>CXYZ01013362.1:986911-1081240 GCA_900006705.1 Sonneratia caseolaris | reverse complement strand
CCCCCTCACAGAAACCAGTCCTTCCGAGCGAAGAAACTGATCTGAATCTCCTGATCCCGAAAATGTCTCAGCTTTGATTAGACTGGCTCTCTGGGTCTCCCTGTGAATGCCCTTTTATGAAGACTCCTTGGCCCGTCCCGTATTTCCTGGTACTGATTCCGCTCAGAACCCTGGCTTACTCGTCGTAGAGTCACTCCATTCTTATTTCATTCGTGAAGGCCAGGATCTTTGTCGAAAATGAGAGCTCCTCAATCTTAGCCCTTTTTTCGCTGCCGCGTTTGAGGTGGTCTGGTTTTCTGTTTTCTTACTTCTGCTTACGTGGCCGATTTACGTGTTCACGGTTGGGTATTCGCTCATTGGCTCCTATTTTTGTGGGTGCATGTTTTTCTTTTCACTTTTTTTGGGAAGGAGGGGTTCAAATGCTCGAACGGGTCGGATTCCTGTGTTCGCGTCTCAGTTGAAATCTCAGTAGCTGGGAACGTCGTTTTCAAATTCCCATTTCAATTGGAAGCAGTTTGATTTTCCTAGTCTGCCTAGTTGGGATGTGGAATTTTGAATGGTATGTTGTTTCTGGAGATTTTTAAGCTCAACTTCTTTGGTAAATTGTTCTAATAAGAATCGCATTTCTCCAGTTATTGTAAAGATTTATTATGTAGCATACAGTTTTAGATCCATAGCTTCTCTCCCATTATGATATTGGAACAGCTGTGGTCGTCCGCCCAGTTTGTTTTGTTTATTGGTCTTGCTCTGATTTGTATTGTATTGTCAATGTCTCCATTGTCCAGTAATTACGTTGTCAGCTACTTTCTGGGCTTCCGAGAAGGAAAATTTCTGATTTGCTATTGCCTTCATCAGTGAAACCAACCCTTTTCTTTCTGGGGTTTTAGACAGGAAGTTGAGACAAAGGAAATGAATGCAATCAAGTAGATTGAGGGACTTCTTCCCTCCGTTGTGTTTGTGGCCATAAATTACTTACTGAATTAAAATTTCTAATGGCTTGATGCAGCTGTGTCTTTATCGTAATCTGTTGGGTTCTCGTATCGGGAGACTCCGCTTGTTCTTGTGTTAACACTGTTTTCCCTCCCTTATCATTGCAGGCTGCATAAGCTCGTCCAGTTGGTTGTGACGTGACTGCGAACATGGACATTATTGATGTTGAAGAAAGCCTTTTTGCAGCTAGCGATGCCAAGGTATGGATAGAAATAATTGAAGTGCATTGAAGGAAATGTTAGGAGCACATGTTAGAATTAATGCATAAGTTAGGATTAGGAACATTTGACCAAGACAACAGTTGGGTGATCTCACCAGATCATAGTAGATTTTTCCATACTTAATATTTCTGGCTGATTATTAATTTTCTGAGGTGCATGACTGCTGCCCCCGGGAAACTTGAAAATGTCACATTGTATCTCAAAACTGCTCCAAACTTCATTCATTTGTTCGTTAATGTTTATTATTATTATTATTATTGCATTTCTCTTTTACTCACCATAAATGCTGCCAGTTGACATTTCATCTCCCAATAAAGATTGATGAAGAGTGTCTATTTTACTTACTTGTCTGTGCATTATAACTGTGGGAAGTTAGTTTATCTACTTCCCTACATGCCATTTCTTCCAGTTTTATTCCATTGGCTGTTTCTTGATAGATGTAATTGATTAACTCGTGGAAGTTGTTGCCTTTTCAGTTACATGGAGAGATGTGTAAAACCCTCTCGACAAAATACTGCAAGGTACTGGCTATATTCCCCGAATTAGAAGCGGCAAGACCCAGGAGCAAATCAGGCATTCAAGCTCTATGCTCATTGCACGTTGCACTGGAGAAAGCAAAGAATGTCCTTCAGCATTGCTCAGAATGCAGTAAACTTTACTTGGTATGTTTTGTTCCATTTCATTCACATTGCTTTCGATTCTTTGCTCCACTGTAATGTGTAACCCCCTACTAAGTGCAGGCTATTACCGGAGATTCTGTTCTTTTAAAATTTGAGAAGGCTCGTTCTTCTCTTGTGGACAGTCTCAAACGGGTTGAAGATATTGTGCCGCAGTCCATCGGTTGTCAGGTAAAATCATGACAGAATGTGACGTCTGGTTTTCTGTTATTCTCAATAACTGATGTACAAAATTTTCATTTTTCTCTCAACTCTGTGTCTTCAGATCTCTGAAATTGCGAATGAGCTCAAATCTATTGTGTTTACACTTGAACCGTTGGAAAAGCAGATTGGGGAGGACATGATTGCTCTACTCCAGCAGGGAGGAAAGTTCAGTGACTGCAATGATAATAATGAACTTGAGTCTTTCCATCGGGCTGCTACAAGGTTAGGCATCACATCTTCTCGGGGAGCTCTCATGGAGAGACGAGCTCTAAAGAAACTTGTTGAAAGGGCTCGGGCAGAGGAGGACAAGCGTAAGGAATCCATCGTAGCATATCTATTACATCTCATGAGGAAATACTCTAAGCTTTTCAGGAATGAGTTCTCCGATGACAATGACTCTCAGGGTTCTAATCCCTGTTCGCCGATAATTCGAGGAGCCTTTGAAGAAGGGGGACCTGGTGGCAATCATGCGTTTGAGAGGCAGCTCTCAAAGCTCAGCTCATTCAACTTCAGGCCAAGCACGAGGAGATCAGGCCCCATCCAACCGCTTCCTCCTGAGGAGCTGAGATGTCCCATATCATTGCAACTTATGCATGATCCTGTGATCATCTCTTCGGGGCAGACCTATGAAAGGATCTGTATCGAGAAATGGTTCAGTGATGGGCATAATACGTGCCCAAAAACCCAGCAGAAGCTGGCCCATTTATGTTTAACCCCTAATTACTGTGTGAAAGGCCTAATTGCCAGCTGGTGTGATCAAAATGGAGTCCCCGTACCTGATGGTCCTCCTGAGTCACTTGATCTTAACTACTGGAGACTTGCATTATCTGATTCCGAGACCACGAATTCGAGGTTGGTTGACAGCGTTGGGTCCTGCAAGTTGAAAGGTGTAAAGGTGGTCCCACTGGAGGACAGCAGGATCATCGAGGAGGAGGGGAACGAGATGGAGAATCCTTCTGAAGAGGAGGATGAAGAGCCAGGGGTTAGCGTATTGGACAGCCACGAGGATCTTCTAGCAGTTCTTAATGGAGAAGATGATATGGTGAAGAAGTGCAGAGTGGTGGAGCAGATAAGACGGTTGCTGAAGGATGATGAGGAGGCGAGGATTTTTATGGGAGTGAATGGGTTTGTTTCGGCCCTCTTGAACTTCCTAGAGCAGGCAGTCCATGGTCACAACTCTGTGGCTCAGGAGGTTGGGGCAATGGCTCTGTTTAATCTGGCTGTTAACAACAACAGGTTCGCCTCTTCCCTCCTGAGATCACCAGAAATATTTCAATTTAATTGATCCATCTCGTTTCTTTTTGAGGGGAAAATGAACAGAGCCTACTGATTCAATTTCGTTTCCGTACCCTCCCATCTTATGGTAGAAGAGTTAATGATCTCATGGTAAAACATGCACGGAAATTCAAAACTTATTTTTATGTATTTGTTTTCCTTCAGAAACAAGGAACTAATGCTAGCAGCTCAAGTCATCCCGCTCCTTGAGGGTATGATCTCAAACAGAAGCTCCCAGGGGTCGGCGACAGCACTGTACCTGAACCTCTCCTGCCTCGAAGTGGCCAAGCCCATAATTGGCTCGGGTCCAGCCGTTCCTCTTTTAGTCAGCCTCCTCGGGGATGAAAGTGAACAGCAATGCAAGCTCGATGCCCTCCATACCCTCTACAACCTTTCCACCCATAGCAGCAACATACACAGCCTACTAAAATCGGGCATAGTCTCTGCTCTCCAGTCTCTTTTGGCCACATGTGAGGACCACAACTGGACTGAGAAGTCCATTGCTGTCCTCGTCAACCTGGCCTCGAGTCCAGTGGGGAAGGATGAGATCGGTTCGAGCTCAGAGCTAATCAGCACAATAGCATCGGCGCTTGACACCGGGGGGCCTGCTGAGCAGGAGCAGGCCGTCCTCTGCCTCCTGATTCTCTGCAATGGACATGAGAAGTGCATACAGATGGTTCTGCAAGAAGGGGTCATTCCTGCCCTGGTCTCGATCTCGGTGAACGGTACTCCGAGAGGGAGAGATAAGGCCCAGAAGCTGCTGATGCTATTCAGGGAGCAGAGGCAGAGAGACCACTCGCACTCACCTCCTCAGCTGGCAGAGCAGAATCCACAACGGCCCCCACCACCTGAGACGAGCTATAACAGGTCCATCATGGCAGCCTCGGAGGGCAAGCCGTTTTGCAAGTCGATCTCGAGGAGGAAGATGGGTAAAGGGTGGACATTTCTATGGAAGAACAAGAGCCACTCCGTGTTCCAGTGCTGAGGGTCGTGTAAATTCTTCTTTGCTCCTCTCCGGCTATTATGAAGTATGGCTCGTATGTCGTTTCGTAGCTACGGTGTGCGTTCGTCCCCTCTTCCCAAGAGAGATGTGCATACAGCGCAGGCTCCCCACCCCATGTAGCGAATGGAATTTTGTTTCCCATCTTTCTTTCTCTCTTTCTTTCTTGTCTCCAGTTTTCCGCGTTTGGTAGATTATATTACTCTTGAATCGGAATACTTATGTTCCTTGTGGTCGTTTGGTTTCTCCACGCAAGCCCGTCTAGCTCAGTTGGTAGAGCGCAAGGCTCTTAACCTTGTGGTCGTGGGTTCGAGCCCCACGGTGGGCGCTTATACTTTTTCAAAAATAATATATATTTCCTCTTCCTGTTATTTGCCCTTTTAATTTCTTTTAGACCCTCTTTTAATAGGAAATTTCCAAAGCACTCGTATCTGAAGCGTTGCCAAAGTCAAAATCTATTCAAATCCATTTGTAAAATTGAGAATAGGAACTCCGGAGCAGAAATAAGGAGATGTGTGTTGAACAGAACATTTTCACTGGGACAATGGCAAGTTCGGTGGGCAAATCGATAGTAGACACTCGTCAGGCCAACCTTGCCGGAATCTTCCCTTCCGAGGATGATGGAGAACGCCATTAGAGAAGTTGCCTAATCCCAAAAGAACAAACATCCATTGCGATGACTAATAGCTTAAGGAGACGGTAGATGATGAAGCTATGTAAGACGTAAAATACAGCACCCGGGCAGAAACTGAGGCAGAACAAGCTTACGAGTTGCGTCTGCCCTCTCTCTCTCTTGGAGGAAGTTATGGTAGTAACACTTTCTATCCTTTGTTTTTATGTTTTCTCCTTTTTGAGTTCTGCCCAACGGCCAGGGCTTGATCTGTTGGACATGTAAAAGATACTCTACCTGAAGTGAAATACATTTGGGCTCTTGGGGTTGGGGTCAGTAGACTCCTCAATCAATAGGTATATCCCTCATTGCTGAACTTCTGGATTGACGGTTTAAGTTCAGCAGATCATCCATTGAAATGTTGACTGACAAACTATGCGTATACGGGGATACATTCATACTTGACAAGCAGGAAAAAAAAAGAAAAGAAGAAGAGTTGCTCTCCATGTATTCAAAAGCAAGTGTAAGTGCAGTTGATCTACGCCATCCGGAAGCCACTGTCCCCGATTGATTCATATCGGGTCTGCATTGATGCACCAAGAACTCCATCCAACCCGAGACAATGCCTATTCTTTGGGCTGACTTTCCCTGTTCTTTTCTCTTCATGCCGCGGTGTGATTTTTAATGATGAAAAGGGAGATTTGAAACGTGAAGAAAGAGTTCCCAGTCCAACGGAGGAGATAATATTGCACATAACGTGGTTGACGAGTGACAATCCGAGATGGCTTCAGCACGCTGTTGTTCTGTGTAAAATTAAATGCCAAATATATTAAGTAAAGATCTATGCCCGGCTCGACTGTTGAGAATGGGTTTTCTGGTGAACTCGAATTCGAATCGCCAAATCGGAGCTGTGGAAATATTGGAGCACAACATAGATTTAGAGCGACGAATTTTTCCAAAAGCTTAGGGGCTATTAAAGGGTCAAATGCGAATGACGCAAGGGTGGTTACAAGATTTTCATGGTTCACTGTCTTTCTGAGGCAACAAGATGAAAATGTTATTCTCGCCGGCCGTTCAAGTAAAGTGCATCCCATATCAATCGGAAAAGGAATGTAATGTTGGAAATGGTATAAACCGAAAAATCTCCAATGAATACATTCAGAAGATACTGTGAGCTCTCTTCTCAGTTGGAAAGCTAAGTTCATGGTAGCTGAAGCGGAAAAACGATCCAGAAGCTCGAGCAGTTTCTCTGCTGGGGCACACTCATGCTTATTTGAATAGCGTCAGCACAGCAACTTACCCGCATTGGAAAAATTAATTTCTATGAAGAAGTCCCTCGTCAGTCATTGCTTGATGAAAAATCTGCCGCGCCAAGCCTCAAGAAGCTGTACGTAGACCACTGAGGAATCATACATAGCCTATTGATAGCCCTTAACAGAGATCAGCAGAGTTATCAGTACCATTCTTTCTAAGGCGTATTTGTAGGCATTTAAGGTGGGGAAAAAAAATCTGTAGTACGAACCAAGTCGAAAATCATCTCCTCCCTTAGTTGATAATTCGTGAGTTTTTCAACACTTGAGCGATGGTGCCCACACCAGAAACACTCAACTGATGACAGAAATTTCTTCCTTTCAGCCCTGATGAAATCTGAGAGTTTGAAACCCAAAACCGGAAGGAGACTGACATTTACAAGTATGATGCCTGTAGTGGGCCCTTCGGCATGAGGGCTTAAATTCTGTCCGCTCCTGTTCTCACTGCTGTGACTCTGAAAATTCACGGTGAAGGAAAATACGGTCAGGAACCAGTTGACCCTCCAATTTTATGAGGGTTATACTCTTCAGAAAAAGCATACATCTAAAAGCTCCAAAAGGTTAGCACCTCTCACAAGGTTTTAGCATGTTCTTTTCTTACAAATTTTGCTTCAGCCTCATTTTCATTTATCAGAGCTTATCTTGCAGAACACTGAGCATATTTACTCCCATATGAGAACCTTAAAGGCGTACCAGTCTCATGCACTTCTTGCTTCTTGTTACGGTCGTAAGATCAAGATCATGCTGTGTGACGAAGATCTCATCACCCAACAAAACACTAAAAGGCTCCTCACGGTAATGCTCCCGTTTGCCGTGGATACCATTCAAACCATATCTTAACTTAAAGCGTATGATGAAGCGTACCTTGGTATTGACATCCAGGTAATTGAGATTTAGTATCTGGGCCGGTAATGGGATCCTCATCGCACGACATGATATTGATCTTTGCTTTGATTGTCTTCTGGGGTAGCCCAACTGCTTCCACTGCCCATGCTTTTCTCATCAGCATAAGCGCTATTCTCCTCTTCCATCCTTTCTAGCTGAGATTTTTTTGCCCTGTTTGTCAGGCCTTCTTGTCCGATATTAAATGGAGCAAAAGAAGCAGCAGCAAAGTTTCGGTAGACCAGAAAATAGGTCCCACCTGCCAAATTTCCTCTGACCTAAGATATTTTCCTTGAATCTCATCGCATCCAATCGATCAGAACTTCTAAGTGCGTGAAAGGAAAAAAAAAAAAGAACAAAAGGAATACGGAAAAGGGAAAGAATGGAAGACCATCATTTGGTAGATGGTAGGAACTAGTTCTTGTTCTTGTTCTGTACAAGTCAAATATCTTGCAAGCATAGCAGCAGTCCAAGATGGCTTCAACATGGAGCCATTTATATGATATCAAATTTCATATATTAGGTATCACTACCCTGATGCTACAGCTCAGAATATGTTCTCTGGTTAACTTAAATTTAAATAACCAAATCAGAGCCAGAGGAAATACCTGGGCGGAACATAGATTTTGTAGCGGTGAAATTCTGAAATTGTCTGAAAGCTTAGGCTACTAAAGGGCAGGATACGGATGATGAAAGGGTTGTTGAGAGCTTTTCATAGCACACTGTCTCATATGACCAGATGAACACATTATTGTCAAGTGAGACATCCAAGGAAAATGCATCCCATGTCAATCAGCTAAGGGCAATGGTATAAACAGGAAAATCTCCAACTAATACATTCAAAAAAGATCACGGGCTCTCCCTTAGCTGCAAAGCTAAGTCCATTGTAGTCTGTACACAATGATAAACTGAAGTAGAAAAAGGATCCAGAAGCTTAAGCCGCTTCTCAGCCCAGAAGTTTCGGGTCATTCTTATGCTTATTTGATCGGCATCAACACAGCTACTTACCTGCTCTAGAAAAATTAATCTCTGTAAGGAAGGTCCGTTTCAGAATCACCGCATGATAAAAACAAACAATAAAATGTAGGCACCATGTAAATCCAGAATAAGAGTAGCGAAAAGGATTCTTTTTTTTTTTTCCTGATAGTTAGTAGCTACCAGGATTCAATCCTACAAACATGTGGCTAATATAAAGCCATATAAGACTATATTTGTCATTGGTTGCAAATGGCAATAGTAAGCCCGCCGAATATAAAATTTCAGGACTAACCACCGCTCAGATTTACAGAGTACAAAAAAGCAGTAATCCTTAGAAGCATTTCTATAATGCACCAGGAAAATAATAAACCATTATTCAAGATCTTCCATCAGAAATTCAACAAGCAAAGCCCTACAAATGACGCACCAATGTCTGCTTTCCATTTACCCAGAGCATTAGTAAAAAAAATTTAAATAGAGACAGAAACAAAAAGCAACCTTAGCAGAAATATTAAGCAGCGGCAGCTTCCAGCAACTCCCTCTCTGCACGCTCCCTGATCCTCCTCTCAAGCTCAGGTCTAAAATGCCGAATGAGACCTTGAACAGGCCAAGCAGCAGCATCACCCAAAGCACAGATAGTGTGCCCTTGAATCTGCTTGGTTACCTCTTGCAACATATCAATCTCTTCCAACTTTGCATTCCCATCCTTCAACTTCTCCATGATCATCCAAAGCCACCCTGTGCCCTCTCTGCAGGGTGTGCACTGCCCACAGCTCTCATGCTTGTAGAAGTAGAAGAGCCTTGCAATTGCATCGACAACGTCAGTAGATTTATCCATCACAATAACAGCCGCTGTTCCAAGACCAGATTGGACAGCCTTGAGGGCATCGTAATCCATCAAGACGTCATCACATTTATGCTTGGGAAGGAGCGGGACAGAGGAACCTCCTGGGATTACCGCAAGTAAGTTGTCCCATCCACCCCTAACACCACCACAGTGCTTGTCAATCAACTCTTTCAGAGAAATAGCCTGAAACACAGAACAACTTTGTACCTGAATTGTTTTTCCTGCCAAAACAGGCAAACCATTCAGGTCCACGCCTTAAAATGGTGGGAGAAACAGCCACTGTCTCCACATTGGTAACAGTGGTGGGACATCCATATAAACCTGCATTAGGTGGGAAAGGCGGCTTCAATCTTGGCTTTCCTTGCTTACCCTCAAGGCTCTCCAAGAGAGCTGTCTCCTCACCACAAATGTAGGCACCAGCACCATAATGGATATGGACATCAAAGCCATAGCCAGAGCCACATGCATTCTCTCCCAGTAATCCAACTTCATAGGCCACCTTCCTGGCACTTTCTAGGTTCTTACGCTCGTTCACATACTCTCCTCTAATGTAAATGTAAGCAGCAGAGGCACGCATTCCTACACCAGCAATCAAACATCCTTCTAGCAGCTTGTTAGGATCGTGACGCATAATCTCCCTGTCTTTGCAGGTTCCAGGTTCACTCTCGTCAGCATTGACAACAAGGTAGTAAAGAGTTCAGTTTGGAATATGTTTAAAGCATTTTTTTTGGGGATAAATTAAAGTTTCCCGCAAATATGGGAAATGAAAAATCTTATGTGGTCGTGTCCGTTCTCCTGATCTTTTGTGGTGCAAGCTGTGGGATCGTGACCGAGAGACACGAGACAGCCCTGACGCTCGCGCAGAGAGACAAGATGTTTGAAAGCAAGGCGGGGGTGACATTAGATGAGCCCTCCCATAAACTCGTGCTCAAGGGAACACAAAGTGCGGGAAAGGAGCTCCTCACGTCGAGACACCGAAGACGGTGGAATGATCCGGGGGTCCCGAGATGGGGGAAGTCGAGCAAAAGGAGCGTTATCTGAAAGCAGGCAGAGGCGGGACCGAGCTCGGGTTTCAGGTGGAACCGGAGAGGGGAGCTCGATGCTCACAAGCCCGGGTTGTTTCGGGTCGTGACAACAAGGAACAAGGAGGTGCACTTTGTGTGCGAGGGGGGCGACGAGATGGCACAGCTGTGGGTGAGGGGGGATCGAGATCGTGACTCGGGAGGCTATCTTCTGGTCAGGCAGTTTCTTTGGCCATTTCTGAGAATCCTTTTGAGCAGTAGAGAGCTTCATGAGGAGCTAGCTATGTGGGAGAACGCCGAGGTGGGCAGATTCCCTCTGGTGCTGTTGCTTCACCTGTGGGCTACGATTCTTATCCCTTGTAGTAATTACTTAAAAACTTTTTCCAGAGCGGCTATTCATGCTGGTCGAAGCTCTACCAGACACTTGATCGTCAGCAGCAATTAAGCATTTCAGACTAAGGTCTGTGTGGGCCCTCTGCCGTGAGGTGGGACCCTCCAAAAATTGGAGTATGCCGCTGGAAGCGATGAGCACACGGTATTCTTTAGTAAAAGGCGAAAGAATAGTTCGCTGTGTGCCCACCGCACGGCTGCATGCTTAGCAACAGCGGAGCTCCTCTCGTTTTATAAGCTGCCGCCGAGGGTTCCCCTTGCTTAGCTGAGGGATGTGGGAGTAGGATTCTTAGTCCCAACCGATGCTCGCTCAAAACAGCGTCGTTTTCATTTCACGTGCCTCTCCAGTCTTCCAAGCGCTTGCCTCACGTGTCCTCGAGCAGATGCAGAGCCCCACGAGGCCATTCATGTCACTGGTTCGAAGCGGTCCATTGCCCCGGTAATCACTCTGAGTTTCTTCATTGGAGGTCAGAAAAAAATAAAATAAAATAAAAGGAATATTTGGGGAATATAGGAAACTTAATATTATTACCCTTTAATTTAAAATTTTAGGTTATAATTCACAATACCTAATATTATTGTGTGAATTATCAGAGATTTGAAAGACTAATAAATCGTGATTTGATCTAACTTCAAACCGGTGTCACGGGGTCGATGCAGCCACAAATTTTTCCGCACCCCGCTAGGCATCGACACTTCACTTGCCGACCAGCCACACACTCACTGCGCATACCGTCAAGGCCAAACGATCACCGAATCGAAGAAGCAATATAAGGGAATCTAAGAACACAATTGGGAAAACGTAACTTGTATTCACAGGTATTACAAGTACACGAAAAACCCAACCCAGATTGGAACACTGACATGCAATCCCACGAGTATATGCCTCACAGTCTCTCACTGCTTGCACTCCCCACCCGTCTTGTACCTTCTCTCAAGAATACCGGACTGCTTGTTCTGATTTGACTTCCACTCATTTGGAGTCTCTGACTCTCTGTGTCTCTCCTCTGAGAACTCTTGGAGTCTTGTTCCTCTTATGCTTCTTCCTCCTCATTGTGTTCTGAGAATGAGACTGACCTCCTTTATATAGAGGAGCCCAACATACTAGATATAGCAACTGATATATCCGAATCCCTTGATTCTCTCCATCAGATCTCGATCTGTTCAATCTCGGCCGTTGATCTGCAATCTCCAAGATTGTTTCCATAATAGATTGATTTGCCATAACTCCGGAGAATCTTTACCCGATTGTTTGTTTGACCCGATCTTGATGACTAGGCGTAGACTCAGCATCGTCGATCCGATCCACTCTCCTCTAGGGCCCACGTCCATGATTGTCTCATACGATCACAGCCGTCCGATCAAGATTGCTGCATCCAACAGTGCTCGAGCATGGTCAAGGACTTATCCGATCTTCACAAGTAGTCAACTCCCCAGCCGCTAAGTGTTGAGCATTCCCTTAGCGTCTATCGGGGCTATCGAGTAATGCTCACTCCTAGAGGGCCGTTGCTCGATCACCTCTTGTTCACCGAGCATCCTTGAGCGTTGCCTCGCACCTTGCTCATGGACTTTCTCACCACTGATACACGCATTCGCCTACTTGTGAACAGTGACACTCCATAGCCACCATCTGGTCCCTCGGCACTCTGCTGAGCCTTGATCGACCGTCCCTTCATTGGTGCCTCCGCGCACGCTTGTGTGACCATCTCCATACTTGCCCGCTTATGGACTTGCAATTGATCCCGACACCTCGCACTTGACTGCCCGCGCATCCTCGCGTGCATGCTATGCACTACCACTACCCCAAGGTATGGCCTGTGGTACGCATTCTCCGGGTCAAGAGTTCAGGGGTCTAACAAACGGTTTATACACTACTGTGAATGCGACGGTGTATGGAGAGGAGATCCATGTGATATATTATGGTCCACTGGACCGCCTTCTTGGGCCGGCCGTGAATAGTCTGTCACGGACCCATCCACAAGCCCGCGGCTGTGGTAGCAATTAAAATGTTCATGGTACATCCACCAATCCTAATTATGCAGCATAACAAGTCCATTGAAGATGCAACGTCTCTTCTTGAGATTAGTGGGATCTTTGCAATTTTGCCATAGGAATGGTGATTGCTGGTGGACAGTAATAATGGGCACACGCTTGTTGCGACTCCTTTTCGGCATCACAACTTCAAGACCAGGGTGAAATCATAAAATTAGAGCTGTCTTTAATAGCTTGAAAAATAAGTTTAATATCAATTAGAATCGTATTATTATCTAAGGGATTATGACGCTACTATCAAGATCCTTATTGGTCGGTCTTGAATCAAAGTATGGATTCAAGGGGTCTTATTATATTCAAAAAACTTGCAAGCCAGTAAAAATGCCATATGATCGGTACTATAGTATCGTTTCTAAGTCTGCCTTACATAAATAGCTGAAGAAAGGTTTCAAATGCAGCTCAAGTCAACATCGATCCAACTGGCCAACAGAATATACCAACAAGTACCCAAAGATGGTTGAAAATGAACTCTAACCCAATTTGGAAATCATGCAACAAAACAAGGTGGGATCCCACATTATAAAGGCCGGAAAACAACTCCAAAGGTAGCTCAAATTAGCACCAATTCAATCAACCAGCGGGGCGAACCGACAAGTGCACAGGAGGTGATGAAAATAAGCTGAAATTTAGCACAAATCTAACTTAGAAATCAACCATCCAAACAACCGACAAGTACCCAAGTGTGAATCCGGCCTCAAGGGAGAACGTATGCCTCATCAGCAGGATATTTCGCCTTCTTGATCGAAAAGGACCCAGAAGAGCAATCCAGGGACCTTAACTTGACCACTAAGAACAGCAACATCCCGCATGCAGAGCCGAGGGTAGCACTGGACCCAGTCGAAGATACGGCAGCACAAACCTACATAACAAAGGACTCCTCCTTCGAGTTCATGTCCCTGTAAGCCATAGCTAGCTCTACCCCCAGCGAACAGCAGCAGTACCCCAAGAATCTCAATAGGGAACTGGCCCACAGCACGGACAAAGGAGTTCCAGCCCGAGAACCAGCTTCCCAATTTCAAGGAACATAACAGATAGACCAGTTCGTGCCCCGAATCTGTACAGGGTTGCAAGCCCACCGGCCCCATGGCACACCGGCATCACCCTGAACCAGCACCCAACAAAGTTCATTAACCCAACACTGACAGACAGGATGTTATAGAGGGCAGTGCATATTAGAGCTGTGCTCAGGTCCAGCGGGAAACCTGAGTCGGGGCTAGGACTATGGGGATGTAGGTCCCAAGGTCTCCCACGGCATTGGAGATCTCCGAGGAGAGGAGATACTTGAGGCGCAGGTGGCAGCCCCACCACTGGCCGCGCTACCGGTGGATGAGCGGGGCGGTGCTGGTGACGACGGATGGGTCTTCCATAATTGTAGGCAAGAGACACTGAGCGTGTTGGCTTCCACTTTGTTATGTGAGATGATGTGATTCTACTGCTCTTCTTCTCCTACTAAGTCTTTCTTCAGCTCCTAACACGGTTCCACTGCAGCGACAGCAGTAAACTGCAGATCAGAGGCAGTAACAGGTTGAGGAGCGCAGCAGCGAGCTGAGGAACCGAGCTGGGACGAGCAGAGGCAGGTTGAGCAGCATCAAGCTAAGGAACCGAAGAGCAGAGAGACGAGCAAGCAGCAGTGGAAGGATGAGCTGCCACGATGGACCAAGTCCGGGCAGCAACGAGCATCAGCAGACATTTGAAAGAAGGCAACAACGAAGGCAGTAGAGGGGTGAGGGCGAGCTGCAGCAAAGCCAAGCACTGGGCGGCAAAGGAAGAGGTTGAATGGAGGCCGAACTATGCATAGCCGAGCAGAGGTGGAGGTAGGAGCTGCCGTCAGCAGAGGAGAGAACAAACCGAAGCATATCAGTCTCGCTTAAAATGGATACTCCTACGATTAATTATGATTTTCTTCCGAAACGCAACAGGATGCAGTTAATATTCACAGATTGGACAGCTTATATTTGAAAAATCGTAACTAACTCTTAGGAATGAATTTTGAGGCCCCAAAGGTGTTAAATCAAAGATAACTCCATGATCTTCATAATTAATCTATATTTACTTCATTTTAATCAAGTCATTTCCATCACTTTATTGCTTAAATTTGAGGACTATCTCGGATTAACTTAGCTCACGCTCTTTTTGAGTTGAAATCGGAGCCTTGAGCTTCCTCAAGCTAAAATGAGGTGTTTCCAATATTGAATACGTATAACTCTTTCAAAGTTTCACTGTATATTTAATTGGACATTGATGTGCTCCATGCTTCTATGTCGAATTTGAGTGGCTAGAGGTTAGTTGGAAGCTGCAATGAGCTTTTGGATTATGATAGTTTGCAGTCTCCATTACGTGTGCCCATAACATTTTAAAGCCGATATTCGATGTACCAAAGAATTGATTGAATCATGAGCTCTGATAACAATTAATCTGCTCGTGTGATGGGTAGATGATATCGGCTAATTAATCTGCTTATCGCTACAGAGAAGCATTTATTGAACGTGATTGTTGTGTTGTGGCACCGCCCTGTTCTCCTTACAGTTCGATGATACAATCATTTGAGCAATGTGTCCAATGAAAATATGGATTTTATCCTGATAGCCGTCTGGAGCTAGTTTCTGTGCAGGAAACCAAGTAAATTAGTCCAAAACATGCAAGAAATAGTTCTCAAAGTCAAAGGGGGCAAGTTGCAGGTGAGAGAGAAATCCTAGGATCAATAAAAAGGAATACCTCTGCTTGCCCACTAGCGCATTAATAATTTTCCGGAGTTGAAATTTCATAGTCAGTACTCTACAGTCTCTTGACTGAAAACCTGAATTCTTTTTAGCTTGGGAATATCTCTATGCCTACCAGTGGGATCGGGCTTTGGGACATGGCTTCACATGTAGTTTTCTCAGCTCGATTCACTTAAACTGGAACAGGTATTAGAACCACAGGGAGCTACAGCGGCTTCTCGACTTCCATAGCATCAAGCTTCTTTTCCTTGAGCAAAATAAACCCATCAAGAATTTGTCATGTCTCTCAGTTCATGCCCACTATAGTTCATACTCAACTAGTAATCTCTTTCCTGCTAGTCTTTTGCTAGCTTAGCTTTTCCGACAGGAGAAGGGAGAAGAGAAGGAGACTCAATTTTCATTTTTAGTTTGGAGTGTCAAATTCTTGATCTTGAGGAGATGTTTGCAGTCAGACCACTCTCCTCCTAGAAGTCAGACATCTCCAGAGCAGCCTTTCGGCGGCTGCTGGCAGTTGAGGTCCAGCAGGCCAGGATACTGGGTCGGTGGGGGAAGGTCAACAAGTGTCCGAAAAAGGCAGTGATCAGCAGCGGGGACAAGACTCTGGAGGCTGAGAGGAAGGACCCCAACAAGTCAGTCCCACACTCAAACTCCGACACTTCTTCTTCTGCAGTCTTTTCTTCGGGGAAGATTGAGCTGAGGGCAGTTCTTACTGTGAGGAAGAAAATGAGACAGAGGCTAGTGGACAGGATGGAAGATCAGCTAGAGTCCTTCATGAATGGGATCAGTCAGGGGATCAAACTTCAGCTTGTGAGTGAGGAGATTGATCCTGGTCAGTGCCCTGCAACTTCTGCTCTGAAAGAACAGTCAAAGAATAACTCTTCTTCTTTCTGGGTCTTCCTGAATTCATCTATAGCTTCAACTTTTTGCGTTGCTTCCTTTAGTCTGAGCCAGTCCGATGTGTCTCCTTTTTCTGGGTTCAGTCCATTGATGGGTTTTTGGATTCTTTTTCTGTGCTCACGCGGGTGAATTGAGTGAATTCGCAAGTGCTCCTGATATGATTCCTGAATTGGTCTATCCTCACAGTTACAAAGTCGAGAAAGAGCGTGGAGTCCACAGTGAGGGGATGGCTCCCACAGCAGTTGGAACATCCTCATATTGCAGAATATGCAGCAGATTTCTCTGTGCCTGGAGACTTTGGGTGTCCTGGGGCTGTGTTTGTGAGGAATCTTCACGGTAAAGAGTTCTACCTATTGGAGCTTGTCATTCATGGGTTTAATGAGGGTCCTATCCTCTTCTCTGCAAACACTTGGATCCATGCCCAAAAAGATAATCCCGAGAGTCGAATTATATTCAGGAATCAGGTAAGCACCGTGGATTTGCCATTTGATCTATTTTCTGCAGACTGTTTGATCATTTCAAATGCAATCGAAACAGGCCTACTTGCCATGGGACATCATGCCACCAGGGCTTAAAGATCTCCGGCATGAGGACTTACTGAGCATTCGTGGAAATGGGAAAGGCGAGAGGAAGGCACATGAAAGGATATATGACTCTGCAACTTACAATCACTTGGGTAATCCTGATAAGGACAATGAGCTTGCTAGGCCAGTTTTGGGTGGTGAGGAGAGACCTTATCCTCGTAGATGTCGTACTGGTTGACTGCCAATGAGAATCGGCAACTACATTTTTGCTCACTTTGGTTCCGGGAAACTGGGAGTTTTTTCATGTTCTTTTCCTCAGAAGGATGTGAAGATTGGGAAATAAACTGCTAGAATTACAATTAGAATGTCTCTTGAGTTGCAGTAAGTGTTTCTGCCTTTGTTTTGCCGTTGGCATGTGGCAATTTGTTCACTCTTTCCCTGAAAAGACCCACTTTCATAGAGCAGAATCGAGAAACCTAATCCCGTGTATGTGCTTTGGGGAGAGACCTTTGAGGAGATTAAGCAGAACACTTTTGCTGCTGGGAGACTGAAGGCCCTGCTCCATAGCCTCCTGCCTTCCATTGCTGCCTCCTTGACTAGCTCGGACATCCCTTTCAAATGCTTCTCGGAGATTGATAGTCTCTACATTGATGGACTTGTCTTAAAAGAGGACGACCAGAAAGGAGCTGCTAGGAATCGGATTGTGTCCACCGTGATGAAGGAGGTCTTAACTGTCAGTCAGAAGTTACTGAAGTACAAGATCCCGGCAATCATCTCAAATGCGTGCTCTATTTTCTCCACTCTTTACTTATTTCTTATATTACGTCATAGTGAATAGAATGTTGAAACTCCATATAAGATGCTCTGTGGAAAATGTGGACTTCTCAATCTCAGAGGATAGATTTGCATGGTTGTGAGATACCGAGTTTGCTCAACAAACCTAGGCAGGTGTGAATCCTGTGAACATCGAGCTTCTCAAGGTACATGCTCAATACTTCATTGTTTTACCTTTTTGTTTCTTTAGCTTTCTCAGCCTTGCGTCTGGTTTTTATGCAGGAATTCCCTATTGTCAGCAAATTGGACCCATGCATCTATGGTCCACCTGAGTCAGCGCTCACGAAGGAACTGGTCGAGAAGGAAGTCAATGGCATGAGCTTTGAAAAGGTAAATCATCCTGTGTACATCGCTTGGTATTCCTGCATCTGTTTTCTTAAGAAAGGCTTGACATCGATCTAGAATATCCGACTGTGCAGGCTATGGAGGAGAAGAGACTGTTCATACTCGATTACCCTGACATGCTTCTGCCATTTATTGATAAGATCAACTCCTTGCCGAACCACAAGGCTTATGCTTCCAGAACTATTTTCTTCTATAACCAGACCGGCTTTCTAAGGCCTATAGCTATTGAGCTGCCCTTCCTCAAACATCATCTTCGCCTCAGAATAAGCGAGTCTACACTTACAGGCATGACGCCATGACTCACTGGATCTGGAAGCAGGCCAAAGCCCATGTCTGCTCCATAGATGCAGGGGTCCATCAACTGGTGAACCACTGGTAAGAGTCAAGATGTTGAAAACCTTCTCCACAATCTAAAGCTTCTATACTGAGTCTAGATTCAGAATTCCATCCACACTCATTTACTATCATTTGCTCTAATTCAATGCATAGGGCCTTCATTTTTCATGGCTATTGATGATGTGAATGATCACAGGTTGAGGATTCATGCTTTGTTGGAGCCTTTCATAATTGCCACTCACAGGCAGCTAAGCTCGATGCATCCAATTTATAAGCTCATTCACCCTCACATGCGATATATATTGGAGATCAATGCTCTTGCTCGACAGAGCTTGATCAATGGAGGAGGAATAATAGAGGCTTGTTTCAGTCCTGGCAAGTATGCCATGGAACTGAGTTCTGCAGCATACAAGAGTATACGGCAGTTTGATATGGAAGCACTGCCTGCAGACCTCATCCGGAGGTAAAGATTATAACTCTGTCAATCTCTATCAAAATCGTTTACCTACAGAGGATCTGTTGGTTCTGAAATCTATCGGTATTGGCTAACGCCTTCTACCAAAAGGCAGAAATAGAATTAATCTGATGGTCTTGTGAGATTCTCCAGGGAATGGCAGTGGAAGACCCTTCAATGCCCCATGGACTAAAGCTGGTGATAGAGGACTACCCTTATGCAGATGATGGCCTCCTGATATGGTCGGCCATCAAGGACTGAGTTCAGTCCTATGTGACCCACTTCTACTTGGACTTAGAGCTCCATTGCATCTGGGATGAGATCAAGAACAAGGGTCACCACGACAAGATGAATGAGCCCTGGTGGCCAAATCTAGCCCCCAAGGAAGACCCATGTGGGATCCTCACCACGATTATCTGGATTGCCTCTGGCCAGCACGCTGCCATAAACTTCAGGCAGTACCCTTTGGGTGGCTATGTGCCCAACCGGCCAACCCTGATGAGGAGGCTCATCCCTCAGGAGAATGAGCCCGAGTATGAGAAGTTCCTCCTCAATCCACAGGCAACTTTCCTCTCGTCTCTCCCGACCCAGCTGCAGGCCATGAAGGTTATGGCCGTCCAGGACACACTGTCCACCCACTCTCCCAAGGAGGAGTGCCTGGGTCAGGTGAGCCACTTGCACAGGAACTGGATCCATGACCAGACGGTCCTTGAGATGTTCAAGAAGTTCTCTGCGAGGCTGGAGGAGATCGAGAGGGTGATCAATGAGAGGAACCGGGATGTCTGGTTCAAGAATGGGAGTGGGGCCAGGGTGCCACCTTATGAACTCTTGCTTCCATCATCGGATCCCGGAGTGATGGGCCAAGGGATTCCCAACAGCATATCAATCTGAGCAGGTGCTCCAATGGTCTGATCAGTTAATCATTACAAGTTCGATTCTGTACTTGTCAACTCCTGGAGTTGCTTTTATAAACATCTGGAGTTGATTCCAGATGGCAGTTTGCATGTATAATCATCTCAAACACTGAATTATTGGGCGAACCGGCACTTGTGCCTGTAATGCTTTTAGAGACCTAATAAACTGTCAAGGAATTTGTACTGCTCCTTACATGACTATCTCAAGGTGTTGATTATGCATATCAAATGTGCACGAGATGAAGAACTTCTTTATTTTTTCCTGATGCGCATTCTGACCGGTTCAGACTTTTGTTCATATACCATGATAAAAAGCTTGAAGATCCACCTTCTTTCTTCATCAGGATCATTCGCTGCAAGTCAAGAATTTGTTGGAAACACTTGTGCATTTGATAAGTCCACTTGTAGATCATGAAATTCATTCATACTTGAATCTGAATTACATCACTTGTATTTGGTTTCAAAGGTCACATCATATGGCCGAACAATACATGAACCATGTGAGGCACACACATGATAGTAGATACTCTTTCCAGTCGTCTCATTGTTTACACGAATGAATCAATTATCAGAGAATATGACCTGGCTTTGGCCAAGAGACTAAGAAAATGAACGTAAGTAAAAGACGTCCAAATCTGGAACTATCGTTTAGTAGCACTCTGCGTTGTTGTCTGCTGTATAAGACGGTAATCAGCTGCAAGCTAGAATGATCAAATGACTGACGACAGCTGTAATAATTCCAAGCAATGCACCTGCAACGACCTGCCATAGGTATTGTTATGGTTAAAGCAGCCATAAAGGCTGTCTGACAATAAATAATATATCACTCTCAACCTTTCACTCAAATATGTGTGCAAATTTGATATGCGGGTGGCATTGTATCTTAACAAAGATTGAGTTAACTATTTCATCGAATCAAAGGAAGTTAAGTCAATCATAGTATCAAAACTTTTTCTGAGTACTCTATTCATAATCACACCAAGAGACAGTGATTGCAATCTTATCTCATAGATGGCATATACTACGGCAGCAAGTAATCTTTTGAGTTAATGTGAAAATAAAATCTCAATGAACTCTTTAAACATGAGTTTAATGGCAAATGAATTGACCAAGAAGATTCATATCTTAATGAACCTGAGGTGGAGTGTGACCGAGAAGTTCACGCAATGGCCTGCTCTCAGCAAGAGGATGTTCAGCAGGGAGTTCATATACAATCTGATTCAGTACCTGCAAATACGATTAGGATTCCATAATTACATGCATCAATCAAATAGTCAATTCAGTAAGTTTCTATGGTTAACTTCCCATGTATACGAGGCTATTGAAGCAGAGGAGTAAAGCAATTGTACCTCTGCTTGCCTTCCAGCCTGCAATCTTACCCCAGTGGCGTCATACATCACCTGCCACAAGATTAACAGCAGGAGGCATGAGCATACTGATCCGCAACAGGATGAGCATCATTGATTTTGATTGTTTCAGACATTAAAGGAGAATAGACGCCTAGATCAGAGCCACAGATTCACTAAAATTCCTTTTATTTATGGGTTCTAAATTAAAGTCGGATTAGATCATATAGATATCAGAACATACGACAGCTGCTAAAATCAGTGCAGTGGCAAAGAGTGACCCTCCAAAGCCTTCTTGAAACCCTATAGCAGCAGCAAGAGCAGTGACAGTGGCAGAATGAGAGGAGGGCATCCCACCCGACCCAATGAGCTGCTTGAGATCCCATTGCCTTTCCTTGTACCTGCAAATCTATGTAACCTTAAGATTCTTAGAGTACATAACAATCATACCAAAACAAAATTTTATTTTTGAGTAGAAAATAATAATATTTCACTAACAAGCACAAAGAAGATGCAGAAAGAGCATGTAGAAATGGGATTGAAACAAGAGCATGACATAAAGTCAATTATGTCCCAAAACACAGAGACCCAAAGTACAATGTTGATTATACGATTGCAGGAATCATGAATATCCAATAGCGTTTTACAGCTCTTGGATTGTCCAAAGACTGAGCTGATCTCTGGTGCAGGCATGAACATGGATCATCAACTTGAATGATCTTGAACATAAGGGTCGTGGAATACCGTAGGAAAATGGAAAATTCTGAATTGATCAAATAGACAAGGCTCGAGAGGACCAAATTAAGGGGCTCAGTATAGATGCTTTGCCACCCTCAAATGAGTCTGTTCGTTCATCAATCTCACAATTCCTGATATAGTCTACCCAGATCATTACACGAACATGGGAGTCACCAGAAGATCGAGAATCAAGAAAAGTCAAAGAAGCAGATCCACATCACCGACAAACGCCATACCCACGATCCAAATTCAGCTGAAGACCCAAGAGAAAGTGGAAAACAGGAAAGCACAGGATGAGAGAGTACCAGGCGGTAAAGAATTTGATGGACTGAGCCACGGCGAACGCCACAAGAGCGGACTGGAGAGGGAAATTTGTGAAAATGGAGGAGGACGAAGGCGGCGGCGGCGATGATGCGGAGGGAGAGCTCTGCACCGCCACCATCATCCCCTCGTACAGCTCTATTCCGATTCCAAATTCTTGATTTGAGGAATGGCGCTGGGGCTTCTCAATGACCAAGTCCCAGATCCCCCTTTAACTCAAACCTTCGAACAAGAAAGCAAAGCAAGAAACTTCGCAGAGCTGAAGATTACTGATTGATCCGTAGATGACGAGGAAGGAGCTGAATTTCCTGAACCAAATTCCTTCTGGGGCACCTTAATTTTCTCAAAACAGAAACTCAAACTTCGGTTCTTTTCTTATGGCTGCTTCCCAATCTATCAACCAACGGTCTTCGGTCCATTTCTATTTCTATGCATATTTTGCGTCCTTATAAGCTGATCAAATGTTTTTCACGGATATGCCTTCCACATTAGAATATGCCCTCTCCGTGTCCCTCCAATTTCTACCTTTTTTTTTTTTTGCATATTCTCCGATAAGGTATTCTCAAAATATTGACCAACCGAGAATAAATCATCCATGCGATTTCGTTTCTCTTCCTTCCCCCTCCATTAGCCTGTAATTTGGTTCTTGACACCTTCTAACATGTCTCTCTACAATACTGGATGTGTTCTTTTGCATCCAGTAAGTATCATCACATGGGGAAATTCTTCATCAGGTAAAACCGTGAACCCTTGTGAGTTTGGTGGGATCGGGAAGGATGATAACATTATAATTTGCAGGAAAGAACCTAGTTTTTTTTTTTACATCAGAGATGTAACAGACAGTAGCACATGGTTCAACTAAGAAGGTGAGGGTCACTGTACTTTATATAAACCAGGGCGATTGGATAGGTAAATACAGAGAGCAATAGAAGTTTCTTAGGAGTGATGAGGAGGGAGATTATGGAGTTTGTACACAGCATATAATATACCTGAATCCTTATGCCCAATTATTTTAAATCATCCAATTGACATTCTCTGCCCCATTTTCATGGATGTCAACTAGTTTACGTGACCTGTGCGTCAAAAAGGGGCTCAGATCAGCTGAAGATGCGACATCCATGACAAAACTTCCGAGAATTGGTATCCCTTTATCCCTTTATGGCTTCATGCGTTCTTCTAGTATTCTTGGCTTCGATCAATTGAGTTAAAAATATAAAGTCTGAAAAAGATTTTGACTAGAGAAAAGGTAACAAGTCTCTGAGAGGAATGATTTCAACTCTCTTTTGAAATGGTACTTAGCAGATGATGTCAAATAGATAAGAGTCCATCTTTTCTCTTTAGTGAGATTATGAGATTAACTCCGGTAATTGATAAAAAATTCATTATTGGAAGAACAATGCCTCTTATTTGGCAAACCATACTGAGTATGAATTAGGTGAGAGATCTCTTGGACTATTAGATATAAAGCAATGCATATATAGAGAGAGAGAGAGAGAGGGAGAGAGAGAAAAGAAACCAATCATCAGCATTTTAATCTGCTTTTCTTCATGTTGAATCAAACTTGAAATACCTTTATTGGGCAGAGTCATTCCTTTTGTTGCAAATCACCTTTCTGATGATTGCATTTTGACTAATACAACTCATCCTGATTTTCTTTTTCATGACTAATACTCTTGCAGGCTTACATCCCGAAGTCCCAATAGTCCATTCATTACATTTGTTTTCTGGTTGCAAGGTGACACAAAAGATCTGCTGAACCCCATGAACTTTTACATCATGTTCATTGTATAAGAGCTGATGGAGGAAACAGGGTTGAAAAAGAAGCAGTGCTACACCTAGGATTTACATGTTCATACATATGATCTAATGATCACCGGAACCACCCATCAATTTATTGTCCATTTCCGTTTGATATTGTTCCATTGAAGCAGGTTGTGTTCCAGTCTTTTTGTGGGCCAGTTGATCAAGAGAAAAACTGGTAATTCTTCGATGAGAGAATGATCTGCCTCAAGCCACCAATCGGTGCTATGATCATCAATATGACACCAATGATTATACAAATCTGAAAGGAACACGAGAGAATGAAAGAGTGAGTTAGTTGCATGGAGAGGGAGTAGCGGTCCATAGTTTTGGAGTTGAGGAGATTCTAAAGCATACCCAGTTTGTGAACCAGGACAAGCTGAACTTCCTGGGCTTGTAAATGGCGAGCCACATGATGCACGGGAGCTGCTCGAATGGAAAAAGAGACGGCTTCAGATATCAAGCAAGTGTAACTTCTGTTTCAAGTATAGGACCTTATTGAAGGAAAGAGATCACTTTTGCTTACGAAGTAAGTGGTCGGGGCAAGAGCGAATCCTCCGAAGAACCCCAGAAGGCTGCCGAAGAAGGGAACTGCCATACCTATGACCATTGTAAATGCTGCAAAAGAGATTTGTTTAGCCATCCCTGAATAGAACATGACTACCTGCGTACATGAATGAAAGTTAGGGGAGTTAAGAATGCTTACCAACATATACAGTTCGGGTGATGAATCGGAGCATGAAAGAAGGCTTGAAGCGCAATTGCTTGACAAGGAATGTCTCCAACATGTCAAAAACTGGCATCGCATATATCTGATCTCACAACACATGGCATAGGAGTCCAAGTCAGATCAGTTGCAGTTCACCTTAACACAGAAAGAGGGCTGTGAATGGGGTTAAAAAAGTGATTTGGATGGCATGTTGCTCTGTCATGGTTCAAAGAGAATTTTCCAGAAAAGAAAAAAAGAATTTGGATTAAAAGGATCCGTTTGATGATCTGGAGGAGCACGACTCAACTGCCCTTTTCTCCGTGGCTTGTCTGCCTTGAAAGAAGCTGAAAGTGGAAAACTGGAAGGCTTTCCTGGAACATATTTTACCTGATAGCTCCCGATGACGTGGATGACAACAAACATGTTTGCAGCAGCGATGAGCCAGTCAGGTTTCTCGAGGCTGAGGAGGATGTTATCATCTACATTGTTCCCAAACATCCAGTACCCAATGAGGGCCACAGGGAAGTAGCACAGGGCCACGACTAGGTAAGCAACCATGACTCCCCTCCACATGGGCTTCTTGGACGGTTTGTCAGGAGTTGAAGGTATGGTGGCTTGGATCTCAAGCACCACGTTGTGGCCAGCATATGCAAAGGCCACATCTCCGAGACCACTGAAGAAATTGAACATTGCACCGGTGGTGGTCGAGGCCTTGTAGCTGTAGTCTATGTCAGGTTGGACGCCCTTCTTTATTGAAGCCACCCAAGCAATGGTTGAGTAACTGCAGAGAACAAAATCACCATGTTAATGTGAACTAATGTGTAGTAAAGCAGCTTTCAGATGTTCTCTTGAACATTGAAAATGTTCTTTCTTGTTCCATGTTTCTACCTCAAGGACATGACAGCCGCAGCCAACGATACAATGGAGATGGAGTTGAAGTTGGGGAGGTGCGAGAGGACAAAGTGGACGGAAGCGAAGATTATGATGAAGTAGGAGGTCTTGATAGGGGTGCAGCTTGGGCACACGGTGTCATGGAACTTCTTAAGGGACTTGCCGCCCGTAACCATGTACACTATGTTGACCCCGATTTCCACAATTAGCTGCTGTGGGACCACAATCCACAGCCCGAGCTTCTCCCCAAAAGCGTGCTGCCCAAGCTCATGATACCTGTCAAACCTCTTCCCCGGTACCATCTCGTGCATCTCCACCATTTGCCACAGTGTGTACAGAGTGATGACCCATGAGAGTATGAGGACTGCCACTCCAGGACCCCTGCCAACATTAACATTACATTTGAGGAACTTCAGACTCCTTCCTATTGTTTTCAAGAGACAAGGATGCTGTCCTGACAAAGCGTCTATCGATCAGCTTCCATGCTTTTCACATTGTCAAATCTTATGTCTCACGAGATGTTCTATGACCTGAAGTACATTGTGCATACAAAATCATGTCCTCATGCATTTCGTGCTGAAAATTTTCCAGAAGCAGGCTGCCCAGGGGAACAGTTTTCCTCACTTTCCATATGAAACAAGACGGTGAAAAAGAACGAAATACTATGAGAGGAGGGTCCACATGTATATGGCTTCATAGTTTATCACTGAAAATTGAAACTTGGGGGAAAAAGGAACCGGAGCAAGCTTCATAAAAATTTTCTATCGGCACAAAGATGAAGCAGTTTTTTTTTTTTTTATAGAAAGTTCGGGCCTTATTTGAGTAGCAAATAGAAAACAATTTTTCATTTTCCAGAGAAAAATTCAAGATGAGCAATCATAACTTGGATACTTGAAAAATACCATCCGAGTTCTGCCATGGCATAAGGTAGGCTGAGGACACCGGCCCCGACCATGGCCGTGACATTGTGGAAAGCAGAGTACCACCATTTTGCATTCCTGGACGAGGTGATTGGAAGCCAATCATCAACAGATTGCTCTTCGCTCGTCTTGTTCTGGGGCTCGTTCTGGGCCATCTCTTTTCTTCTTCCTTTTGCTCCTGGAAACTCAAGGGAGAAGAAAAAAGAAACGGTAACAAGAGAGAGGCTCCCTCACCTCTCCTTCACCTTTAGAAAAAGATTGGTGTTTCTGGGAATGGGAAGTGCTGACTTATATAGGAGGGAGTCACATAGAGAGTGAGAGAGGGGCCATAATTAGCAAAAGGGGTATCGAGTCTTTCCCAAGTATATATGGCTGACATTTGAATCTTTGCAAAACCACTTGTTCAGGATACCAGTCAGCTGTACTTAATGCTGGAAAATTAGATGCTCTGGCTCAGATTCAATTGCTATATTAAGTATGGCTTTGAAAATGAGGGACGGCAGAGTCTCATTCCATCCTTCGGCAATGGACTGTATATGGACACTTTGACGAGTGGTCAATAATAGAAATGATTCGCCTGCATGCTGATACACTTTGCAGACTATTTTTCTTTTGTAAGTTTGCATCATTCGGCATCTAAAAGATTGTTCAGATGATATAATCAGCAATCACCAGTGTCGGATCCAGCACGGGCAACAGCCTAGTGAGCAATTGTTTCCCTTAATGGTTATTAGGATTGCAAGCGGAATCGCCTTCATCCCAAACGAAGAGAAAAATTGATGTAAATCCAGGCTCTACTACAAAGGGATGGCGTGTAGGCCAATTATACCATGGTAGTGATAAAATGATATTCGGAACTAAAATGCAGTATCAATCTTACCATTTTATTTGGCATCCTCCCTGTCATTGATCATCAGATGAAGCCAAAAATATCCACCACATTCAAGGTGGGATGGATAATTTCCCCGAGTTGCAGCAGAGCATGATGCTGTGTGACACGTGTGTGGCATGGCCTTGCTTTAGTGGCATTCAGAATCTTACTTCATACGTTGTTGGATGAAGGTAATTTTCCCTTTTGGTCCTGATAATCGATGAGAGGAACAGAACAGTCCAAGCACCTATTGCGCTTCGATGCTGGCTCATCATCATATACGGTGCCTCCTGTGTTCTTGATTACAGGACGGAGAACAATTTCCACATGCTAGCGACCCAGAAAGAAATCTGTCGTTTTCTCGGGCAAATTAGCTCTAGGCACAGGTGGGCCCTGGTTTTCCTCGTTTCTCCACAGAGAAGTCTGTCGCTTTCTTAATCCCATATTCAAATTCTCTCAACACAGAGAACCATACAGGACTGGCTAAGACGAGAAGATTGTTTCATGAATTTGGGTGTGATTAAGAGACAGGGTTTGACGAGAAGATTATACAAGTGCCATGCCCATGTTCAATGCTGCTTTCGGCATCATGAACCAGAAAACGTGGATAACAAGCCAGAAAACTGAGGAGGAAATTGAATTAGCAGTGTAGAAGATTTAATGCACTAGAAGAGAGGGCAATGAAACCCACTGCAGTGACATTTTTCATACGTAAAGAAGACCATAACCAATCACGATAATACATGGTCCTTTTTTCAAGTGACTGTTATTCCAAAACTCGAACTAAGCCCTAGCAAGGAACAGCATTGGCTTAACATTAGGGATCACGTGAACAAGGCATCATTTTTATGATTATGACCCGGACAGCCATCCATGTGTTCACAGCTTCAGGCTTGGACCGATGCCATGTGGACGATCAAGTCAATAACACGGGAGCTGCATAAACCAGGATATGAAGAGCAGTTAATGAGAATAAGCGATAAAATAAAGGGGTGGCCTTATATATCTACAATTGACTGAACATGTGGTCTTGATGTACGTAGAGAACAGGGAGGATGGAGACAAGGGGATAGAAACATTTACCTGTAGCCCATTTCATTGTCGTACCATGAGACCAACTTCACAAAGTTCTTGCTCAAGGCAATTCCTGCCTTGGCATCAAATATGCTTGACCTGCACAGGGATTGATGCACCAATTAGCAAAGCTAGCCTGGAACTAATTTCACATCAGGTCTCTCAGAGTGGGGAGATCCACCAAACAATGAAGAGTGTTCAGGTAATTGAGATGCATATCCATCAAAGAAAGAGTGTTTAGGTAATTGAGATGATAAAACCCAAACCTTATCAGAGGATTCAGGATAGAAACACCAAAAACAAATCACTAGGAACAGCAATGCCTCACCTCCTATCACCAACAAAATCAGTGGAGACAACATCTTCTTCAGTGTACCCAAGGATGCCCTTCAGTTTGCCCTCAGACTCCTCCCTATGTAAGCATCACCAATGGCAGAATAGTAAGCAATTAAAAACAGTGACCAAATGGATAAGAGAATTTTTGGATGAAGGTTGCAAACTCACTTGATGGCAGCTTTGATCTCCTCATAAGTTGCCGACTTCTCAAGCCTGACAGTGAGATCCACAACTGACACATCAACAGTTGGGACTCGGAAGGCCATTCCTGTCAGCTTACCATTGAGTGCTGGGAGGACTTTTCCAACAGCCTAATGAACAATTGAAATTAGAAGAGCTGCTCACCGCTCCTTAAAGTTGCCACTGAAGGGCAAAATATATCTTTTCCACTATCCAATTTACCTTAGCAGCCCCAGTACTGCTGGGAATGATGTTAAATGAAGCAGCCCTACCACCTCTCCAGTCCTTCATTGATGGGCCATCCACAGTCTTTTGGGTAGCTGTTATCAATGAAAGGGAGTAATGAGTGTTAATCATCTTACCACTCAGAATAAATATCTAAGAGGGTGGACAAGCTACAAAGGCTCACCAGTGATGGAATGGATAGTGGACATAAGACCCTCCACGATTCCAAACCTTTCATGGATAACCTGAAGACATTCATAAGAAGTTAGACATCTAGACAAAAACATACGTTCTGAAAATTATAACATAATAAAAATCAAGAGAGGCTTCAGGGACAACTTTGGCAAGAGGAGCAAGGCAGTTGGTGGTACAGCTAGCATTGGAAACAACATTGAGCCCGGGTTTGTAATCCTTCTCGTTGACACCCACAACAAACATTGGTGCATCCTTGCTAGGAGCAGAAATGACAACTTTCTTTGCTCCACCCTGATGATCAAATAACTAAGTCGGTTGAACTCTAAGCATAAACAAAACAGCTTTATAACCTATAACACAGAACTACAACTTCCTCATGGAAGGGAAATAGTCCAGATCCACAAGTAATTGGATCCCAATTTTTTTACGCCCTCTAAGAAGAGTTCACAGCTGAGTAGTTTAAAGAACCTGAACCAAGAATATCTTCTCTCGTTTTAGTACTGAAACTACATCTCTTGTCACTGACATTTGACTTGGTTTGACAAATGGAATTATGCATGAAGTTGGTCACAGCTTACAATCAAACTGAATCACTAACCCAACTAGGACAAGCTGCATAATAAAAAGGCAGAACATTAGCATCATTGACTGGAGAAAGAGACCTTCAAGTGAGCAGCAGCCTTGTCCTTGTCCGTGAAGACACCAGTAGACTCCACAATGAACTCAGCACCAGTCTCAGCCCACGGGATCTCCTCAGGATTCCTTTTGAAGAAGGACAAACGTTAAGCATTGCATTCGCCTCTATACTCAAAACCTAGACACACACGCACAACGCCAGTATATAGGACAGCTATTGCAGGGAACAAGCAGCGGTACCTTATGCCAAAAACAGAGACTGACTTCTTGCCAAAGAGAATGGTCTTGGAATCCTTGACCTTCACCTCATGGTGCTTCCACTGCCCGTGGACACTGTCATACTTGAACATGTATGTCTGCATTTAACCATTCAACAACAACCTCATGCTTAGAAGCTCTGCCCCTTCATCTAACGAGTTTTTCAGTACTAGTTGGACCCAACGTGTTCTTTCCTACTCCTTTCAAACTTCACGCAGTCTAGTCTATGCCGATCAATTGGCGCAAACTTAAAAGCGAGTCAAGCACCAAATGAATACACACACACACACACACACACAAACACACACACACACACACACACACACACAATATACTTCATGAATAGTCGCAAATTGTCCTTTTCCCTTATAATGCAGTTCACAAGCTCAAGTTTTTGAACATTCAGGGAACCGATCAGCTACAATCAACAGCATTCAAACAAGCATGTCCATTTTGAGAACGCGATACCATGTAATCGGTGGTTATGAAGGGATCATTGACAGCAACGAGCTCAACGTCATCCCTCTGAAGAGCAACCCTCGCAACCAGACGACCAATCCTTCCGAAACCTGATAAATCATCACAGAGCTCACATTTTTAGTGAATGACATAAAGAATCCCTTAAGCACCAGAAAATGTAACTGATAAAACGTCAGACACTAACCGTTGATTCCGATCTTAATTTTCCCTGCATGGAAAAAGCAGACAGACAAAACCCGTCAGCATGGCACTGAACTCCATCCCAAAGAGCGCATGGAAGTATAAATGAAAAGAGCATTAACATGAAAAGATCGAATTTGTACCCATGGGAGGAGCTGAGCTTTAGTGGCAGCGATCAACCACAGAAACAGAGATGAAGTGAGTATCTAGGGAGATAAGCGGAGGAAGACAGATGCGTTAGGGAATGGGGAGCAGACTGGAGTCGTTTATATAATAAGAGCTGATTCGAGAGGGAGGAATCCTGTCCAGTCAGATGAAATTGAAATCTCCGTGGGCTGCAGCTGCGTTCTTTCTAGGCGAAAACGAAAGCCACCTTCGAGCCGCTGTTTACTCGTTAAACCCTGCTTTTGCCGCTGGTTTGACGTACCAAACACATTGATCGAGAACCGGTGTTCGCGCTCGCCTACTGAGGAGCGTGCCGTCTAAGGTTCCTCTACTTGCGGATGGGTAAAAGCCACGCGCTTTCGTCGGCGGTGGGGGATGCCTCGGCGGACTAGAGGAACATTCGAATACGTTCCGCTTGCTCATCCCTTCTGGGTCAACCGGGTCCACAAGAGCCCATGGGTATCTTGTGCGGGTTCCACATCATTGAAACCGGGGAACCCGGCGGACCCGGCGCACAACAGATTTTTTTCATACGGAGTCCGTGGGCCGGGAAAATCCTGGTCACACTTTCGCTTGTCTTGTCGAAAAGTCACAGGAGCAGCAAGTTTGACGAACCTAACCAATGGGAACCCGACGTGACAGCAAAAAACCTTTCGTGGCTTCTAGGTAGCTAAGATTTAAGGGACGATTGTAATTTTTTTTTTCTGGAGGAAATTATGCGCATCTTCTATGCAATATTCCTTTTCTGCCCCCTTCTACTCCCCTATATTAATTATATCGTATTCCATCCAAAGGTCAGACCTCATCTGAGGTGATCCGGACAGATGGAAAGGAAGAGTCTTGATTTGCGACCGTCTCTCTCGGGGGTCGACTTGGCCCACTTTCTCGCGAAAAGTGAACCTTATTCTAAATGCCGGGCATATTCCGATGACAGAGCCATCTAATTCCGTCAATATTGACGGTAATGAATTTTATCTGACATTGGGGGTGATTTGGTTCCTCTGGAGTCTTCCCTACCAAAAGGTCAACATCGTTAAAGAGTTGACTCGTGAAATGCTGACGAGCTCTGGAGAATCTTTAACGGTGTTTCAATCGGATGGAGGAATTAAATTTATGAGAAAGACTGAAAGGGCACCATTACAGAAGCTCGCATGTGGATATGAAACCGAGTCCGCCTTCCTCCCAAGTCGAGTGAGTAGCTCAGCCCCTTGCAGGAATGCTTTAATAGGAGCTCTTGGGCATTGTTGCTAGTAGATGATCTTATGTGCACCAAGGAGGATCATCGATGCTTGAAAACCAGAGATACATCAAGTTGGACCGAGACATTCGGGGCAGCTCATCAACCCGGTGCCGATCTCTCGTGGGCCCTACTGCGACATTCCAACTAAATCAAATGAAAGGGAAGGTAAAAAGAAATGGGAGGAAAATGAACAAGAATGGTCGATGAGCTATAGAAAGCGTGAAGTCTGATGTCACGCTCCATGGCAGCAGAACAAGCGTGCTCTCTCCCTCAATTTCTTGCTGATAGATGTGCAGATACCAATTTCAACTCAACCATTGCCTCTCTTTTTAAAAAAAAAATTGAGATCTTTTGAGGTGGGGAAATTTGCCGCCGACCTTCGAAGTTCGATTCCGACTAGTGAATTTTCTGTCTGATTCTCTTTATTTCCCTTTTCCTTCTGTTTCCATGAGTCTTGCGTGGCAAAAGAAGTATTATTTTATGTCGTCGAAACTGTTGGAAACTGACGGTGATGGTGATAGATGGTTGCTCAACCATATAATTAATATGCGAGCCTTGTTCTACCCGCAATGTATCCTGTTGGAGAAAAGCATACAGAATAATCTGACAGACGCGGGTGGTGGGAGGTGGCGTTTTCGTCATCGATCATCTGAGTAACCGATTGATAAACTTGCACTAACTCATTCAAAAGAATATAAGTGCTGTGAAGGACTGACAATAGAGATACCTGGGCTGTGATTTGTTTGTTCATCTATAACGTTAGGCGCATGATGAGTCCAACTGACTCCGTTCACACGGAACGATTATTGTGAGTTGAAAGACTGATTTGGCATTGCCCCGACCTTGAATCACTGACCTTCAATGTGCTGGAAGCACATGATAATCCACAGAAATCACATTCAGGGGAGCATCAGACACACCTCTTTTGTTCTTGACGTTTCTCCTAAATTAGCCAAAACAAAGACAACCTCTGTCTCCTTTTCCGTCTTCTATCCTCAATCTGTGATCAATTGTGGATTCTAGCTCGCCTGCGAGTAGTTGGGGCTGCCTTGTGGTGGGCGGTTGTCCATTGTTGACCTGTTCTTTCCCTTTTCTGTGCGTTTCTTCCATTCCAAGTCAAACGCCAATTCTACCAAGATGGGCTTTTGCACTGTCTGTCTTTTCAACTCTTCATAAACAATGGCCTATGAAGTTTGAAACTTCGTGGTTCTTTTCTCTTTCTGGGTTTCCTTGTTGGAGAAAGAGGGCCCTCAGCCCTCGTTGATTGAAGGTTGTCTCATCTCCTTCTCGGCGGCAGCATTACCATGGCCTCTTCATCCCTCAGCAGGTGGCTAAGGCCCGGGGTTTGCATCTGACTCTTTCTCCCGTCTTCGTCTACATATTGGAAGTTTTCCCCTGCAATGGCCGCTGTCTTCTGACATGTTCTTCTATGTCCAATAGATCCGCTGTTGCCCTTCTGAAGCATCTGATTTTACAAAGATGTCCAGTTTCTGTTGCTTTCTTGACTTCTGCTAAAATATTTGAGTCTAGATAAGTGGTATGGTTACATTCAGTTTGAGATCCATCCAACCGCATATTAACACTGTGATCCGATGTCCGACTGTTGTGGTAAAGTTGACCCGATCAATTATGTACTTGTTATGTATACTCTTGGCATGAACGTGCTTCACATGTCACCTACTCAGGAGTTTCTTTAGATCAAAATGGAATCCATCGTGAACTCTATGCATACTGTAATATTGTCAATACTGCCACAATGTCGAGTGTGTGCAGTAATGTTAGGTTCTCGATCAAAAATAGAAATAATATCACCAATGCAGAATTAAGAAGATGAACAAAGAGATGAAGCTCTGTTCTGATTAACTAACTAATCAGAATATGACAAAGGAAAAACGTAGAGAGGGAGAATGAGAGTTTCTGATGGAAATGTGTCTATCTCTTCTCATAATTCAGTGGTGTATATCAACTGCGATTTATGGACTTACAACCGAGCTGAATTGTACGGGGCAATTACAACCATGCCCTCTGCCTACTCTCTGATAACCATTCACCAGGGCAAGCTCCTACTCGCATTATACATTCTGATATGATAAGAGCAGAACTGAAAGAAAATTGACCGTAGAGATCTTAAGATAAGTTCTTGAGTCTTACGCTGCGGAATTTATTGACTTGGGACATCGAGTCGGCACTTTGACCGGTACTAATTTATATATTAATAGACCAATTCAAGTGAACTTGTTACAAATATGCTAATTTGGAGGGACCGTATGGGCATCATGCGCCGCAGGAGGCTTGCACGCATAGATGCAGGTGCTGGTGCTCTTATTGCACCATGCATGCACCGACGGTGGGATCTTAATTCCTGTGTCGCAGTCGGTGTCTGAGAGGCACGTCTCAGTCTTAACCACGCTCTTTGCCTCCGCACCGCGTTCTTCATGACTTAAGCGCCTGCAAGCGCGGAAAGTGTATGTTTGCAGCGACGTGTCAAATTCAACAGAAGGTTGAACTCTTGAGAAGAGGAGAAGATGAACCTGTGACCATAAAGAAGATAGAGCAACAGCAGAGCAACTGTTGAGTTCTTCCCCATGTGTTACTCTGAGCTTTCAAGGATTTGAAAGACTCCACTATGTTCAAGTGAATTTGCGTTTAGGGTACGGGGAATCCAAAAGCTGCTCCACTAGTCGAGTTTCTGAGTGCTTTTCAAAAAATTACTCACAAACTTTTCACAATCCCAGAGCATAGTATTCCTCCCTTTTACCTTGTTAATTACATCCATTGTGCGTCACAGGAAGAGGAAATATGTTTTACTATCCCATACTGGCTACCGATGAGGCCAAAAGGAGAGCTCTAGCTTCTGCTGGCGTAGGAGAAGTGGCCAAGCACTTCGGATGCCAGGATAACATACAAGCATCTCCCTTCAACACGCCTGTCGTGCAATACAGCCCGCATTTGAATTCCATAACGCATCTGGAAATATATATATATATATATGTATATGTATATATCATCTTCTTCAGAGTTTAATTTATTCAAAGCCAAGTTATGCATTTGATTTATTCCTTGCCCGTTTAAGTGGTTATTATATCCATTTCCAAGTTTATATATTTCTCTTTTAGTATCCTTTCTGCCCCACCACATGGATTTATGCTGCGGAAAACAGGAATCCTTCCCCCCCAACCCCTGTAGATGGTTGACGTCGGCTGAAGGTGGGGCAAAAGGCAGTTAGGATGGTTGATGGGGCAAAAAGGCAGAAGCAATAATTGAGCCACACATCCTTTTGGTAGATTTGGAAGTTCACAGTCTCAGCAATTAGGATCGACAGAGGACTGTGCTGAGAGTTACTTAAGGTGGGCAAATTCAGGCCCTCGCACTACATCACTCAAAACTTCAGCCTATAAAAGGGACATCCATAGCCCGTAAAGGGATACAGCACAACAGATCGAGTGTACTTGAATCTATAGCTTCCAGACCATTGAGAGCCCAAACAAATGGACAAGAACTCGACCATCGTTCTACTCTTGCTTGTGTTCCTCGTGGCCGCAGGGTTGTCTTCTCTCTTCTCCCAGATGCATGGTTTTTAAGACTAAACATGTAAATATCGACCCTTTATACGTGAGAGTTATAGCGAACCCTACGATAAAATAAGGATATACATACATGTAATTCGTGTGTCTACAACTTAATTAGAAGGAAGTAGCGTGTAGTTTTACTCCTTATGCACGTGAAATTAAGAGCTTTCAAGTTACATCATCGTCATAGGATGGATTTTCCGCCCAAGTTAGGTGGTGGATCGACCACCATTATAGTCGGTAAGGCGCGGTTGCGTCGCTGCCAACCCCCAATTTGAGGGTGACATGATCAGGAAGGAAATCGGCCTGCTATGATAAAAGTGGAGGGGGATCCGCCGTGTTGGTGTCTTGAGGCATCTGTCCTTCCTAAGAGCACATCAGTAGTAGTCTTGAGAGTCCCAACTTTCCGATAAAAAGCGGTGAGATATGTTATGCACATTTTTCGTATTAGTTAAGTCATGCTTGCATTCGAGATGATGACTGCTACGAAGCAATAATAATCCCGCCGGGGATGCGTGGCTGGTGCGGTGCACCTTTGATCACAGATGTAACTATGGGCGTGTTCCACCTGCTGTGGCACATGACGCCCACTTGCATCAACTTCATCTCCGTAATTAGCCCCCCGATCGTTGGCCCTGTCAATCATAAATTAATGATATATAAGAATTTACCGAAAGGTGAAATGGAACTATGCCTCATACCGATTGTTGGGAAAATACAAATATATATGTGTATATGTATATGTATGTATGTGTACCATCCATGAGAATTCTAATACCTACTCCGACGATGAATCATGACAGCCTCCTCCTATACATGCATGTTGACCATGGATGGAACAGAGTCCAACATTTTTTTCGAGGAAACAAAATCATTGCAAAATTGGAGGAGCAAAATATATAAAATTTTCAATTCCATCCCAGTTTTGCTTTACCAAATGTAGCATTAAGCTTAAGAGTTACTCAACTTTCACTTAACTTATAAAAACGATAAACATGTATCTGATTCAAAAAGTTAAACTTATGAATAGTTGTATTCACCATTACAATAAGTTCACACATTTTCTCTTTAATTATTCAATACGAAATCGTATTCTCTACCAAACCCTTAATGATAACATGATCAGGTTTGTTACATGTCATTAAACACTGGCTCTCAATAATTATTTACGAGTCATATATTATTATTATTATTCTTCAAGTCTAAGTTAGGGAAAAAAATCCACTAATTAATTCATAATTGGTGCATGTATATGTGACCGTAGGTGTGCCCATCTTTTTCGGCCTATAAAAAAGGACATCCATAGACCGTGATAAGTATGCAACATAACAGTGTTCACCTAAACATAGTTTACAAACACTCAAAAGCCCAAACGAGGCCGAATTTCTTGCAGGAGGCCGAACCTTCATTTCGTCCCGTTTGAGCAACGAAGATGAATAAATCTAAGCTGGTTAACAATTAGTTGAATGATTAAATTGGCCGAATTTCTTGTTTGCATTCCATTAGTTTCCAGATGATCCCTATAACCTGAAGCTGTTGTAGTCCTCCCGAACATTCAAGTCCATCGACAATTTACGAGACGGGGAATTTGACAGACGAACTCTGAGCAAAGTTCGAGCCACTTCACTTCGACAATGCTCTGAGCTTGAATGTTCCCTGAGGCAGCCTTCAATTTCTGAGTTTTGCTGGTTGGGAATGTATCGATTCTAGATGTTACTAAGAGTGCGATGGTTACTGGTCAATCTGTGTCTTCGTTTTTCTATTTTTTGGTTAACTTTGGATCGGGAGTCAGTGAAGATTTAAAAAATAATAATTAGAGCAGTCTTTGACTTCTGGGTTCTTGCAGTTGGATCAAAAGTTGGGATCACTGTACTTCGATTCATGAAGGCATAAATCTGTCCAAGCGTTTCCACCAGCTGGTCGAGATCGGTGATTTTAGGGCTTGTGCAGCTTGCACCAAATGGGTTTCATGTGACACAGCAAACAGCGCATTGGGCTGCTCCTGTAGTTCAGGAACTCCCTTTTTGTTTGGGCCCCTTTTTTCTTGGATTGGTTTGAGAGAAGAAGGCTCCCTGGTGGAATTGGAACGCCATTTCGTTGGTTCTTGCGTAATTTCGGGAAGGACTGTGCAGTTTTTGGGGAGGCTGTACATCCTGGATTTGCTTCTTCTTAGCGGTACTCTGACAAGATAACGTTCTCGTGTCTAGAATATCAGGTAATGGAGCCACCGTGAACATGATGTCACGACCCGCTCCCACCTACGAGGTATTGTCCGCTTTGAACCTGGGGCTCAAGTCTAGCCCATCCCATCCCTCACGGTTTTGCCCTAAAAAGGGCCCTCGCAGATTTAAGAACTGTCACCCCTTCTAGCTCTGATACCAAAATTTGTCACGATAAGGCTGAAATACCCTATTAATCAAATTCATAAAAACCGCAGGAGCATTAGTTAATCCAAAATGCATCACAAGGAATTCATAATATCCATATCGAGTACGAAAAGCAGTTTTCAACACGTCTGATTCTCTTATCTTCAGCTAATGATATCCTGAACGAAGATCAATATTTGAAAACACACTAGCACCCTGGAGCTAATCAAACAAATAATCTATTCGTGGTAACGGATACTTGTTACGTACCGTGGCCCGATTCAGCTGTTGATAGTCCACACACGATCGTAAAGTATCATCTTTCTCCTTCACAAATAACACATGAGCACCCCAAGGTGATACACTAGGCTTGATGAATCCCTTCTCCAGGAGTTCTTGTAATTGATCCTTCAATTCCTTGAGCTCTAGCAGAGCCATACGATAAGGTGCAATAGAGATCGGTGCGGTGCCTGGTTCCAATTCAATAGTAAACTCAATCTCTCTATCTGGTGGCAATCTAGGTAAATCTTATGGAAAAACATCTTGGAATTCGCAAACCACTGGAACCTCATTGATACTTGGGGATTCTACCCTTATGACTACAATATATGCCATATACCATTCGCATCCCTTCCTCAATAGTTTGGAGGCCTTAAGGTATGATATGAAACTGAATGGAACACTCTTCTGATCCCCGCACCATTTAAACTCAGGCTCATCCGGTATTCTAAATATCACTTCCTTTCTATGGCAATCGACTGTGGCAAAATAAAAGAAAAGTCAATCCATATCCAATATCACATCAAAATCTTGAATACCCATAGGTATCAAGTTAGCTATTATCTCTCTATTCCCTAATTGTATAATGCACCCTCTATATACTGTATAGACTGCGACACTCTCCCCCGTAAGTATCGCTATGGACATTGGGTGATTTAATAATTCTTGAGGCATAGTAGTATGTTTAGCATATGTTAATGATACGAATGAATGAGTAGACTATGGATCTATAAGCACTTGTGCTGTTCTATCAAATAAGGTTAAAGTACATGATAATACAGCAGGAGTGGCATTGGCATCCCGTCTTGTTAATGTGAAAACCCTCCCTTGTGTCATAGGCCTATCCATCTATCTCACTCGAGAATTGGGCTGATCAACTATGCTTGCAACCGATTCAGTTCCTCGACTCTGGTAACTTCTAGTTCCACTGGTCGGTCATCGTCCTCTATTCATGAATTGTCTTCCTCTAATCCCACTGCCTCTAGTGATGCTCCCAACTGACGAATCTCCTTGCTTACAATGTCGTTGCAAATGCCCCTTTAATCCACAACGGTAGCAAGTCACTTCTTTTGCACTAAGTAAAGGACAATTTCTCCTTATGTGACCCACTTGACCACAATGGAAGCACCCCATGGATCTTACTCGGCATTCACCTATGTGTGGTTGACCACATTCCCGACAAGGCATTGTCCTGGGAATGTCAGTTGACGCTGAACTTGATTGATAAACGGACTTGCCCTTAGCCGAACTTGAAACAAGTCCACCTCTCTTGGGTGTCCCGTAAGATCCTTCCGAACTAGAAGAATATCGAGTCTTCTTGCATTGCCCCCTCTCCAGAATTTCATCCTGCAAGTCTTGTTCAGCGATGAGAGCCATGTTATACAGCTCAGAAAATCTTGAAAGTTGAGATCTCAAATCAATATTCAATCCTTCTAGAAAACGATTGCATCTAGAGACTTCATCGTTGACCAAGGTTGAAGCAAACCGCGACAAAGAAGTAAACCTCATCTCATACTCGGCAACGGACATGTCTCCTTGCTTCAAACTCAGAAATTCCCTCTCCTTTGCCCGTCGATACGAAATTGGGAAGTACTTGTCGAAGAACACTTGTGTGAATTGGGGCCAAGTAACATCAGCTGTTGGAGTTGGGTCAAGACGTCTTTGAGTAGCCTCCCACCAGTATCGAGCATCACCTGTCAGCATAAATGTGGCAAGAACAACTTGTTGTGTGTCTGTGACATCCATCACTGAAAAACTTTTAACCATGTCAGTACCCCAATTCTCTGCTTCTATAGGATCCACGGTCCCTGAGAAGGATGGAGGTTCCAACTTTTTAAAAGCTTCATACGGTACGCGGTGTTGCCGCTCTGTAGAGTGAGCTTGTGCTGTCATCTGTTGCTGAACAAGAGTTATCCGTTGCTCAATAAGTCGAGTCTGTTGTTCAACCATGCGTGCAACTGCATCTAGAGTATCGCGGATATGAGTATCTCTCTCAGCATGCCCTCTAGGAGTTTCTTGAGAAATTGTGTGAGAATGTTGTCTTTCATCTGGGGCCTGAGGTGTCTCATGACCAACCACATTCTCATTCTGATACCTTCGTGGCACACGATGGGTGCGTCTAGGCCTCATATCTAATTTGCCCCCTATCAACATGAGCAACTTAGGCATATAAATCATTAAATAAATAATGCTGCGGAATTTCTAACTTATCCTAAAAGCTAGGCGAGGATCAACCAACTATTTAGGGTCTATAGAATCTTATAACCTAGACTCTGATACCAACTTACTGATTTGTCAAATACTAAGGATATATGATTATTGACAACCTAACCAACTTCATACGACTCACCTAATGCAATGCATGTAACATTCATGTCAAACAATAACTATGGGGTCGCACTACCTCTGCGACAGAATTATGGCGGTACCGATACTCCTCCTCTCCCCAAACGGTACCGTGATCCCGCACCTTAATCAATCTCATAAAGTTCTCCTTCCCGTGCCCTTCCCTTCGCACGCAATCGCGGGGGCCGCCTATTATCCTTCGGCGGTAAGAGTGGACCCGTCGCCCTCAAGTCTCTCTCTTTTTCTTACCTCTTCTCTCTGGTCTTTGTTTTTCCCGACCGGGTCCGAAGGGGAGTCAACTCACATATTCCGCTGGGGTCATAGAGCCAGCGTCGCTCATGTCCCATGTTTATATCCCGCCGAAAACCCGCGATAGATCCATAAGGCCCATTTCTATTCTGCTGGCTTAGCGGTCACCATAGTTATACACAAGTACAAACAGTATGCAGATCATGTATGAATGTATGCATGCCCAACTATCGGTATCACATATATATCTAACAGCTACTTATTCCGAAATTGTATTTTACTATGTACCAAACATAGACATTTCATTTCACAATGGAAAAATATACTCACAGCCCCTGAACTGACTAATAACAATGTGGGATCTTCAAGGTGGTTATTTTGGATCTCTTCAGTACCTATCATTTGATTCATCATAAAATTAATACATAACATATAATAATTTATACCTTAACCAAATAAATAATCTTATAACTAATTTAAATGGTTCCAACCTCATTATGTATATATATATATACATTATTGTATTTATTATTATTATATTTTTATTTTCTTTCTCCTTTTTTTTTTCTTTCTTCTTCGTCCCCGTCCCTTCAATTCTTTTTCTTTTTTTTTTCTTCTCTTCCCTTCTTCTTCCCGTTCCTTTCTTTCTTTTCCTTCCGTCTTCCATTGCCCGAATCATTTTCCTCCAGATCAAGTGTGTACACATATATATGTGCATATTTTCTTTTATTTTATTTACCACACATTCATTACTACCTACTTAAGCAAAAATTATACTTGTACATACACTATTTAACTAACCTATAAGTTCTAATATGTATATTACTATCAGAACTCAAATTAATTAAAATAAATATTGAACTATTTTGAACTTACCTCGTTCGCTTTTTGTTTAACTCCTCCCTTCCAACTCCCCTCTCCGACCTCACTTCCTCTCCATGCAAAAATTTCTCCCCCCTCTCTCTCTCTCTCTCTCTCTCTCGCTCGCGCTGGAGTTCGACGATGTCTCTGGAAGAATGGAGAGAGAGAAAAGGTTGATTGACAGGGGTAAAAGGACGCGTAAGGCGGTGGGGAAGAGAAAAGAAAGAAAAGGAAAAGAAAAAGAAAATAGATGGGCCAACTTAAAAGGGTTGGGCTCTCCTTGGGCCCAAGTCCATGGGCTCACACATGACGTGATGAAATGTTCTGTTTTCAACGAAAACATGAGCTGGCTTCATCCTGCTGAGCTTTTGGTGGACCTTGAACGTAAGGTGCTTTCGGTGGGTTTTGGCCCTTGCACCCCGCAGAAAGTGATATATTAACAACTGTCTGACAATGTCTATCACCACTTCTCCTACAGTTTGTGCGGCCAATCCAAAGCTGCTGAGAAACGACATAATTCACCCATGGAGATACAGGTGGAAGTGATCTCTAGAGAAACTATCCGACCATCCTCTCCCACCCCTGACCACCTCAAAACCTTCAATCTCTCTATTTTCGACCAGTTGTCACCTGCAGTCTATACCCCCGTTGTGCTCTTCTACGTCGAGACTGCCCCTAGACCGGATGCAGCAATTTGCGACCAGCTGAAGACGTCTCTCTCTGACACCCTGACCTGCCTCTACCCGTTCGCTGGACGAATCAAGGATAACATCCACATCGACTGCAATGATGATGGAGTCGACTTCCTGGAAGCCCGGGTCTCTGGTGGCACTAGCCTTATGGATGTCCTTGCCCGGCCTGAGCCAGATGCTCTCACTCGGTTCCTTCCTGCTGAAATCGTGTCCTTGGAAGCCTACAATGGCAGTCTCCTGCTTGTCCAGGCGAACTTCTTCGAGAGTGGAGGCTTGGCTATTGGTATCTCCATGTCACACAAACTGGCTGATGCTGGCACTCTCGGCATGTTCATCAAGAGCTGGGCCCTTTTGGCTCGTGAAGGACCCATGAAGTTATCACCTCCAGATTTTACAGCGGCTTCTGTTTTTCCTCCGTCCAAGATGTTTACGATGCCTCCACTGGATATGGCACCTCATCCAGATGGAGCACCAAAACAAATGCTCAGGACAAGGAGGTACCTCTCACAAAGTTCCCTAGGTAGAACTTTCAAAATGATTATTAATGACTGGTTCGATAATTGACATTCCATAACCTGCATTATCCATAGGTACGTATTTGATGCTCCAAGCGTCGCTGCTCTGAAAGTTAAATCTGCAAGCGGAGTCGTTCCTCGGCCAACAAGGGTAGAAGCAGTGTGCTCTCTGCTATGGAAATGCAAGATGAAAGCATTGAAATCTGACACAGAACCCTCAAAACCCTCTGTTCTTGCCCAGATCGTGAATCTTCGCAGGCGGATCGATCCTCCACTACCAGAAGATTCAGTAGGGAATCTTGTGGGTTTCTACACAGTAAGAGCTGATGGGACCAATGAGGAGGACTTTCCTAGCTTGGTAGCTAAAATGAGGAAGACCAAGGAAGAATATGTGCAGGATTATGCAAGGAAGCTTCGAGGCCCCAATGGTTTGTCGATGATTTGCAGTGCTATTAAGGAGACATGGGAATGGGGAAAAGAAGAGAGCTTCAACTTGTTCATATTCACGAGTTGGTGTAGGCTTGGACTGTATGAGGCAGATTTTGGGTGGGGAAAGCCCCACTGGACGAGCAGACGTAGTTCAATGCCCAAGAATCTGTCAGTGTTGATGGACGCAAAGGACGGCGAAGGGATAGAGGCATGGGTGACCCTCCGAGAAGAGGACATGGAGTCATTCGAGTGCGATCCGGAGCTTCTCTCATTTGCCCATCCAGACATGAATATGCTCTTTAGCCACAGTATAGTTTAGTAGTGACGCCCGATTGTGTTGTTCTGCAATAAAACCCAAGACATCAGAAGGACGTAATTGTTCTCTTCGAGACCAATCCCATTCCGTGGATGTTAATCTGCCTGTCGAATAACAGGTTTCTTCTCATGGATCAGTCGGCCACTGTCACGTTCATAAAATGTAAAAATCCACCTACTACACAGAACAGTTGTTGAACAGTTTTTGAACACACAAATCCAATATGCAGTCAAATAGCCAAAATTTTGCTCTCGAGGGTCTCATGACCTAAAATTTTCACAGATTTTTTCCGACACCTCCCTGTGAACATCTGACTTTCTGTCGTTTGCTTTAGTTGTAATGTTTGAATTAGCTGTAGTCTCTTTGACTTGCTATCTCCTTGCACGATACCTTTGTCCCCCTCATAATTTCTTTCTTTCACATCCCTTCCTTGTGGAGAGTAGAAAAATCACTACAAAAAATTTGTATGTCTTCTACTTATTGATGTCTGAGTCTTGTATGTTTCAATTTGATCCTTATATACATACATGAAGTTGATGCCTCGGATGTTAGTTATGTGAATCTTTTTTTCGCTTTTAAGTTATGTTGCATACTCCTGGGATGGTTCTCGGGACATCCCGGATCTCCCCGATTCCACAAATGACCCACGCAGCCATGTATCGACACTGTTCTCTCGATCCGGTAGGGATTCACGATCCAATCCATGGGAGCCGTAAACCCAGTGAGTTGAGTGTACATCGTTCTCCCCGAAATAAATGTCATTTGTGCTTCTGGCTTAAGAGTGCACAGGCACGCATCCGTCTCCTCTTCAGTCCAGTGATAGATGAGTCTAACGTGCCTCGGTGGCACGGCAAACCGCACTACTGAGTCCTCTTTTATGTCCCCGAATAACAGAAGATACTAAGAATCCCTTATACCTTTTACCTTCGATTTGGGCCAATGGGCTTTCTTGGCCCAACGCCCGTCATGTGGGTGGACCTGTCCGATGGTTTCGAAGAAATCTAATTTCAGCATGGTCCACGTCCCTATGTATCAGCAGCTGAGCTAGCAGTCAATACACGTGAAACAAACAGCGTGCCGGCCGGTCGGTCTGTCGGTCGTCCAAGGAAAAAGCCGAAAGCTAAACGAGAAACGATGTAGCGGTAGGATATGTCAGGCTCCGATGTGGTCGAACAATCGTGCAAGTGTGCATTGAGATCGTGAGCTCTACGGCAATCAAAAAGAGTAAATGGTGTTCTGCGTTGAGAAGCCGAATCTATACCGCAACTGAATGCCTTACCTGCTAATGACATATAAAACGCGTATAGGGGAAAGCCATTGCCAACCACGTATCTACTTTCTGATCGAAATCTTTCCCAAATTACCAATCCTCCTCACCTAATCTATTGAATATTTTGGCCCATTCTATAAAGTAATTTAGCCAATAATAGCTTGTCTATTGTGATTATTAACATTCATCATCAAGTTGATCAGTACGCACGATCCAAAACCCCCCAAAGGGGATTTTTATTTTTCATTGGTTTTAAAAAGGGATTCATAAGCTTAAAAGAGGATTTATAAGTTATAAAAAAATTTGAAAGAATAGGAAAATCAAAGCGTATGGAATGGACACATATGACATTGAGTTAGATGACGAACTTGATTTAATTAACTCTTAATTTGGCTCGTGTTTTAGTAAGTTTTCAACCCAAAAAAGAAAAACATTTTTAGTACTCGGCTTATGGACTGTGAAGATGAAAAGCGTGTCAATGTGTACACTATTCGGCATGGGATTCAAACTCGACATTAGGCAGAATGATTGCCGTGCGAATTAAATCTTATTTATATGTAAACCACGGGGCAGTTCACTAGCTAAATAGTTTTCGAGGGACCTTAATAAGTCTTTGTACAGTTTGCTGCTGCGATCGACACAGGCCAAACAGTTCAATTGAATACGACAGGCAATTTGTTATGTGGGAACGGACAAGCAAATCCTACCATGCGCTGATGTATTGCTTTGCCGATGGGAAAACAGTTCTCGATCTGATCCACAAATTGCAAAAAAGGCAGCTTCACTGGCGGGGCTCTAAGTCCAAGTTACGTATCCAAGTGTCGGTCACATTTATTTCTACATCTAGTCTGCGGATTAGCTTTCTCAATGGGGCCCCTTCACGTGGGACAAGAACCAAATGCTTTCCACAGAGATGCAAAACTCTGGACACATGGGTTAGCACCAGACAGGGCGCATGACCCTACGCCTTGGGTTAGGCTGCAATAATTAGGGCTTTGCAATTAAATATTAAAGTGGGTATACAAGATCGTATTCATTTATACATTTAGATTGATAGGTGACCGTGATTTCAATGTCTAAGTAGTCATTACTAACATGTATAACGGATCAAAATTTATTAGAAAAATTGAAATCAGATAAAAGCAGTTACTCTGTAATTATTATTGTATGTTCTCATTAGGGCAAGCAAGTTACAGATTTCAATCGGCACGTACATCAATAGCAGAGATCACAGGATAGGGTTTCCACTGATTGATCTGAGCCATATAGTGTGAGAAGAAGAAAACGTCTCAAACATCTGATAGATTAGGTAATTTTCCTTGATTTTGAGTTCATCTCAAATAGTGCAATTTTGGGCGGCGCTCGGATTGGGAGAAACATAAGCCAGGAGCTCCTCGTCCTTCTCCAGCCTAGCCATGTCCTCCTCCTTGAGGTTGCACCAGGCCTCGATCCCGTCCCCCGACTTTGTGTCGAGGAACACCACCAGATTCTTGAATGGCAGGCTGCCCGATCCCACCCACACCGGCTTCCCCCACCCGAAATCGGCCTCGTACATCGGGAACCGGCACAGGCTTGTGAAGCTGAATGGGATCATCTCGCCCTTGGAGATCCTCCCGTACCTCTCCTTCATGAAATTCAAGTGCCCTTCCCCCTGCTGGATCTTCCTCACCTGCTCCGCATCCACCTGCGTTATAGCCTCCCTCACACGGTTCACGATCTCATGTCCCCTATCTCCCTCGATGGTCTCTGGGCTCAGCATTGTCACGGCAATCCTGCTGATGTTACCAAAGTTCTGCTCTGACAGCGCCGGCTCCATCCTCGTCCGTAAATTCACCGCGTGTAGTATGGTATAGATCTTGTCGTCCACGGTGTTTTTCCTGGTGCTTGCCACGAACCGACTCCAGATAAAAACCGACAGGGCCTCAACTCGGGTTGGTCGCCTGTCCTGGCTATCATTGTTCGTGTACTTGCCCCGGAGAGCGGCGACCGAGGCGCCGTCAAACACGAACCTCCTAGTGATGATATCCGTCGTCATCCCCGAGTTTTCGGGATAGCCAGATACGTCGATCGGGGGGAAGAGAGTAGCGGAGTCGAAGCAGGGAGTGATTATGGTGGTGTTCCCACGAGCTATGGCCGCCCAACTGTTGAGGAAGGCAAAGTACGATAGGGCATCGGCAATCTTGTGTGATAGGCACAGGGTGATCGCCAGACCGCCACAGTCGAACAGGCTAACCTGCACGGCAGCGCCGAGATCACTCACAGAATGGAACTCGAACGGCAAGAGCTTGTTCGTCACTTGTGGGCTAGGGTCGTCCAGTACGTCCGAGAGCGGGCATCGAACCCAAACCTCAGCATAGTGAGCACCCTCGTCATTGCAATCCACGTAACTGTTCTCCTTGATGCGTCCGGCGAGAGGGTAGAACTGGGTCAGGGCCTCCGACAGCGACCGCTTGATCGTGCAGCACCGCTCGGCGTTGGTCAAGAGCTCATCCTTTGGGAAGAAGAGGATGAGGGGCATGAAGATCGGGGGCGCCATCTGGTCGAGAAAGGAGAGCACATGGCGGCGGAGGTGATCAGGGGTGGGAGATGATGGCTGGACGGTGTCGTTAGCTCGCACTTCGATCATCATCTTTAGCTCTGGAAAAGGGAGAGGATTCAATGACCGTACCTCTGATTAGTATGAAATGATATGGGAGATATATGTCTATGCTGCTACATCTGACCTCATATATCGTCCATATACAATATTTTAAAAAAATAAAAAGAATACATTATATCTATTGATTTTTTTTTATTTTTTTACTGAAAACTTCCTTCAGGGTTGGTCCATCATCCACGTGTATGGCATCCGAGTCCGATTCTGCGAACAAGGACATACTATATAGTGGGGTCAGTGTCGCGATGTGGTAATGGTTATATGTTGATATCAGTCAGTGAAAGATAATTTCCTGGAAAGTATATCTACAAATGGGAGTCTCGCCGCTGTTATCCGCAACTCATTTTCCTGCATGTTATTGGCATCTTCTTCAGGTTTTTGTTTAGATATCAAGCTCCACTGGTCTTTTTACTTCTGCTACATTCATCCTTCTCTATGTGAATTCAGCTCCCAGCAACGGATCAGTGCAAAACCGTGCTTGATAAAGGAGTTCTTTGGAGATGCCAAAGAATCCTCTGGAAAGATAACTGGCATTGAACACAAACGATGAGCCAGGGGAAAAATCTTCGAGGAAAGGCCAAGAGAGTTTGATTTTGAATGTTTGGGTTCGAATAGTTTATGCTTTCCTCAACTTTTATTGGTTCCAAAACAAATTGCCACATTCGCAGTAGATCTGCAGCTCTCCTTTCTTATTTAAACGGAGTTAAAGGCTGTTCTCGTGTTGTTCTCTTATCGCGATCATTTTAGAGACTACATTTGAGATGGCCGAGCAAAACAATTTTACCAGCTGAGAGTAATTTGTAAGGAATTCCCTGTCAACTTGAGAGGAATTTAGTAGCTTAAGCTCTAAAGAGAGAGAGAGAGAGGAGTCTGTTCCTAATACAGGAAATCCTCTCTTGTTCTAATTATTAACTTGGTTTTCTTCAAAGAACAAGTAGTCTATCTCAAATCCAAAGCATAGCAGTCTTGCCCATCTTCCACAGCCATCGAGGATGCCCCTCTTCATGGATTCTCGGGGACCAAGTAGCGGTTGTGGTGGGTGCAGTTGCGGCAGTCTTCTGATTGCGGCCTTCATGTAAGGTTTAATTCTCAGAGATTGACCTCATCGACAACTCCATTCAAGTATGCGTTGTAAAAACTTCCTGCGCTCTCTTCATGTCTCTAGGATGCTTCACGAGCTCTGTCACTATCCATCCACTCTCAAGTTGCAGTTATCGTGTCAGTTCCAGCGCCATGTCCTGTTCATAAGTGGATGCTCAATACAATACAGTGGGGATGGAAGATTCGGTGACCTTACTCGAAGATAACTGAGAGCCGCTCAAGTTTCCTTCTTCAATCCTTGCATCCCTTCGAGAACATGCTCTTTGTACCTGGACACGTATCCATAAGAGCCATGTGCCGTTCTCATCTTATCAAACTTTTGCAGCCTTGTATGTTTTGAAAATATCGATCCTATCAATCCAAGATGTTTATGACGTCTCATCCCTGTAAAGCAGTGAAACAAGGGCTCAGGACATGGAGATATCTCTCGCAAAATTTCCTCCTACTTTCCAAAAGATTATAGTATCTGGTTCAATAATTGACATGCCATAACCTATATTATCCATAGGTACAGTACATTGATGCTCTGAGCATTGCTATTCTGAAGGTTAAATCTGCCAGCTAGTTGCTACTTAACAAACAAGGGTAGAAGCAGCACGCGCTCTTCTGTTGAAATGCAACAGGAATGCATTGAAATCGAACACAGAGCCCTAAAAATCCTCTGTTCTTGCCCAAATCATGAATCTTTGCCAGTGGATCAATCCTCTGCTACCAGAAGATTCGGTTGGGAATCTTGTGGATTTCTACTCAGTAAGAGCTGATGGGACCAATGAGGAGGACCTTCCTAGCCTGGTAGCTAAAATATGGAAGTCCATGGAAGAATACGTTCAAGACTACCCAAGGAAACTTCGAGGGCCCAATACTTTCTCGTTGGTTTGTAATACTAATAAGGAAAATGGACAAAGAGAACGGTGGAGGGATGGAGGCATGGGTGACCCTACGAGAAGAAGAAGGAGTCATTCGAATGCGATCGGGAGCTTCTTCCATATTCCCTTCACTCCAGACACGAATGTTGCTCATTGGCCACAATTTAAAATAGCAGTTACACTTAACCGGACTGTACCGTTCTGCAATAAAGTCTAGAAAATCAGAAGGATGTAATTGTTCTCTTCCAGAACAGTCCCAATTTGCGAATGTTAATCTCCTTGCCGATTAACAGAGTTCTTTCTCTCAAAGAAGCCATGTTCTTTCACTATGCATACTGATATATTCAGAGGCCATCACAGGTCCCAATCATCAATTAGGACATGAAACGAATTACAAAAAACATGACTCGGATCAACCCGATACGGCCGAGCTCAATCGTGATCAAGAGCTGCTAGAATTGGCTTCGACGTCAAACACCGATAGATAGTATCACTTGTTACATACCTAAGCGTGTCTATCCGAGCTATACACTATGGAGCAACTCTTCCCCTGTACTCGTGTTGGATAAATTAAGCATGCGTCATACATCTTACGAGTTAATGGAGCAACATTGAATATTATATATCCATAAGGAAACAGGACCATTATTGATGTAAGGTAGATGCCATTACCTGTATTACATAAGATTACAACCTTGCTCAGCTAATGGTGTCCGGCTTGTGTCATTACTTGTAGAGGCGATTCCAACAGCAGCCTGCCCATTCCCTGTTTCCAGTGTGAGGGGCGATTCACAAGCAAAATAGTTCTTAAGTGACCTTAGTTTATATGACTGATTGCTGTACAATCAATGATCACTACACAGTCGGAACAGTTAAATTGCACCCTAAATGGGACAAACGACAGTACACTGGATCAGGTCACAATGAATCATATATATATATATATATATATATATGTATGAAGGATTTCACTAGATTCAAAAATCATGTTAATCAATGCTTATGTTAATTCGAGAGATCCCAGGACAGGGGTTTCACTTATTTGAGCCATATTGTGTAAAACGAAGAAAATGTCTCAAAACTGTTTTGATTTCCGGCGTGCGAAGTTTGGGACGAAGCATGGCCATACGCATATGATATATGCCGTCAGATGTCAATGAGTATTAACCATATCTGCTTGACAGTTGTAACAGTTGCAGTGTGACTCTTGCGGGGAGGTGGGATTCCAAAGAAGGGGGAAACCGCGGAATTCTTATTCAGTTCTGGTCTCACGGTTTGGAGGACGAACACAACAATTCAAAGCAAAACGCCAGATGATGAAAATACAAAAAAAAAAAAAATATGAATAAGTCCCTTATTAAATAAGAATTACAAAAACACCTCTCAGACTTAAGATAAAATGGAAAAATGATCATTTTTTTTTCGTTGAGCAGAATTGGGGGCAAATGCTCAATGAAAGAGAATACAATAGAGAAACTAAAGAGTACAAAGCCCTGAATCAGTGAATTCGATACGATAGAAAACTGTAGGGGCAGCGATCCATGAAGTCGAACTCTTTCTGCATCACATCAACTTGTACGTATACCATGTAATGGTACTCGTTACATACGACACTTGGGACTCAGAGAAACATAAGCCTGGAGCTCCGTGTCCTTCTCGAACCTAGCCATGTCCTCCTCCTTGAGGTTGCACCAAGCCTCGATCCCATCCCCCGACTTCGTGTCTAGAAGCATGACCAGGTTCTTGAACGGCAGGCTAGCCGATCCAACCCACACTGGCTTCCCCCACCCAAAGTCGGCCTCATACACCGGTAACCGGCACAGGCTCGTGAAGCTGAATGGGATGATCTCGCCCTTGGAGATCCTCTGGTACCTCTCCTTCATGAACTTCAAGTGCCCTTCTCCCTGCTGGATCTTCCTCACATGCTCCGCATCCACTTGCCTTATAGCCTCCCTCACACTGTTCACGATCTCATGTCCCCTCCCTCCCTCGACGGTGTCCAAGCTTGGCATTGTCACGGCGATCCTGCTGAGGTTACCAAAGTTGCACTCCGACAGCGCCGGCTCCATCCTGGCACGCAGATTCACCGCATGAAGCACCGTATAGTTCCTGTTCTCTGCGATGTGCCCTGCTGATCTTCTCCTGGTGCTTGCCACGAATCGACTCCAAATGAAAGCTGACACAGCCTCGACCCGGGTTGGTCGCCTGTCCTGGCTATTTTTATTGGTGTACCTGGACTGGAGAGCAGCGACCGAAGTGCGATCGAATACAAACCTCCTGGTGAGTATATCGATTATCATCCCCGAGTTTTTGGGATAGCCAGATATGTCGATCGGGGGGAAGAGAGAGGCCGAGTCGAAGCAGGGGGTAGTTATGCTGGTGGTGTTCCCACGAGCTATGGCCGCCCAACTGCTGAGGAATGTGATTTATGATTGGCCATCAGCGATCTTGTGGGATAGACACAGGGTGATCGCTAGCCCACCGCAATCGAACAGGCTGACCTGCACGGCAGCGCCAAGATCACTCACAGAGTTCCGGAACTCAAACGGCAAGAGTTCGTTCATCACTTGTGGGGTAGGGCACTTGAGTATGTCTGAGAGCGGGCATCTAACCCGAACCTCGGCATAGTAAGCACCCTCGTCGTTGCAGTCCACATAACTGTTTCCCTTGACACGTCCAGCGAGAGGGTAGAACTGGGTCAGGGCCTCGGACAGCGTTCGCTTGATCCTGTTGCACCTCTCGGTGTTGCTCACGAGCTCATCCTTTGGGAAGAAGAGGAGGAGGGGCATGAAGATCGGGGGTGCAATCTGGTCAAGAAAGGAGAGTACATGGCGGCGGAGGTGACCGGGAGTGGGAGAGGATGGCTTGACGGTGCCGATAGCTCGCACTTCAATCATCATCTTCACTCCGTAAAACGGGAGAGAATTTGATTACTGTATCTCTTACTAGTATGAGATGATATTGGAGATATGTGATCTCGTGAAATGCTTGCTGGGGGTCGTAACTCACCAACACTATCAGTTATTTATATACATAAAGAAGCCAAGCAGACACTTTGAGCATCTCGCCTCCACATTTCGTCCAAATACAATATTTAAAAAAACTAATAACCACTCAGTATGTATCTTTGTCATGGAAGATAAGTTACCTATAAAACTATCCTTCTCCTTCTCCTTCTCCTTCTCCTTCTCCTTCTTCACCCACTGCAATTAGACTCTGTTTTCCTTTCTCTTCCTCTTTTTCGGTTTTGAATCATGACAGGCTCGTCGGTTTCAGAGGCCCCTGTTCCTTCTTCCCTGCCCAAGAGAGAGGATGATGGCAGCCCCAGATTAGTCACCTTCATTCGTCTCTGGACCGTTCGGTTTCTTGGCTGACTAATCATATTAGCACTTCCCTGTCTGACTGAGTGACATATTTTTTTTCCTCTTTTCCGGTTAAGTCAGGATGTGTAGAGGGTTTTTGATGATGTGGTATTGCTCTGTCTGGGCAGCACAAGACAATTTGCGCAGTACAAAGACGCACTCCCTAGGAATCTCGCTGCTGCTGAACATGGAGTAAGTCCGCGTATTAATTATGGTGAACATGTCGGTTAAATCTGATATGCTGCCAGAGTTATTAAGACACTAATCCTATGTACACGTACCAATTATGTATTAATTAAAGAAAAGATTTATCTGGACTAGAGATGTTAAATAGGCCGGTTCGACCCATAACCGGTCCGGGCCGCTGTCAAACCGGCCCGTAACCACTCTCATTGGGTTGAGGGACAATTATAGGCCAAGTCCAAGAAATAGGCACATTGAACCGAAAACCGGTCAGGAACCGCTACAAAATTGGCCCGAACTGCCAAAATCTTGCAAATCAATGATCACATTTGGCTAATCAATTTAAAAATTAAAAATATTCGCTTAAATAATTTGAAAAAAATAATAAAAAAGATAAATGGTTCACGGGTCAAACTGGTCGAATCGTAAATTAATCGGCTTATAAATGATTATGAATTGGTTCATATGTGCATGAATTGTGACCCATAATGGGGCGGGCGGCCCATTAAGCAAATAGAGACAAACCGTATTTGGGCCAAACAATTTTAAGCCCGTTTTAAACCGGCCTAGACCGCCCATTTTGACTTCTCTAATCTTGACTAGTCATAGTGGCACTTTCCTGTCCGAGTCATTTTTAAGTCAGAATGAGTAGGGGGTTTTCGATCATTTCTTTAGCAAGTAAATCTAAATGGGCACATTCGCTAGGAATCTCACCGCTGTTATCTATCAAGTAAGTCCATCGCTCTGCTTCATAAACTGCCATGAGTTAAATATCATCCATTGTTGCAGCACCCAGAACTCTACATAACTCATTGAGGATATGAGAAATCAACCCCTAAGTTGAAAACAAAGGATAATCACCTAAAACAAAATACCAGTCTCCAGCAAGCATCACGCTATAAATAGACCGTGATCGAAAATGGAGCACTCGTTAGGGTCCACAAATTGCTCGTAGTCAGACCTCAGGGCATTGTACAAGTGGATGGGAACTTCAGCCACAGTGCACGGATCACTATATCCTAGGAGCTCTGAGTTTTGGAGCCCGAGATTGGTAGAGAAGGGATCATCTTGAAGCCATCCGACCTGTAAGTCCTCGTATGAAGGCCCAGAGAGTGATTCATTGACCATTGAAAGGCATCTGTGAGCAGGTTGCGTTGATGGAAGACAGCTGAGGTCAAAGCTCTGACCTTGTGTATTCGGTGGACATGGGGGAATAGGCTGGAAACCTTGACGGTGTAATATATTGTCCATGTCCTGAGCATCAACAGTGTCGCTCTGTGCCTTCATAGGACTCACTTGGACATTAGTACTGTGTCGATTGTTGGCATACAGAGGCTTATATTCTATGAATTTGGTTCCTTCGCCTTCTGCTAGATGTGGCCTGGAATTAACGGACTTTGGTGAATGGGCAGAATTTTCTAAATGAATGTGAGGGTCGCCCTGTTCCTTGAACGTGACCTCGGGAACTCTTGAAGAACAACGCGAAGGGACACTACAATCAAACACTGTGTGCCCTTCTTCAGGACCAGAAGGCACAAATGATTGTTTGAGCCCAATTTTCATGCCCCTATTCTCTTGTTTATTAGGAACCTCAGCAGTCAACATCCTTTTGGGTTCTTCTCTGGGCACTGGGGAGATACCCTTCATGTCAATTTCATGGCCTTCTGGGTTTTTATTCTGGGCAAGCAAGTTGTTGCCAGAAAATCTGAAATTTCTATTCGAGATGTCCTCCTGGGACGCTGTTTTGGTGGTCTGAGTGCTAAAACTCACAGGAGGATCTGGTGAGGTTGTATCTGAATGCTTAATAATCCCACCAAGACAAGTTTTAAAGTCATTTTCTTTCTGCAGTCTAGACAAGTAAAGCCGGTATTTCTGCAAAGAAGAAAGTAATAACCTGTAAACTATAATTATTCAAGCATCTCCCAGGTATCTTTTGACCAAGCATTTACTGATAAATACGTTTAACATCAATTTCTCAATATCATTCCTTTCATTTTCTCCCCTTTATCCCAACGTCAAGTAAATAGCTTGTTAAGATAGTTGAAAAGGAATTTTGGGTAAAAAAGTTCAGTTTGATGCCCAAACTGGGAGAGATATTTACCTGTAAATGGCTAGCAACATTCTCTCTTGTTAACCATGGAACGTTCATCAAGTCGAGTATTCTTTTAGGACCAACTTCTGCCAAAATATATGAGATATGTTATTTCTCTATCTGCACATTAAAATAATTTGCAAATTGAAGTGCTAAGTCATAAGGATTGGACTAGCAAAAATAGTGCAGCAATTACTTTGAAAGCCAATCTGATTTACAGCTTTCACAAACTTCTGGTGAAGATCAACTGACCACACCACTCTAGCCTTCTTTGTAGTGGACCCAGGATCAGTAAAGCCTTTGTCATCATACTTAGCTTCTGCTTCTTTCCTCTTCTTTCCAGTGGAAATGTCCTCTCCACTAAAATAGTGGTCTTCACAACGATCCGACCAACTTCGGGTCATCTGAAGCCCGTCAATAACTTCATGGCTGTCAGTATCTCTCCTCTCATGTATCCTCTTCCTCAGAACATGCTGCCATATGTTTCGAAGTTCCTTCATCCTTATTGGCTTAAGGAGATAATCACATGCTCCGTGCTGAACGCCTTTCATTACCCTGCTCGTTTCTCCATCAACAGACATCACTGTTTCACACCAATCGGATTCCACCATTTATAATCTAAGAAATGACAGAGCAAACCTAAGGTTACTTGTACTGAATCTGATGGATGATATTCAATGAGAGAGCACTAACTGATAACAGGAAGTTCCATCTCGAGGCCAACATGCTCAAGGAGTTTGAAGCCATCCATATCAGGCATGTTGACATCACTTATCACGATATCATATCCATCCTTTCTCTCACGAAGCAAGTTCAGTGCGTCTCTTGCTAGGCCACAAGTAGTTACTGAAATAAAGTAGAAATGTAAAGGAGAATGTCAGATTACATAGCAAGTATTGTCTACTTAAGAAGGTATACAGTTGGACCAGGTGATCTTGAAGGAGATATCTCAAAAGCTGTCACTACATGGATCAAGGTCGGGTTCTCATAAATGTTCAAGAAGCCAACCATCAATCAATTCCTAACGTGAAAACTGTATCGCAAGAGAGGACAGTCAAAGTCGACTGCTAATACTTAACTCTCAATCCATAACATGTCCATATGTCCTGTAGGACCTGGGGCTAGAAACAGGGCAAAGCAAGAGAGTGAATATCTGGAACTGAAAATGATAGTAACCTTCATAGGAGCATTTCCTGAGCATCTTCTCGAGGATCTTCAGCCAGGTGGGGTCGTCATCAACAACAAGCACACGCAGGCCAGCAGGAAACAAGTCGTGCCTCGGGGAAGTGAAGCCAGTCTCCATCTCTAAGGGGTTTCGAGAATTGGGACCCCAATAAATTGGCCACTCAGGTGTTCAAGTATGATCTGACAGAAGCCTGGGAGAGATATTGAAGAGTTCTTCTCCTTGGTTCTGAGATAAGAATTGGTGAAAGGATGTAGAAGAGGGGTGAGAGAGAAGAGAAAAGAAGAACTTAACAACTATTGACGCCTGCTCTGCTAACGGTCCATGTGTGGGGGGTGCCTTGTCTCACTCGCCTCTCTCTCATGCCTTTATTTCATTGCCTCCCACCACTTCTTTTTTAGCCTCCCCCTTCTTTCACTTTAAGCCCCGCCCCATCGTTTCTTTTTCCCGGAGTTATCCCCAGTTACCAACCGGTTTATATTAACTGAGACATATATCCTTCCAGTATCCGTTTAGCGCCATAAGGCTTTTTCCTTTTTCTTTTTTAACCAAATCTCATGTTCACTTCTCTCTTTCTCCAAGAAATTAGGAAAAACTTCAACAGCTCTCCTTTATTTAAAAAAAAATTATCAAAACATCTGCCGTTAAATGTAGACTTTTGAGGTACAAGAATTGAAGAGACCGATAAAAGTAAAATGCAAGTGGTTCCTTGAAGGCTAGGGATGCCACTGTAGGCCTTTGTCATTGTTAAATTACCTTCCAACATCGTCTGTGAAGTAGTAACTTCCAAGCTCAGTCTTGAGCTCTGAGTTGCCTTATGGAATGTTATTTGTACACTGTGATTTCTGATTAGTTAATGAGTAGCAAGCAACCTATGGATCAAAAAATGAATCCATAAAAAGATCATTGAACTTGTGAACCTGTTAATCAGTGAAGAGAGCAGTCAATATTGCGTATAAATGGATGAGCCTTCTTACATGCAGCAACTTAGTAGACCTGGAGATGATTCGGAAGATATAGCACGGACACAAAATGCTTACCTTTGATATGCTGCTTACATGATGCTGGAAAAGAAAGCGAGAGGTAGAAAGAAACAGAGACTCTTTACCCCTTTGGACAGTCGATGATGGGCTTAGATGGCCTTCATATTTTTTGGGATACAGCACAGTAAAGAAAAGGGAAGGGAAAGCCTCTTTCTTTTTCCTGTCAAAAAGCCGTGAGATAAAGATGAAAGGGATCCTTTCTTAATTTGCTTATGAGGGAAGTCATTACCCATGTAGCAATAAACAAGAGGAAATAAAGAGATTCAGAAAGTTTCACCAATGAAAATTACACTCAGTCCCTCGAGGTTGTACTTTGAAACCTCTCCCTTATTAAATGCAGAGTATCTGCAAGAGTAAATTGAGCCACACATTCTTTTGCGAGAGTTCAAACTAATTAACTTCACAGTATCAGCAATTAGGATCAGTGATTGTTATGAGAGTTATTTTAAAAAAAGGGCCAAATCAGGTCATTTCTCAAGAACAATAACTAAGAGACCTTGTATTATGGAACTTGATCATCCTAAACATTAATGTTCCTGAACTGTATCTAGTTCCCATGTGGTGCAACTATCCATTATTTGTCTTTGGTTGAATGGGACGTATTCCCACTGCATCCATTAGAGGCATCAACGGCATGCATTCCCACTGCTTGAGGACTTGAACTTATTCTCGGTAAGAAGGTGGAGAAATGTATTGCAATAGGATTCTCTACCCAAAATTTCGCCTCCAATCATAGTTTCCATATCGATTCCTTTGGACGCTGTTTTTGCTTTGTCCCTCACAGCCCAGCAGTGGGTGGGTACTAGAACTCCTTGAAAGTAACGTTACCCTATCTACTGATATAATCAAGTAGTTTACTATGCCCATCTGCTGCGGATGTCTCCAAGAGTCACTGGTCTTCAGTCATTACATGTTTGGCTTCCTAGAAATGGAAGGGAAAACCAAATGTATCGACAGTTGTTTGTGGACTAGAAGTGGAATCATGTGCAAAAGCTACTCGCCTATAAGATCTCAGTAAGTTGCTGAGGAAACGGCACGCACTTTTTTTTATTTATTCTGAGACAGGTAGAACTTTGCCTTTAAACACGAAGGAAGTGATTGGACAAAACCCCACAGGGCAGGACCATATGGAGAAGGTATTTCGAGCCCATTGGTGCACATTCAAAAGTTGCAGGAGCTTCTGCCTCAGGTAACTCCTCTTATTCTTCTTTTGACCGATGGAACAATTCGAGAGCAAATACAGACACAACACGTGCAAGAAGTTCCTTGTCCCTTGGTATCGACCTATAGAATTGCCCGTTCCAATCCACAAATCAAAATTCTTAATGAGAACGTGGGGGCAAGTAAAACCTCTTACATGTTCAGATATATGCCACAAGATTCCCATTAGTTTAAGGGTATCTAGCGTGCTAGTGTGGGAAGGGCACACCCTCTCTTTTTTTCTGAATTGTTTATTTCATGAGTGCAGTAGTAATACTGTAACACCCAAGTCAATCAAGATAAGGATTTCCCGGCTAATTGTTTGAACTCTTAAGCATCCTCTTCTTCAGGGGAGCTCTACCATGGCATAATCTCATCGTGACATCAAATCTCAGGCTGCTAGCATTCCTGTAGTAGAAATCCAAAGACCACGATGCAATACAGTGAGAAGGCAAGGCCCGTGATTTGATATCATTGTAACATGACAAATCTGTCAGAGCAAATGACCCGACCCGTCTTGAGCTCAACTTGCTTGCAGTTAACTTTGTTGCAGGATAAGTCATAACATATCAGTATCCACACTCAAAGTGCTTGTTTGACTTTATGCAGTTGTTCTAGTTGCTGGATAACAAACCACAGGTTGATCCACACCCATCAAGAAAACAGAACACCCGGCCCGGGTTCATAAATGACTTGGTTTCCTTACCTTTCAGTTTACGATTAAATCAGACTGCTGAAAAGTTTTGCGGGAAAGAAGCTTGGAGAACAGGATTAGTGGTCACAGAACACCCCTACGAGGTCAAAAACTTAACTGGAAGTATATGCATCTGTCTCGACCTTACTGGTGCGTGAGTTACACGCCTATCAATGTTGTTTCTTTCTCATGCTTAGATCACGAAAGTACAATAAATTATACCATTGGAAAAGTTTTACCAGTTAGTGAATTGATATCCATTTTTTTCTTCAAGGATTAATTTGTTTTGGAGTTGCAATCAAGTGGAGAGGAATAGAAGCAACTGGTCACTGTTTGGAGCATTATCAAAAGGCAGCACTGAGTATAAACAACTAAAAGGGCTCATTACCAAAGGCCTTCAGTGAAACACATGGCATGCATATTTGTGGCACATAAGGAGGACATGAAAGAGAAGTACAGTTTCCACTTCTTTTTCTGCAAGGACAGATTTGAAATGGAGTCGCTAGAAGTGGGTCTTTTATATGCTAGCTGGCATGCTATTAGTTCAGGGAAGAGCCAACCAATCGATCTGTTTGTGCGTGGAACATAACAAAGGCGATCCGATTTTCTGGTCCGATGTAAATGCCGGGGAACTAACTAGTGGACCGAGGCCATGACACCCCACATTCAGGTCGACAGGTGCAACATGGTTCTCCACAGACGGGAGAAGCTAAGGTAGCGTCTCCCCGTCATCTTCCTGTCAAAATCATTTCTTATGAAATGGAGGACGAGGAAAGGCTTTCGATATGGATTTATCTGAGGCGAGGCCGTTCCATTAGGGGATCCTGCCAATTTTCCTCAAATGTTAGAGGTGGTGGCATCCTATTTATCATTAATCTTTTTCCCCCTCGACATGGTAAGCTCAATAATATCGCCTTCAGCTCTACAGGCATTATTAGCCTTTGAGAGGTGGGTAGAGAGGAGATTTAAATAAAATTTTCCGCTGGCTCTAAAAGGAAAATTCCCTCTAATCCAAACTTAAAAAAAGAAAAGAAAAGAAAATAAATATAATTTGGTAAAATAGTATCATATTACTTAGAATTACGAGATTTTAGATAACTCATAATACCTTTTTTTTTCTATTGTATAGGATGATCATGCGCCTAAAATGAGATAGTAAAAGCGGGGTGGAGATAAAGGGCATGGAGAGTCCTGTGATATAAATCAAATCCACAACCTCTTGACTGTTAGACCGAAAGCGATATTACTATACTAAACTCTCTTTCTCTCATCATGCCCTTTATTTTCTCTTCTTTACACCATTTTAGGCATATGTGCCTAATCGAAAGAAGAGGGAAATACTCCCTCTTTTTTCTTTGTGAAAGGCATTTTTGTCTATTATTTTAATCAAGAGGTGAGCCATGGTTGGTTTCTAACAAAATTGGGAGGATTTAGGCCATCAAACTCCTTTTAGTGGACTCTTTACTTTTATTAGTTTAATCCCCTCACCCCCAAAGTCATGCTTTTCAATGATGCTTCAATTTGTTTCTCTTTACCTGCTTTTGTTCTCCAGCATTTTTCCACCCTCAAATTTTTATAGAACTCTATAAATTCAGTCGTTTTTTTTAATTATAAAGTTTTTTCCCCTGTAGATGAAAGAGTGAAGTAAAGTTGTGTCTGGAGCTTCACTTATAACGAATGAATTTGAATTCTTGATCACCGGTTGGGTACAATGCTACCGTATCAAACCCCTCTCTCAAATGATATGTGTTGCCATCCACTTTCTTCCTCTAAACACCATGAATACCTTGAAGAAGATGCTGGACAAGGCAAATGGGCTTTCTGTTCTGGGAATATGCCAAAGGCAAAGCGTAAGTTTGGCACTACCTTTTAGTGGCTCTGTCCTGAACTGATGGGCTACTACAGTCTGCGCTAAGTGTTGAAAATATCTCAAAGCTCCTTCTCTGAATAGTTCTCTCGGCTCTTCCTTAATGACAGGTTGATTACTTTCGGTAACAATCAATGTTACGGTGGTGGGGCTTCAAAATTCGTTCTCAGGTTGAAGAAAGATTAGTTTGGAGGGAATCGAAGACTGAGTCAGCTGGTTGATTACTTGAAGGTGCTGCGTGGGTGCGTTCGAAGTTTCACACAAAGTGAATCATAAAGAACAGGCATATAGCTGATATGGTGCATTCATCTGATGGATATTATGCTCATGATTAGAATTATTACGTGGTAGGTGAGTCCCAAGCAAGCCTCACAAATTTCACAGGATGCAGTGGTTCTTAGCGTAGTTCAGCTGATGACACCTAGGTTGATTCCGACATATTGTTACTGCCAAAACAAGAGCAGATATTACATGAAATGGCTTAGTTTGGTGCACTCGTTCTCTTCTAATATATATCCATCCTAATGTGCACAGTGAGAATACTTCATCTGCAATATGATGTCAATGCTGCGGAGATATTCCACTTCTTGTTGGATCATCTGAAAAAAAGATATCCGATTTCTTTCATAGATTCCTTAGTCAAGCACCCACAAGACAGATGAACAAACTCGTGGAGCACTATGCGATACCATTGTCTTACTTGGAGCATCACGTATTGCCCGTCTACCTTGGAAGAGTGACACCCATCTAATATTTGCTCAATTGGGTGGGTTTTTATCACTGCTCTTTCAGTCGATTTATTTGGGGCCTACATCCCTCCCTTAGTTATCAAAGTATACTACCATTACAATGCTTAAGAGAGCCCATAATGAGGTGACCAAAGGCCCCTGTAAGAGAACATAAACAAGACAACAATATGAGAAACCAACAGAGAAAACAGAGTTAGGCCCATAAACTCTGAATCTCAGTGTTTGTTTTCTATTTTGTTGTCTCCGCCGCTATGAATTGACTGATTCATTATTAAGGATGAGGGGTCAAGCTCCTTTTGCCCCTTTTTCCCCCACACCCACCTATCTCAAGGCAATGAAGTGGTGTGAAGAATAATTTCTGCATGTTCTCTTCTGATTATTCTTGGCGGTTACATACATACATATATGGATGTTCTCTGTTAATTTGTCCTCCACCAACAACATAGATCAAAAGTAATCGGGACATTTTTCTTGATTTCTGGATAAACCAGCTCTATTGCTTAAAGCTAGCACAACAATGTTCATGTAATCAACAACCGCAATGTAAAATACAACAAAAGCTTTATTATAAACTGTCTTTATTATATCAGAGGGCCAATACAGCCCTCAGGAGATCGACTGACATATGCAGAAGCGAACAGTTGCATAGGTAATCTAAATGCCTATACTATTGAAAGAGAAAGGCAAAAGCTTAAAACAGAAGACCCGGTGACCCGAACGCAGCCACGCAGGGTAGAGATATATTGGACTTATTATAAGAATACGGAGGACCGCGGTTGAACCTGACCGATTGACCTACAGATGATGAATGAGGCCCTTCTTGAGTTTGATGAGCTGTACGATGGAAGGATGGGTGCAGCCACCATGGATGAAAAGCTTGGCAATGACCTTGTTCAAGGCAGCGCTGAAGTGGATCCCATCCCAGATCATATGCTCTGCAGCCTTGGCGCAGACGGAGGCATGGGGTGTACCACAGAGGTGCCACAGGTCGAAGTTGAAGTGGCCACCACCAAAGCCGCAGCAGGCCTTGAATGGTTCAACAAAACCAAATTGGTGGTGCCCTGATAGCACCTTCATGAAGGCCTTCCAGAAGTCAGCGTAGACAAAGACGCAGTGTGGAAACATCTTCTGAAGCGCACCGAGCTTTTGTTGGAGGAGCTCATTGTGATTCATCACTGCCTTGTTGATCCGTGCAGCACAGCCATACTGATCCCGCTGTGTTATTGGGGCCAAAATCAGGTCCAAAGGCAGGCATCCGATTGGTGGAAGGCCCTGTATCACGAAGTACTTGGCGCCGTGGTTCACCATCCCCTGATGCATATGAGCAAAGTGGCATCATTACGTGTCTATTGGCATCTTACAAAACAGACAAGGAAGGTCTAGTTGAATGCCTATACTTCTCTGATATATAGGGCGCTTTTTTCAGTTTTGGATTGAGACATCAGAGGTGCATATGTGATCTGAGCTCATGTTTGTTACCAAATGTTGAGTAAATTTATACCTGGACGAGCTTGGAGACTTGATCAATAGCATTCTGGGTGATCCACTCAGAGGAGAAGGCAGCAGCCCTGTGAATTCGGGCAAAGTCGTTGGCACCAATGCTGCCGAGCCAGAATAGTGTGCCGTCCATGTTAGGCTTGGCGCCATTCTTGAGGTTCTGCATGAAGTCGTTGAACCACTGAAGCTGGAGGTCATAGCTTTGAGGCACGGTCTTCCACATGAGCGAGAGAAGATTGTTATGATTGCGGAGGAAGAAGGATCCGGGGAGTGCTGTAGATCCTGCAAGTGCAAAGTTCACCCCATTCGAGAAGTTGCCCGATTGGTTCTTGTATGGTGGCACGTGTGATATCCCTAGTGCGTCACAGAGGTGTTCGATCACCAGCTTCCCATTGGACAGCCCGTTCCCAACCACTGACGTGTCGCCTGACAGAGAGCCAGTCCCAGAGGCTCCACCGCTGCCGGAAGCTGAGCCCCCAGCACCACTACTGCTGGAAGCTGAGCCTGTGCCCCCAGCACCGGCAGCCAATGCACCATGGACAGCTTGGAGCCATGCACCAACGAAGCTCTGGAGGGTGCCCGTCAGGCGGGCATTGCCATTATCAGTGCCGGAGTCCCCAAAGGCAAAGACCCTGTCGAACGCACCAGCGAGGTTGATGTCCACATTAGTGTTATATATGTTGGTTGTCTGGCTCCTATTGTGGCCTTCCGATGAACATACCGACAGTGCAAGCACGAGGATTGCAGCCTGGAGGAACATGAATGCAGCCTTCTCCATTCCTCTTTTTCCTTTTTTCACTTTTCTTTTCCTCCTTTTTCCTTGATAATGATTTTTGTTTTATTGTTTTTGAGAATTTTGTGAATGAAGAGGGAGGTCTGGAGTCATTTATAGTGACTCAGGTTGAGAGCTTCTTCAGGAGAATATGTTAAGATCCTTAGCAATAGGAAAGTTTGTGGTTTCCTGAATTATCTCCCACAGTTTTTTTGGTAGATAGATTCAAATTCTGTTTTCTCAAGGATTGAGTCATACTGAATTTTCTCAAGAAGAATCTAAATATAGGTAGATTGTTGGTCGGTGCTGAAAAAATGTGCATTATCATACGTGGCGTTTGATATATTATCGTAAAACTTAGCTGTGAACTCGAATTGAAAGTATGCTGCAATTTCTCTGGCAATCTTGACTTTCTCACAGATAAAACACAGGTGCTCTGCCAAAAACAATGAATTGAGTGCAGTTCGTGAGTTTTCCTTAAAAGTAAAGGCAAGTGAGACGCTGAGTAGCTTAAGGGATTGAATCCCAGAAGAAGATCCTTGCTGAGACCGAACACTGCATGTCTTCTCCACGCAATGTCATCCGAGCTTCTGTTCCCACTCCAAATCAGCTCAAAGGGGCTGAACCTGACAGCTCGTAAAGCCGTGTTTCCAAACAGACTGAGTTAATGTATCTCAATTTGTATATCGCAAAAAATGCAGGAGCAAGAGAAGTAAGGAGGATCTTTAATTATCATCACCACGCCTGGACAATCTAATTGTGTCGTATAATTTTTGTAGCCGTAGTAATTCTAACCACTCGCTCTTTATAGGCTCCAAATGGACACTTCACAAGCTGCAGCAATAGCCGGTAGATACCCCTTAGTTCTTCTCTGGCAATTCCAACTTCCCCCATTTTTCTCGTGAAGCTCACCAGTTTTCTCTTCCTCTCCATCCCCATTCCACAGCTGCTTCTTCCAAAATAATCCGGTCGAGTTCTCAGACAGGTTCTTCCAGCTAGATGAGTTCCTTAATTTTGTGCACCTTGTGACGTCACAGGCTATTGTAACTGTCACTGAGACTGTGCTGGCGACTTGACTCAACTCGACTCCATGTGTTTCCAAGGGGCACCTGACTCTTTCAATAGAAGCCTTCTTAGATCTGAGCACTTTTAATTGAGCACCAAGGACATCACTCCTCTCTCTCTGCAGGCAATGATCATGTCAACTAGGCATTGGGCAATTAGATTAAGAGAACTTCGAGGATCAGCAACAAAGATGCTCCTTGGAGGGTTGGAGCCAGCAGATGGTGATGCCCTCAGGCCTCTCATATTCTACGTACTTGAGCGACCGAGGAGGTATATATCAGCATCACCCCGGGCATAACAGAGCTCTCAGTGCATGAAGAGGTTGTCACGAACATGAGTCTGGCTACCGCCGGATCATGACAAGATAAAGAGAATGAGGTAGCAATTACCCAAAAAAAAAAAACAAAGTTCGTAGTGGTTGATCCTGTTTACGGAAGGTGTCTGACTTGACAGTTGAGTTTGTTGTACACTGGAAAGGAGATCGATAGCCTATTAATAACTTCAACAGGGGCATGGAATGAATGTGGTCGAATCCTCGGAATCTCTGCCGCTATCATCTTCTTCCTGCTCTCCCTCTTCTCCTTCTTCCTCTTTGGCGTCTTCCCGGACCCTTCATCAGCCCCTGCATTATTCCGACTTCTCCCCAGTGTTCCAGATTTGACACACAACAGAGGTGGACAGTTTTTACTTCAAAAGAGAATTTTAGAATTTCCTTTTTTGTGATTTAGTCACACCCTGGTGGTGTATAACTTTGGTCTCTTTCCATCACACTGCACTTGTGCTGCCTTGACCGAGTAAATTAGACAAATAATTCGTTCGGCTCTGCGATAAGTCGTATGCATTCACGCTGGTAATATAGCCAAGACAATCACAGAGACTATATGTTTGCCGAGGAATACTCCAAACAAGGGGTGGCAAAAAGTTGCACGGCTTGAAAAACGCATGTACGGGTATGTATTTTCAGATTGCATGATTTTTCTGGTGCAAAAAAATCATATCCACCTCGATGTACGAAAATATATTTTATAATAAAAAGAAATATATAAAAATATTTTTAAAAGATATTAATTATACAGATGTAATCATATTTTAATAATTATTAGAATATTCTATTTAAATTAATATAAAATTTATATTAATCCATCAATTATATAATAAAAAGTTTTATTTTGAAATATAAATTATTTTAATTTAATTTTTAAAAATAATTATTTGTATAATTCGTGTCGGGTTTGAGCCACCCGAAGCATAAAAATTTCGTGCCCCGCTCTACTCCAAAGATTGTCAATACTTTGCTGAAATAATAACGGGTATATTATTTATCATCTCTTCCAAATAACACAAGTTCAACATGCCTTTCTCCTACAATCAGACCAGAACAGAGAAATCGAACAACCACAGAATGAGGATCCTCGGTGAACCTACACGACCACTCAGAGTAGATCCTACATCAGAATTTCATCTAAGAATGCATAAAACCACTTGTGGCGCGCGATGATATTAGACCGATCTACTTCGGGGTGCCATTCTTGATCTTCACAAGCTGCTCAAAGGTCGGGTGGGTGCAGCCGCCCTGGGTGAAGAGCTTGGCGACCGCGTTGTGCATGGCAGCTGTGAAATGGATCCCATCCCAGACCATGTGCTTGCCGGCATCGGAGCAAACCGAGGTCTTGGGGGCCCCACAGAGGCTCTTGAGGTTGAAGTTGTAGTTGCTGTCCCCGGCACCGCAGCAAGCCTTGAACGGTTCTGTGAACCCGTACTGGTGGTACCCTGATAGCACCTGCATATAGGCCTTCCAGAAGTCAGCATAGGCAAAGACGCAGTGAGGGTACGACTTCTGGAGCTCTCCGAGCTTCTGCTGGAGGAGTTCGTTGTGCTTCATCACTGCCTTGTTGATCCTTGCGGCACATCCATTCTGGTCCCGCTCTGTGACTGCGGACATCATCAGGTCCAGCGGCAGGCAACCCACCGGCGGCAGCCCCTGGACCACTATGTACTTGGCACCTTGGTTGACCATCCCCTGATGATGCACATGTGAATTGAATCTGTCAGATTTTTCACAGGAATGCACTTTGTACGAAGAGATGATGTGTGTGTTCATTATGTACACACCTGGATGAACTTGGTGACATGATCTATGGCTTGCTGGGTGAGCCATTCGGAGGAGAAGGCGGAGACCCTGTGGATACGGGCGTAGTCGCTGGTCCCAACCCCGCCGAGCCAGAAGAGAGTGCTATTCATGTTGGGCTTGGCGCCCTTCTTGAAGTTCTGGATGAAGTTATTGAACCACTGGAGCTGGGTGTCGTAAGTCTGGGGCACCGTCTTCCACATGAGGGAGAGGAGGTTGTTGTGGAGGAAGAAGGAACCAGGGAGCGCCGTGGACCCAGCCAGTGCGAAGTTGGCCCCATTCGAGAAGTTGGCCGAGTGGTTCTGGTACGGCGGAATGGACGGTATCCCCAGCGCATCGCACAGGTGGTCGATCACCAGCTTGCCATTGGTCAGGCCGTTCCCCGAGACAGTCACTTTGCCCGACCCCGATCCAGGACCCTTGCCCGAGACCGAGGACACACGACCGCCATTGCCCGACCAGGAGTAGGATAAGGAGCCACCGTTGCCTCCACCAGATCCCCTGGCTCCAGCAGCGGAGGCGGACCCTCCAGCGCTGGCTCCACCACCAGCACCGGAAGCAGACCCTCCAACGCCAGCTGCACCTCCACCAGCATCGGAGCCGGAGCCACCTCCAGAGTTGAAGGCCAAGGCGCCCTCGACAGTTTGGAGCCACGCACCAACGAAGCCCCTGAGGCTGCCCGTGAGGCGGGCATTCCCGCTGTCAGTGTTGGAGTCCCCGAAGGCGAAGACCGTGTCGAAGGCCCCGGCGAGGTTGACATTACCGTTGGGGTTGGGTATGTCGGTGGTATGGCTCCTGTTGTGGCCATCCGAGGTGACGGCACACAAGGCGACGACGAGGACCGCGGCCTGAAAGATCAGAGATACAAACTTATTCCAACGAGCCATTAAAAAAAAAATATTAATTTCACCTCCCTCTCTATTATTTGTTTTTTAAAAATAAAGTTTTCCTACTCCAAGGAAGATATTCCGTTTTTCTAACTTGGGATTTTATTTCTTTTTTATTTTTGATTTTGTGGAGTAACGGGTGTGTTTATAGTGAAACCTGCCCAGGCTGCACGTGTGAAGATCCTGGTTTCAAGGGAAGTTAAAGAGTGTTACCTGAATTGTCTGCTGGCATCCCTCTCGGCTAATTGCCTTCGGACTAATTCTCAAGAATCAGTAAACAGTTCACATCTCATCGTGTCATTTCATCCCTCTTCTTCCTTCTCTCCCTTTCGTATGCCGACAAGTCTCTTTCCTTCAATTAAATTCATGTTCCTGTGGTACTAGACGATGATCGAGCTCTCTCACGGACATGAATTGCCACTTGGGTTCAAGGAAATCACCCAAGTAATTATGAAAGAAAGTGGTATGTCCAAGATAGTATCAAGTAAATAAGTGCAATTATGAGAACAGAAAAAGATAGGATACTGTCATTATTTTAAAAAAAAAGATTGTGTGATAAGTATTTGTGATATTGTAATATTTTTCTCCTTAGCTTACAATTACTTACTATATGTCTTCTTATACCACCATGCTACTCTGGATATGATTCTTCCTATCTAATGGTTTGTACATGGGATCGAGCAAAATCTCTTAGGAAAGTGAACACAGTACACGAAAAGAAGGGAAGAGGGGTCGAATTTTATCGAAGTTAAACTTCATCTAACGGATCAACTCATTGCTATTAATCGTAAATTTCTTCCATTTACTTGTATCGGCAGATACAAATATGAAGATGTAAATGACCATTCAACTTTGTCAAGGCGTTTCCATGGTCCGTGACTTCTCAATCTAGGGGACTTGTTTAGATAACTTCTTCCTCGGTGACGGTAAAGATCTTGGGGATTTAATTCCATGGAATTAGGAAAGATCCCGCCTTTCTCTCAACAGGGAATCATCCCAAAATATGCTTTCCAAACTTGCAAAGCACACAGTGTGACTGGCGCCCGCGCGCGCTCGTATATAATAGATTCATGCGCCGCGGAGCTCTTAATTCGGATTGCCCCTCTGCCTGATGATACCCTCCATGCATCATCGTTGTGATTGATCGTCACCTTTTCTGGGTCTGTTTGAGCATCGGTGTGTCCTTGTTACTCTACTCTCCTGTCCTGAAATAAGCTGCTCTGTTTCGAGGGCGAGTCGGCTGCTCATGAAGTTTTTCACAGAGCCATGTCTCTGTTTCCTGTTCAATATACGTCTTACCACCTTCTGATGGTAGTTACTCTGATTCTGCCGTCTGGGCATGTCGAAAGTTGTTCGCTTGGTGTGACTGGTAAATGGAGAACTGTGATGATGGATGCCCTATATCGATGAATACAATGATTTGTTGGTTTTGGGATATCATGTTCCTATTAAGATTTTTTATCATCCTTTAACTGGAAGGCCTATCATTTTACACGACATTACTATTTCTCTAGTTGCTAATTTATTTTGGTGATCGGACAGAGTCCCTAGATGGATGCCAATGATCTTCCATGGCCATCTAACAATTTTTTTGGGTATTGGTTAGATGAAATGATGATCAGTACTGCTTATGGGTTTCAAGTTTTGGGAACTGAGTTTTGTTGGTGAAACATTGTAGTTCAAGGTATTTTTCTCTGCCACCAACAACTCCTTCAAAGTTTATTAATTTGCAGTAGATGTATGTTGAAATGTTGCTAAAGTTGTCTCCTTTTTTTCCTCTTTCCAGCAGATTTAAGTGTTCCCTCCTTGAAGAAATTTGGGCACCGTTTGATTCCTGCAGTGCCCAATGGACATGACCACTAGCAGGACTCCAAGCATTCAGTTCGATAGCATTCTGCATCAGCTGGTCCCAAATGCTACTGCTTCCCCTTCACTGGAACCTCAACAGGAGATTCGTCATAGCCTAAGGGATTCTTCACCTGGAGAATTCCCATTGGCCTCCGTCCCTGCCCTGGTTCTCCATATTCTCACATCTTGCAATCTCGAGCCAGTTGATCTTGCATATCTGGAGGCAAGCTCTACTCCTTTAGGATACGATACACTGATTGAATCTAAAGTATGCAACTTTTGGTGTCCCTGAATGATCTCTGGCCTTTATGGTGCTTGCAGGCAACCTCTTCCTTCTTCAGGCAGCCTACAAACCTTATACCCGAATTTGAGCTTTCAATATGTGAGGTTGCAGCGCTGGAATTGTGCCGGAAGAGATCAATATTCAAGCTGATGAAGCGCAAAGAAGGGGAAGAATTGAAGGAAAGGTGTGGTGGCTCGTGGAAGCTTGTCCTGATGTTCTTGCTTGCTGGAGAAGGATGTTACAGGAGGGAGAAGTCGCAGGTGATTGCTGGTGACAAACACAGTGTCATAGTCACAACAAGAGGAGATGTCTACACCTTCGGGCTCAACAGCTCAGGGCAGTTAGGGTACCCCATGACTGGCGATTTTTGGCAGCCTCGACAGATCAGGTTGACATACGTAGTCAATACTCTGAAATTAATGATAGATTTGTTTTCCAAAATTGCTTATGTTTCATCTTTGTAGATTAGCTGAAGCGTAATGCTATGTTTTCTAACTGAAGCGTAAGAAAAAGAATCCTTATATTCCAAGTCAAATCACACAGAAAATAGGAAATTTTCTGGATATTCTTAGCTGAATTTTTCAAGCCAGACTGTTATTGTTTTCCTCTTGCGTGGAAGTTCCTTAAGCAAATACCGAGAAATGAATTTACTGAAAATCATAGAAATGGAGATGGCGGGACCCTAAACAGAAGGAAAATAAGTGGGGATTATGATTTAACGGGGAGCCACATTATATTGCAGTTTTCTGGAGGGCATCCGAATCGTCCAAGCAGCAGCTGCCCCTGGGAGGACAATGCTCGTTAGTGATTCAGGTCAAGTTTATGCTGTTGGATGGGGCATCTCTGAGCATATTCAAAATGAAGCAGACAGGTCCAGACCTGTTGTGGCACCCGTAGTCATGGACACTTTAAAGGAGATTTTTGTGGTTCAAGTAGTCATAGGAACGCTTTTCATTGCTGTCTTGTCGAGGGAAGGCAGGGTCTATACCTTATGTTGGGGCGACGAAGAAAAACTTGGGCACTGGAACGATCCAAAAGATATGGAACCACGCCCTCTGAATGGAGCATTGGAAAATATCCCAGTGGTTCAGATTGCAGCAGGGCATTGCTACCTTCTTGCTCTGGCTTTTCAGCCTAATGGCATGTAAGCTTCTCTTATACCCATCTATCCTGTGAATTCTATTCCGCTTGACATGATGACTGGCAGCTCGTAACTTGCTTTCACATTGAATCTCTCTTTGGTTTTATCCGAGTCTCAAAAATGGTCAATTCTGCAAGTTAACAATTGAAGAAAGCTAAACTAGACAACCTTCTATTTAGAAGTATGACTACAACATAATAACCCAACTCATCTGCGCATTTCATTGAACTATAGTTCCGGTTGGACGTATATATCTTTGTCATACAATATCATTGGGATGATTTATTGTCTACCTGATTTCTTTTGCGAAAATTCAAGGTCGGTTTACTCTGTTGGATGTGGCAAGGGTGGAAAGCTAGGTCACGGTTCTACAACTAGTGAGAAGCTGCCCCGACTAATAGAGCACTTTCAGATTTTGAATATTCAGCCTACAGCCATATCGGGTGGAACCTGGCATGCTGCTGTGTTGGGCCATGATGGACGGGTTTGCACGTGGGGATGGGGCAATTTTGGTTGCTTAGGTCATGGGAATGAAGATTACCAAGTGGTTCCAAAGGTAGTCGAAGGACTTGAAGATGGCAAGGCTATACACATTGCTACTGGCAACTTTACCACCTTTGTGGTGCTGGACAATGGTGAAATCTACTCATTTGGGGCTGCATGGTCTGGAAATCTCGGACACGATGCTGCCGTCCCTACAGATGGACAGGTCCATAATTTCTGTTTTTCTTTTATCCATACATGAAAAATGCATAATCTGCATCAATGCCTTGCTTAAAAATGAAACGGGGAAAGCCATAATCAGGCAGGCCAAAGTGACCAAGCTATATTCTATTTGATTGCAGCAACATATGGACGATGCCGTGCTAAGCCCCAAGCTGGTAACATCTCTGAAGGAGCTGGACGAGCAGGTTGTGCAGATTAGCCTCAGTAACTCCCCTGAAATGTTAGGTCACACCATTGCCCTGACTGATTCAGGGAAAGTGCTTGCGTTCGGCAGAGGAGATGATGGGCAGCTAGGGACTAAGCTCGCCCCTGGGCAGAAAGAGCGGGCAAAGCCAGGAAGGATCGAGATCGACCTGAGTTAGCATCAAACACTGTCTGTGGAATCCCTTAACATCTACTGCTTTGCTTTCCATAGGTTCATTTTGTATAGGCAAATTAGGACATCAAATATTGAGACTATGGAGGAGAGTAGATTTTCAGTTGGCCTCTCCGTCGTGAATAGCTAATACCTTTCCGAATCATAATTCTTTGAAAACATTAAAATAAATTTAATTCGTGCATCTTCAGCGAAGTCCATATTCCTGGTTTCTTATTTATTTCTCAGTATCAAAGTGACCGTTAGCTGCTCATGCTGCAGAAATGGCAAAGTGCAGAATAGCATGTACTCTCTCAGCTTCACAATATATGCCAAAGTCAAACCATCATCAGAGTAGACCTGTTTTGGACTTCTTGGAGCCCAAGCATCAGAAAATGTCCCCCCCCAAGGCTCTAGGATTTGACATTGATCGCATTTTGGGCTGTCTCAGATGCTCTTGCATGGATCAGGTGCAAAAAGAGAGCTTAAATCGGAAAGCTCATAACAGTTAAATTACAGAGTTCTGGTAAGACTTCAAAGTCATTAACGAGCAAGAATTGCACCGGGTAAGTCAGTCTTCCACACCTTATTTGGAGCAGAATGTAGGACGTTGAAGTCAAACGAGAAGTTGCCTGTACCTCGGGTCTTGAGTTGTTCACTCCTTAGACCTGAGCCGGGATATTCCATGATTCCTGGACATCGGCTTAGATCTGGATGATTTTACTGCTAATTACGATCCTTTCATGGCTACCCCATTGAAGATGTTTTTAGGGTTTTTTTTTTAATTTTTATTGGGGGAAAAAGGAGGAAGAAACTAAATGGGCTGATGCAAGTTCTTGGGCCCACAAACGCAAAAGCCTAATGGGCCTGCAGCCAGTGGTCCCGGGCCCACATAACCTACGTGTCCAACTCCCACACTGTACAGTGTACACACGGACAATTAATTGCTCAGATGGCCACGGTGACTCCGTGACCCACTTTTGGATTGCTGATGTAAAACAATTTCTGTAGTGAACATCTGATCACCCAGTCTGAGGTTTCTCTTCTGGAAATGGTGCAGTTCAGAGTTCAGACACTATCGGGTTAGTAGCTCCCTTTTGATGCTGCTAGCAAACAGGAGCAGATGGATATGGAAATAAAATGTCAGGATTCCATGGAGAACCGTCTAGAGAGCAGGCACTGGCTCGTTTCCGGTAATGGCACAAGCCAATGCCCCAATTTACATCTCATGGTATTGTGAGAACTTTTTCCATAACTATGCTAGAGAACATTACATGATTGCCCAATTGCCTCTATTATACCAAGCTCGACACAACGAATAAAAAGGACGAGCAATTGAGTTCAACTATTATGCAGCTTCTTCTGCGCATAGTTCTTGGCTTGATGGTAGGTGAACCATCTTGAGGACAAGATGCTATTGCTCAGAAGAAGGATCCAATGACTGCAGCAGTGACTCCAGCGACAGCAGAGACATCAAGCTTGGCAGCACCATTCTTGCCCGGCGATGAAGCGGGTGCCTCTGGGGAGAAGACGCCTGATCGGACCAGCCCAATGACAGATGCTGCTTCGTTATTGTCATTCCCGGAGGGAGCAGTGCCGTCATCGATCGCACTGATGGTGGAGTGAGGAGCGTTGGCCAAGCCAGAGGGTGAGACAGCAGCAGCAACAATGCTCTCTGGGATGGCAGCTGCACTGGCAAGGTAGATCACTGCCATGAAGGTGTCCAATAAAGGCTGCAACTTGAATTGCCATTTCGGGGTAACACGGGATAATAGAAACCTCCTTTCTTTTCTTTTTTTTTTATCTCGAGGTTCAGGGAGTGTAAGACGGTCGTTGTAGATCTTTCTCTACCAGGAATTGCAGAAGAGAAGCACTGGGTTGGGAGAAGGTGAGGGACGAGGCTTATGAAGGGAGACTGGGGATGGCTGATAAGTGAAGGGTTTGCCATTCTGTGGGGAGAGCCATGAGACTACAATCCGCCAATTGCTTACGGTTAGGAACCATAAAGCCTAATCTTGGAGGGCCCAAGTATGGATATAATTCCCATGGGGGAACCGACCGATTTTCATTGACCGGGTCAATATATAGCTTCTCAACTAAAGACAATTGTTACATATTTGATTCTATAAATATAAGATCTTAAATTTACCGAAAGATAAATTACTCTGCCAACTCCATTGTTTTAACAAATTGTATGGATGGAAGCGTAAATATATATATATATATATATGTCTTTTAAACGTGATGGTGGACCTGACATATAATTCGCCATCTACAGATAGATCACAGGCAACCTACGAGCTCTTCCCCATGCAACCAGCCAAGTTGTGGACTGAAGTGGTAAGGCAACGATATTTTAGTTAAGGAAGCTCTGGGACCGAGTCATCATCGTTCATGGAATCCCCGTAGAAACTCGAGAGCCGGGTCTCATTTAACTGTTCATAGAAAGAAGGTCGTGAGTTTCATGGTTGTTCTGTGGTACCTCTGCCATGATACATATACATATACACGCTATTTTAAAACAAATAGTTGGCTGGCAAGGCCTCGCTCTAAGCACATCAGATTAATCTCTCCCTCTGGTTAAATATTGCTATTTATAAAGTTCATAGAAAAAGAACTTTTGAATTCGGAAGATCAAACGCAGCTTTGAATTGGATGTGTCTCAGGTTGAATAAATTTTGAGATATTAGCTTGGTATGTGCCAAAGAAAAAACCCTCAAAATATTAGATATCTTTAGGTGATTTCGATATATTCATCGTACAACTTATGGAATTTGATGTTCGTGTGTGAATTGATGAAATTATAGATCATTTTCTGATGGGGAGAAAGGGATATGATTTTTCAGGATTATAATGGGTCTTATGAATTGTTTGCTGATTTTAGGTTAAACTCCAATAGCAAAACAACAAAATGATGGCCTCCAGGGAAGCATTCCTGGTAACAAGCAGGAATTAAGCATGGGGATGGTCCCATTGCCTCCCACTCTCTCTTTACATGCAAAGACTAATATACTATTTTTTCCCCTTGTTTTTCTAATAATTAATCACAATATTTGCAAAGTTGAGATTAACTTTGAAGTGTTTGTTACCCCCCTTTTTTTCCCTTGTCTCTTGTGGGTAAATAATCAAACTTAACTTAATCTGTGCTTGTCTTGGGGGTGAATCATTCCATGGTATCCAAAGTCCAACACTGGCATTATTATAGCATACCATATTTGGTTGCCTCCATTTCCCCCCTTTTCTCCTTTCGTAATAGTTCAGGTTTCCGAAGGATGGAGTCGTGTGGTCGTCCTTCCAAGAGACGGAATAGATTCTTCCATGAATATCTTTTGAGTTCTTTTTTTTTCCCCTTCTGTTCAACATATATTTGTATATAATTTGCATCAAGTAAATGCATGATTGATGTCGTTGATGAGAACCGAGTCAAAAGTGTCACATTCCAAGAGCACAAATTAGCACTACTGTACCAAAATCTCCCCGTCAGAATCGGACATGAGCCTTGAGTGAAGTTCATCTTGTCTGCATAAAGGCTGGCTGGAAAGAGTGGAGGATGGGGGCAGGGCGCGCATTGAGGATCAAGCTGATGGAAAGCGGAGGGAATGTCTATGTGCTGCTTGGGAATCTGATAAACAGTTGTAGGCTTTCCTCAAAATGGGGTGGGGGGAAAGAACATGGCAATACGGAGACGGAAGACAAAACAAAAACAAACATCACTTTCACTTACTTTTGGAGCCTCCCCATCCATCATCGAGCGAAGCAGCTCTCTTCGCCCGTGCTTGATCGTACCATCGGTGTCTCCGAAGTTAATCACTGTTTGTCATCTGTACCGTTGGCCGAGATGGGTAACTGGTACCGAGTCGAAACACTTAATGCTCGATATGGGCGTAAAACACACTGCAGGCAACAATGCGCGAGTCCGTGCATGAGGAAGCACGCTTGCAGGATAAAAGCCTGCTCTTTTTCTTTTTGGGATTATTGCAGAATGAAAGCCTACTAGCTGTTGCCATATTAATTGCATTTCTATATATATATATATTATTTGCCATTCGCTACGGTCCAAATTTACAACATAACAAACGCAGATTAGCCCGCACTTTCTTTATATTTTCATTAAAGGGGAAAAAATCTTTATTATGAACCTCATAATATCAGAAAGGCTTGGCAGGGTTTGGGGGTCAGATTCAGGTGGGTTCAATTTATTTCTTCCGGCAGGTGATTAAAAGGCGTGCACAGCAGATGCATCATGAACTAGTTATCACCATTGAGTCCATGCACATAATTAGTCCTAAGAATGAGTATGACCAGATCGATCAGAAAACCCCATAATCTCACTGAAAAGCTGTTATGCTTGCTCATCAGGAAAGGACACAGTCGAAACTATGCTCAGAGCGTTGGTGGTGGTGTCAAATTCCCGGGAGGCCGCGAAGTGGGAGACATAGCCATGCACAGCCCATCAAAACACACATTATTATTATTATTGTTATTATCGGTAGTAGAGTAACATATGAGACCATGATGATGTGTTCTGTCTGTAAACTACGCGGTTTACTGGGAAAGGGCGCTGAATGTGGCTTCGGAAATGCCATCACTGGGGCTCTGTTCAGGCACCGTGATCTCCTTCCGACACACGTGTGACTCCATTATCATATGACTCCTTTGGCATGATCGAGAAGTTGCAAATGACCTACGAACTCGGTGGGGATTTGAGCAAATATCAGATTAATTTAAGATTAAAAGCCCTAAACCAAGTTAGTTAAAATCATTTCACTGATGTTTGTAATCTGTTTCTTTTATTTTTTTTTAAGTTTGATTTGACTACAATGTCCCAGCTCCGACAGATGGGGGGTTGAGCGAGTGGGCAAAAAAAGTATAAATTGATAAGACAGAGTGGAATGAGGATTCAGGCCTGACAGTTGAACAGTACAACTTCTGTATGTCGTGTCCCGATCGATGAGTTTAAAGCCGCCAAAACTGACACATTTCTACCCCACCACCAAAACTCCACATTGCATCGTTATATCTTATCGTCTTAGTATTATAATAATATCCCCGACCAGTAATTTTCTTGCCATGGATTTTTAAAATTTTATTAAAATAAAAATTAATACACTTTAAAATTATTTGAAGAATTTCATAGACCATATTATTTATTTTCATGTAGATCATTTTTTGTAGGTAAAATTTGTATTCAACATATTCATAAATTTAAAGGTGAATTAAAAGAAATAAAAAAATGAATTGTGGGTAAAGAATCCCACTTTGAAACCTGACTCCTCAGTCCAAGATGGGAACCATGAATCTGCGCTAAACTTTATTGTCTAAGTCCTTATTATTATTATTATTTTGATTTTTAGTCCTGAAAAAAAATATTTTTTCATTTTAGCCTTCACAAGCTTGCTACTGATTAATGATTTCCCATGCTGATTTAGCAATAGAAAGAGGGGTTTCCATTCACATAGGTAGTCTTCTCAGCAATCACATGATTGCATCAATAGGGCAAAGCAGATTCAAAGCCTCGCCTAGAAGGCAATTGCATTGCTGCCACCAGGTTCAAATTCTCCCCCTTCTCCTTCTTGCCATCCATCAGCAAGGGCGCCATTCAGTTATCAAAGGAGAAACTTAATAGATGAGAGACATTTGTAATTTATAGAATGAGTTATCTCGAATTTATATTGGTGGATAGTTACTTAGAGATAATATATACAATATATACGTATATACATATTATACAAAGAGAATGAGATAGAATAGAGAGATAATTTTCAGTCAAGAAAATTGAGACCTATGTCATATGCGTATGAGTTCATTTAGGGGATACTCTAGTAATCCTATTTCAGTATACGTGGTCTTATATTTTAAAATTTAATATCATCGTACTAGTCAGATTGAAGAAAAATTTATTTATTAAAGGGTAAAATCTTTTTAATATTATTTATATATATATATATTTATAAAACTCGAATTATAAATATTATTTGAGTGAAAGAAATATTAAACTGCATCAACCAACTCACATTAGTAGTAATCCTACTTCATTACATTACATGCGATAATTAGATTATGGTGACCAGGTGAATTATCCGATAACTATTTAATTAATTATCTTTAACCAGTTGATTTAGTTTTATTTAACTGCTAATTAGAATTATTTTATTTATTATTTCTTATCACAATAATATAAATTAAGCTATTCGAATTTTTTGCAATTGCAACTGCCCATTGCAAATAATTTAGTCCTTACAAATAAATACTCAATACCCAAGTAAATAATCAAGTGTTTCCTAGTTATCTCAGACCTTGCAATTTGGCTTTATCCCCAAAATATATTGAAGCTTTTTCCATTCCATTACATGCAAGGGGTTTACCTGTTACTACTAGTAGAATGTGATACAAAGTATTGTTTAGGGTGATAATTCACTCGTAAGTTAATAACATATAATAGGATAAGTTCGGAATTCGAAACTCTTGAAATTCAGTATCGGAGATTTAAATAACTGACGGAATGTGAGACCATGTCAAGTATGGTCTACCAGAGAGGATTTGGATAAATTCTGATTTACGGAAATAGATATTGGAGTTGTGTCATCTAGGAAAAAGAAACCGATCAATTCCTCATGCCTAACTAAATAAATTATGCAGTAACTGTCGAATTAATTATTGATTATTTCTTATCGCACTAATATTAATATAATGCAAAGCAAGGTCATCGAAGATTTATAATGATGTATAAATAATATATAGTACTGTCGAACGTATCTTTTTAATCCCCGCAAAATTACCACCTTGCCATGTGTACGGCTCGAATGATCACATCCCACTATCATGCAAAGAGCAGAAAGAAAAAGAGTTAATGATTTTCACCGAAGGAAGGGTCATCAATAAGCTTTGGCTCAAACCAGCAATGACATATTTGTGGGACTCTCCAAAGGTGAAATTATAATGAGATGAATTGATATTTTTTTAATCAAATATATCCTTCAATTTGAGTATTATTATTATTAATAATAAAAAGAAAAATTGCTATAAAAAAAGGTGTAACTCAGAAAATCGAATGAGAGTGAATATCAATTTGTGGAGGATGGTGTTTAATAAGAGGACATTCTCAGCGAAACTCTGGATGCTTGAGATGGTCGGGGAAAAGCCATCCCGTGCCTTTCTTCCACCGCTGATACTGAAGAGACGCTGTGCTCCGTTTCGAGGGCTCTGGAGGAGGTAGACTTGGAGAGAGAGAGAGAGAGAGAGAGAGAGCAGGCATGTTATATAGACTGTCAGTAGGGAGAGAGAGAGAGAGCACGGACCTGTAGGATAGAGGGGGAGGGTATTATCGTGTTCGTACGGAGCCACGAGGGCGTCGCCGGAAAGCCATCTAATCTGCGGGACTCGTTGACCGGTGGAGGCGGCGACCTCGAAAAATCACTTTCTCAGGTTGGAAGCGAGAGCCTTTGACATGGGCGAGAACGGCATCTTACGACCCCACCATGGCAGCTTGGACCCCCGAGCTCAGGAGTTTCGGCCCCTCCTCGGCCCCGCTCTTCAGCTCCAACTGACCACGGTCGGCCCCTTCGTTACGGCTCCTCCGCCGGCGCTCCAACAGGCTTACTACCCCTACGCCGTCCCTTACATGCCCTGCCGGGTTCCTTATCCCCCCGCGGCGGGCATAGCCGGGGCCCCGCTTCTGCCGCCCGCTCCCACCGCCACCCGGGCGTTACTCCTGAGCCTGCTGCCGGCGGATGTCAGCGAGGCCGCCGTGAGGCGGGACATGGAGGTGTTTGGGGACGTAAGGGCAGTGCAGATGGAGGGGCTGCTCCACGAGGGGACCGTGATCGTACATTTCTACGACCTACGCCACGCGAGGAGGGCCCTGAGGGAGATCCGGGAGCAGCATATGCAGCAACAGTGCCGCCTTAGGGACCACTTTGGCCGGGCCATCCCAGGAGGCCTGCCGGAGCCTCCTCCTGGTCCCGGGCTCGTCGCAGGGCGGGTGGCATGGGCCCAGTTCATCATCCCGGCGGCGGACGCAATTCCGGATGGCCAAAACCAAGGCACCATAGTAGTCTTCAATCTGAACCCCGATGTCACTCCCGATGCTCTCAGAAGCATCTTCGAGGCCTTCGGTAAGGACATTGAATTTAATGTTATCGAACTGAATTTGATTTGCTCTTGATCTTACGATTAAATTTTGGTTTTTTTAAGGTCCCGTTATGGAATTGAGAGACACGCCCTACAAGAAGCACCAGAGGTTCATAGAGTTCTACGATGCCCGGGATGCTGCCAAGGCACTCAGGGAGATGAACGGGAAGGAGATTCACGGCAAGAATGTTGACATTGAATTCAGCCGCCCCGGCGGTTTCAGCCGCAAATTCCTCAACTCCTGTGGGTCCTACCAGACCATCAACAAAGCACCCGCATGGCCTGCACTTCCATCTCCACCACCACTGCAGCCGCCATTGCCACCTCCACTGCCACCGCAACCCATAATATTCTCTGCAAGTTCAATTCAACGATTCTCTCAAGCGGACGAGGTCCCAATCGAGGCCTCAATGTGCAGCCTGACCCTGAGTGGTAAGGTGGAAAGTGATGAGGTGGACTCGAAGTTACAGCTGGGGGCGGTTTTGAGTGAGGGCTGTAGCGACAAGAAGAAGCGCAGCAGAAAGGTCACAAGTAACGCCAAGCAGCAACCGGTCCGTACCAGCGGGCCGTGGAGAAGCCGGCAAAGGAGGAAGGTGGACAGTCGGTTTGTTATCAATGATGATGCCATCGGGGATGATGGTTATTCTGGAGATTCGAGGACAACAGTGATGATCAAGAACATTCCCAACAAGTACAGGTCGGCGTTTATCCTGCTTGTTCTGATAATGCCTATCCAATCAAAGTATCAATCCTATGAATAACCTGAATTCAGTGTTTTTTTTCCTCTATAACACAGTCAGAAGCTGTTGTTGAAGCTGCTGGATGACCATTGCGTAAGCTGCAACGAGCAGATCGGGGACAAAGAATGTCCTGACCAGCCCTCCTCCTCCTACGACTTCGTCTATCTCCCCATTGATTTCTAGTAAACGATTTCTCCTCTTCCAGTTTGTTTTGGTACATGATAAATCCCGAGCGAGGACTATTAATTCACAGTTGTGTCTCATTTTTTGTGGTATTGTTGTGCTTACCATTTTCATTACGTCATACCAATCCAGAATTCAATTATAAGGTCGGGTGGTTGGTATGTAAATACTGGGGTTTTCGATAACTTTGTGGGATGAATCTTATTTCATTCCTGATGCCAGCAACAAGTGCAATGTGGGATACGGGTTCGTGAACATGACATCCCCGCAGGCTGCGTGGAGGCTCTACAAGGCCTTCCATCGCCGGCACTGGGAGGTCTTCAATTCCCGCAAGATCTGCGAGATCACCTACGCTAGAATTCAGGTACAAAAATATATAGAAGAATAATCTCTTCAATCATTTCATTCTAAGAACAAATCTATTGGCATTAATCGACTTGGAGGCTTATTTTATGTGAACGAGCGATGATTATTTTTGTTGGTAAGGGTTTGGAGGCTTTGAAGGAGCACTTCAAGAACTCGAAATTCCCATGCGAGACGGACCACTACCTGCCAGTCGTGTTCTCGCCGCCTCGGGACGGGTGGTCGCTGACTGACCCGCTGCCCGTCGCCAGCCAGGGCTCCATCAGCAAGCAGATTCAGACGGTCGATGATGGGATGGAGAGCAACGATGGGTTAGGCAACCGCCATGACGACTGCGGCGGCGATAGTGGCGATGGTGGTGTCACGGGTCCGCAGGATCAAGAGGAGATTCAGTAATTAATTGCACATTTGACGGTTCGAGGGACTTTTGGGTGGCTGACAGATGAAAGCGCGGAAAAGTGGAGTCATACGAGTAATGGAGGTGGCTTCGTTGAGGAATGAGCCGCCGTAGCCTGCCGGCCGCCTCACCCACAGAGCCAGCTATAGCCTATATATGACTCAAGTGAACGGACCCCACCGTCAATTTCATTTGCTCTCTATCTCAGGCTCTCTTGTCTGTTCATTTTGTTTTTTTCTTTTCCTTTTTTTCCTTCTGCTTTACGGTTAGGTGGGGGAGAAGAATTTGACAATTTGTAATATTTGTGAACCCAAGAAGAAGGTGGAATAGTATATGTTACCTTGGTGACCAAAATCGATGGTGTCTGTCGAGCAGTCTTGAAATTACTTTTAGATTTTCACACTTCACTGAAGAATCGATCAGATAGGTTGTAATAATCTGATAATCTCTCATTGACTTCGGTTCTTATGATGGAGCAAACTTGGTTGGTTTCATTTCATGCCCTAGGAGCGAGAGTGGGGAGGGGGGACGCGGGGCGGTATTAGCAGGTAGGAAGGAGAGAGAGCTAATGACGTGGAGGGCGATGTGGCTGAGGAAGATTTGACCAGTAAGTATGATCCGTAAAATTTTCCCATGCATGCAGATATGCAGATGCAGAGTTCATAGATATATATATATATATTTGAGTTGACAGATCCTCTCCATCTCCATCTCTATAGCTTCTGTCAAAAGGAACCCTACCTTACGCAGGACACCACACAGTTGTTATCTTCCTTTTCCGACACTCACATAGACAAACGTACATAACCCAAGTAATGCCTAGAGAGAGAGAGAGAGAGAGAGGGCTATAACTACAGAGCTTACGACAATTTTCTAGTTCGTCGAGTGCTTGTGTCAATCTCATCTTGTCTGAACAGCTCCTCCATTCCTTTAGTTTTTGCCTTTTTTTATTATTATCATTTTCTCACTTTGTCATCATTTTCTTAATGAATGAACAGTTATGTATTTATCGTGCAAGATTATGCGGTGTAGTACAGATAATCTCGATCTTAATTTGCTTCAAGTATTTTCCTGATTTCTTATATTATCTTTTCAGATGTCATTGATTCTTATGTAATTAAAAAAATTATTTATCAATAAAATAATCAAATAATTACTTTCTGATCTTCACATTGATACTGCTAATTTTTAATATTTTCTCATTCCTAATTAAAGGAGTTTTATGGACCTAAAGGAAAAAAGGCAGGGAAGGGAAGGGAAGATCAGAGCTCGGCAGAACAGAAGAACCCACCATCAATTTAATGCTTCCGTCCTGCCCTTTTCCTCCATTCTCCTGACCTGACGTCCTGGGGCCGGCCTGGCTGGGGAAGTAGAGGGGGGGCTGCCAAGTGGACGACCTGAGTCCAGCCACGTCATCCATGTCCCGACCCGAACCTACTCCCTCCACCGTCCTCCAGGTCAGGGATCTGCCCCCCAGCGCAAACCCCGAAACTCGTATGGTTGGTGTCCTCACTCCTCATACAAAGTCGTCCCACTCCCGTAGGCGGTTGTGCCGTGGTGTCGGTGTTCCAAGGCAAACAAACCTTGGCCTACTCCAGAGGTAGAAGATTTGACACTAAGTCAGCCTACCAGATGTTAGAAGGCTGGACTGAGACGGGACGACAAGCCAATTGGGCTTGGTCGTGGAAAACTACTATCCTACTGAAGAATTAAACATTTTTTGTGCGTGCGCGCTCATGACCGGCTACCAACAGCTGAATTACTTAGTACTCGAGGAATGAATATTAATCCCACCTGTCAAGACTGTGGTTGCAGGAATGAGACTACCCTCCATGCCTTGAGCGAATGCTAAGCTGCAATAGAAATCTGGAGAAGCATAACAATTCCAGAAAGATTGAGAAGCACGTTCCAAGCTCCTTTGAGGGAATGGCTGCCAGACAACTGCACCTCAAAGGAATCCTGCGACGACATCAAATGGGCGTCCCTTTTTGCTCAACTCAATCGGTTACTTTGGAAAAATAGGAACCATAAGATATTTTGTGGTAATCCACTACGGAACATCCTTGAGGTTGCCAAGGAATACCAACAGATCCTTGAGAATCCGGTGGAACACAAGGAGAAGACTATTCGAGTGCGTTGGAACCCTCCTCCTCCTCCTGGATGGATCAAACTAAACTCTGATGGAGCGGTCGGGGGAATCCCAGGGCTCCGAGGCGCAGGGGGAGGGGTATTACGGGACCACGGAGGGAATTGGATGAAAGGACTCTCTAGGAATCTAGGCTATGTAGACAGCTTGAGTGCAGAGATCTGGGCGGTCCGAGAAGGCCTTTCTCTGGCCGCCCATTTAGGCATTCAAAATATCACAGTGGAATTGGATGCAAAAGTTGCAATTGATTTAATTTGTAAGTCTACCAATGAGAACCCGATACTCATGTCGCTAATATCTGATTGCAGGACCCTTGCCAACGGATTCTCATCAATTCAAGTGCGGCATACGTACCGTGAGGGAAACTACCCGGCAGGTGAATTGGCGAAGAGGAGGAGGAGGGATAAAACAAGCACCAGGACTGTTTTTGATAAACCACCAGATGAAGTAGTTCATCTATTATTAGCGGATGTAACGGGGATCGGTCTCCCCAGGACTATTTCTGAGCTACATGGTCAATAGGTGGCTATTATATGGTAGACATCGTAATATTAATAGAAAAATTACGGTGTGCTTGCATATGTATTGGATCTATGTATACTGAGCCAGACAGTAACCGACTCACCGTCCTTTGTCCATTTCTTTGTTTTGATCAACTCGTGCTGGGTTTACTTGGAAACACGATAACGGAGATTGAATTTTCCTTAGTGGAACCGTCTTCCTGTTATCTTCTACTTAAACCCACTGGTTTCTCTATGATCGAAAAGAATTCTTGTTTAGTTTGTATTTTTTTTTTTGTGATCCTTTTCTTTGACCGGAATCGGAAAAGACGGACGGTCGGTCCAAGATGTGGTCCGCGCGACTCTCGACGGAAACTGTTGCCGTTGCGACCGCGTGCGGCTCTGTGTCTTGGCATTTATGTCATCTATTCATTCTTAACAATGAGCCCATCGAGGCCACACGGTTGAACCTGGTTGGTCTCCCACCACTTACTGTATTATTTCTTTGCCTTTTATCTTGTTCGTTGCTAAGATGAAAGTGATTATATTTCTTACCAGTCTAAAATGAGATAGAAAGGTAAGGAAAATGAAAATTTTGGAGTTGTCTCATTGACTAAATTCAACCTCTTGCTCCATAGGCGTGTATGATTGATTCCATTGCATCGAATTCTTTCTTTATAAGTCCGTTGAAACAAACTATGGGGAGAGGAAATAAACCATCAAGTACGGCTTCTAGGCTTTACACTGTTGTTTCCTGTTGCAACCTTTAGCATATTATATTTGTCTTACCCTGCAATTCTTTTCATGCAAGCCCTTCTATAGTTTAATGTGTCCTGGTTTAATTCAGGTTGGAAAGTTAGTCAGTTCACTTGGTGTAACCCTCATATTCATGGGTTTCTTTTCGAAATTCATTAACCCGTAGTCTCATTACCCACGAGGAACAGAACAGCTGAAAATGATGTGCTTTGGCATCATTAGCTTTTCATGCCCAGATATTGTCAGTGGACCTAATTTGAGGCTTGGAGGGCCCGTGATTTTCTGGAGCTCTCTGCAGGTAGGCTCAGTAACTACAGGCCTCCCTCTGTGACAGCCCAGATGAGTGTGTCTAACCGGTCAAGAGTCAAACTCGCAAAACAGGGAGGCAGATACCATCAGAGAGATTCTACAGGAACACCGGAAACAGGCAGGCGCCGTCGCCACCTCTTATTAAGCAAGATTTTGAGAATGAAATCTGTTTTTTGAGATGCACCCACCTCAAAAGTTCGGAAACTCCACATGATTCATAGCAGGATTGTGTCGTGCGATAATACTTCTACACGTTCACTATCCCAGAAGTTACCACTGTACAGAAAACAGTGTTCTCCATCAATGTAGTATCCACAACCCTTTCTTCTTTTGCATCCTACACGGGACGAAAATCACAACGGATCCCATGAAACCTATCAGCGTCGCATGTCCTCGTCTCCGCTACCGGGATCCCCAAGCAGTGATGTTGAAACATATTCTAGTCTCTGCACAAAATTTGCTCATCTAACCAACTAAGCAAAAATGTACCCCCACAAACATTGATTCATCTAATCTCTGCTAAGGCCTTCCGTAGAGCTAACAAATACGAACATCAGCTTGAGATTTGCAAAGGAAACGACCAGCATTTGTACATTTCTTACTCCAGCATATGCTTATGAAGAAAGCCAATACACCATTTAATCCACAGGGGAAAGAAAAGCATTGCAAAACTCACCGTGTGAAAAGTGATTTATTGAAGATGCCACAGTTAAACAAAGGCAAGTTCACCACCACGACAAGAAGGCATCCGGCCCAGATCACATAGCAATTGTATACAATCTTCATAAATGGAGTCTCATAGAATCTTATGGAAATCAACATGGCTCAAGGAAGTCTACTTCCAACAAGAAGGACATCATCACGAAGAATGCATGAAAAATCAAGCAAGTGAATCCTTTTGCTTGGCCTGTTCCACTAGCAGCTGCTCACGTACTCTCCTTATCTCGGCTTCCTTCTCCATCCTCTCCCTCTGCAATACATGGAAAAGGACACAGAGGCAATCAATCATCCACCCTTCAACCCCAATTAGAGATTTTATGATCCTATAAACTCAACAAATATTCCCTGATGATTTCAGCTGCATTTATATCACTCGGATGAACCTTAACCAATGAAAAATGAGATCCACTATCAATGGGTTATTATTGCATCTGCGCAAGCACAGCAAAAAATCAAGACTTTATGCGAAATTTCTGGTTAATTCACACGACCACAGCTAGAAGCCCCGACCACGACAAATCCAATCAAACTAGAATGGCCCGAAGAGCTGATTAGGGTTAACTTCCAGAGAGTCCGAGTTCCAGCAAGAAGCCGAACAGAATCGACCCACTCGGAACTCTCCAAATGCTAGGGTTACCCAAAAAGTGGAGTTGCAGAAGAAGAAATGAAAGAACTATGATGATGAAGGGGAAGAAAGACAGGGCCCGACCTTCTCGTCCTGATGGAGAGCGATCCAGACGTGGACGCGGTCCATAGTCGACCAGAACAGAAAGGCACCGACGCACATCGCAAGGCCGCTCGCCAACCTCACCATTTTTGCTTCTTCTCCTGGTGCCCGGGGGGCTTCTACACCTTAATCTGCGGCACTCTGAACCCAAAGCCAACTCCCTTGACCTCGATTGCTCAGGCTTATAATCGGGTGATGATGGTAGAGGCAACATATGAAACGACAGCGTCTCTGGCTCAGTCACCGGTGGTCTGGGCTGGACGGAATCTTAGCCCATGGGTCACCCGATTTCGCACGTTGTCCGCGAAATGGGCTAGGCCTAATCCAATTGAAAATTGTACGTTTTTTCCCTCGGTTAGAGGGAGTCAAATCAACGAGGCACCAGACTCATACTTCTTGTCTATGAGAATCAAACCTAGACTTCTCGGTCCTATCTCATATCTGAGATGCACGAGGCCGGTTCATGCAGTACAGTTTAGGAGCTCAAAGAGCAGATAGCCAAATCGATATTCGGGATGTTTTTGCTGCCGTTCATGTTGGATGATATGCAGCTTCCGGTGCGGAGCCCTGGTGCCCGGCACTGGCACTGGCGCAGGAGTTCTATTCCTGATGTCTTCATTTGTCTGGAAGCCTATCAGGTATCTTCGTGTTAATGTTTATGAAGCTTATACTTGTGGTTTAATGGTGTGATTTACCTTGTTAATCAGTCTACAGGCCTGACTTGTGGGTTGAACGAACGGTAAAGGCAACATGCAGTGGAATTAGATTGGACTAGAGGCAAATTTGAAATGACTACTTTCGAGGTTCCACTGACAGATGGGTAAGATAGTACACTGATCTACGGTACCACACATGACCGGTTGCTAACTGATTCGCTGCAAAGAATTCCTTGCCCAAACTCGAGATCAAGCTATTTGTGTAATCATTTTCAGGAGGTCGACAAAACCTCAATGATGTATATCAGCTATAAGCTAGTTTTATTCGTGCCTGGACCTGACTTAGTAATGAATCTGAACCACTGACTAGCTGGATCGCACGAACTGTCTCCGCTCAGGCACTTGCAGGTGTCGGTGATGATGGTCTTACTCGTGTCTATGTCCAAGCAGACAGTCTGGTTCCCGACTTTCGATGAAAGGTGCATCTCGGAGTCGGAGATGGTGTCCCATCTCGAATTGGAACCAGTGCAGATAGTCCCGAGCTTTGCAGGCTCACCAGGCTGATCCGCTTGCAAACAGAAGTATGTTCCCGGTATCATCAGTGTCTTCCGAGGTGTGTAGTTCCACAGGTCGGAGTCAGCACACGAGCCCAGCTGCAATGGCCCGATGTTCAATTTTCTCCGGATGCAGAGACCCGTCTGCGGGTGGAAAATCAGTTTGTGTGTGGTGTCGTCCAATGAATCTGAAACAAAGGTAATGGACTATTTTATCAGTTTGCTTGGTGCGATGTCAAGGAAACGCCATTCCATAACAATTGTCTGCTATCGATTCAGTCGGCTAGTCATTTCATTGTGCCATGAGGACAGACAGTTTGAATTGCTGGGAAATTTCATCGGATCAGTGAAAGGAGTAGAGTACCTTGAAAAGCAGCTTGAAGCGAGGAGATCCTCTGCACGAAGTCATGATTTCGAACTCCAGAGAAGCTAGCATTCAGCAAGCCATAAGGTTCATCTACCCCAATCTTCCCGTGTCTCAGATAGTAACTCCCAACAATCGTCCACAGTGCCCAGTCTATGTCAAGGTCCGCTGCCAGCCCCAGGAAGCAATTCAGGTAGCGATTGTCAGTGACGCTGTTACCTCTCTGGTCTCCTCCGAATTCACTCACGAAGAGCGGGTGCCCCTGTTCCAACAGGAATCCTGCTCTGTTCATGATCTCGTCTACCATTTTTCCACAAACCTCGTTCGCATTCCCATTCTTCCAGGCTCTTCCCCTGCTTGTGAAAGAGTACCAGTGCAACTCGAACACCAGCTTCCTGCTGAATGTGAGGTTTAATGGCTGGACAATGAGGAAATTGAAGTTGCTATCATAGTGAAGGCCCGAGACTATCACCAGAAGGTCCGGATTCACTGAGTGGACCGCTTCTGCACCTTCTTGCATATACCTATCCTGGGCAATAAAGAGAGAATGAGCTAGAAAAGTGGAAAGTTCAAAGACCGCAGTGCTGTATTGCCTTTCAACTCTCTTAAAACTGTGCTCGATATCAACACCAGTGACCTTATCTTGTGCGTGAGACTTCTTCGGCACCTTCATTTACTTGAGGAATTGTATTTTGTGACAGCACTTTGCACATATATGACTTACCTGAACCAATCTTGCACACTTTGTCTCGGGCCTCGGAGCTCGTTCCTTAAGCTCATAGCAACCACATCAGGAACACCACGGAACATTGTAGCCATCCGCTTTAGACCATCGACCCAGAGACCCGGATCAAAGTACCGGTCCCCAAAGAAAGCATTTCCGTCATTGTCACTGCAGCACCATCCCGGCTTGCTAATGTGGTTGTCAAGAATGACCCACAAGCCATTCCTAGCGAGGCTCGCCACCACTGCCTAGATTGACCTCCTCTGTCAAAGATTGGAATAATCAAAAGAAGCACAGCTGTAGGAATCCTATAAAATTACCTGAAAGGCATCTAGCAGGGTCTGGTTCAAGAAAGATGGATTATTCTCCTGGATGCCCGCGACCGACTCGTGAAGGCCGAGGTCCCGAAATGACTGTTCCACCGTCTTAGAACCCAATGAACCATTAGTCACAAGAAAGAGAGGCCAAGTGAGCCTCACACAGTTGAACCCCGTCGAGGAAATCCACTTGGAGATCGCGTCCACGGGCTGCTTGCTGAGCCCCTCTGCCACGGCAGGCTTGAGGTGAGCTGCCCAGTTCACGCAAGCGAGCTTCACCCTCTGCCCGTCCCCATTGACTATCCACCGAGAAGTGGTAAACAGAGGCAGAGCCGACGCCCGACAACACCACCCTCGTTGTGTGACCAGGACTAGGAGGAGTGCAGGAAAGAAGTAGGAGACCGGAGGCTTCATTGTGATAATCGGAATCTATGGTTCAGAAACTGTTCCGATGTATGGTTAAATACTATGGTTCACAAGTCCCAGTTAGGATGCGTGATTGGAGAGGTAGATCATAGCCCCACCAATAAAATAAAACCAATCCTTCAATTATCGAAGTGGGGTCTTTGTTTTGGAGTAGTTGGTTCAGTCTCTGCTGCAGCTTTTAGTCTTATGTAACTTCTTAGGGCAAAAAGAAGATGACTTCCACAAGCAGCCAAGCATTTGCTCCAAGGAAGCACCCTTTTTTTTTCACTGTTCAGTCACGGAATAAAACTGCAGGAGGTTGCGTCCGTGATGAAGACAGAACCCAACAAGAACATCAGCGTATCGCCATACCCTTGTCTTCGGCAGCTGCAGATCTCAGGGACTGAGCGATTCAATGGACATATTTATGGTTGATAATGATAACGAAAAAAAAAAAAATATATATATATATATATATATTGACTCGAAAAAAAATTAAATTGACTAATTCATTAATAATCGTTCTAATGGACAAAAGAAAAAACTTAATTAAAATTTTATCCATAAGAAATAAATTCACCGAGCGAGTTTGTGAGCCCACGGGCTTGGGCCCGAGGAGAGCCCGCCCATTCAGCTGGCCCATCAGCCGTCCACTTCTCTTTCCCCTCCCCTTCCCCCTTTCGTCGTCTTCATTTTCAGCTTTTTCCCCCCCTGCTGCCGCGCGAGAGAGAGAGAAGAGCGATTTAGGGCTGGTTAGGGTTTGTGACTTCCCAATCCGTCTCCACTCCATCTGCCGCTGTGGGAGCAAATCGAGCTCGGAAGAGAGGGCCTACTGTAGACCAGAACGTGATTCTAGGCTCTATTGTCCTGCTGTCGACTTCGGGCATTGAGGTGCTGAAGAGGACCGGGATTAACACCTAGAGGGTCCTGCCTTGTGAACTGATCATCTAAAGGGTTGTGAGTACATTCTTCCATTGTGGAATGATCTGTTCGTGCTTGGTACATAGTAGATAATGGTTTAGAAATGAATAGCTGTTAGATATATGTGTGATACCGGTAGTCGGCATGCATGCATTCATTCATAATCTGCATATTGTTTGTGCTTGTGTATAACCATGATGACCGTTAAGCCGACGGAATAGAAATGGGCCTTATTGAACTACTGCGGGTTCTCGGCGAGATATAAGCATGGGACAGGAATGACACTGGCTCTGTGACCCCAGTGGAATATGTGAGTTGACTCCCCCGGACCCTGTCATGAAAAACAAAGACCAGAGAGGAGAGGAAAGAAAAAGAGAGAGACTTGAGGATGACGGGTCCACTCTTACCGCCAGAGGTTAATAGGCGGCCCCCGCGTGCGTGCGAAGGGAAGGGGCACGGGAAGTAGAATGCTAGGAAATGATTGAGGTGCGGGGTCGCGGTACTGTTTTGGGGAGAGCCGTAGTAACGGTACCGCCATAACTCTGTCGCAGAGGTAATGCGACCCCATGGTTATTTGTTTGACATGGTTGATACATGCATTGCATCAGGTGGGTCGTGTGAAGTGGCCAAGTTGCCAACGACCCCATGTCCATGGTAGATAAATTGTATAATTGATATAGTCGTAAGGTTATAGGTGAGCCATCTGTTATTCCACTTTGGAATTTTGTATTCACCGAGTTGCAACTCACACTCTCTGCAAATTGTTTTCTACAGATAGGGAGGACGCTCAGCCGTGTGGAGCCGCCCAGATAGACCCGGGGATCAACTAGGATAAGTGTATTTTGATAGGTATGTATAGAAGTCCGGTATAGTATGATCACATATCACGACCTGAATTTCTGGTGGTTGAAAATTGGTTGTTTTGGAAATGGTTATGGATGGGCGTGACTGGATTCGGGTGTGTTGAGCTGAGTATTAACAGGTTTTGCATATCTGGTTAGTTCCCGGGTACAGGGGAAACTCTGTCAGATTTTTGGGTTGTAACAGCTATGTACCAGATTGGGAACGTTCCTGAGCAGAAATAGGTGAAAACAGGGGCTGAACGTGATGAATCAAGGAGATGAAGACCAAACAGAAAGGAAAGAAGATAGATAGAAAATAGACTTGAGATATTACAAATTGCTGCTGCTCTTCTGATTGCCAATGAACCCCTTAATACAATTTGGTCTTGTTTCCTGATTCGTTGACACAAACCCATTCCTCAGATTATGCTAAATGTCACAATGAACTCCTCAATCCCTATCAGAGGGGAGGCTGTATTTCTGCCTGTACCAGATTCGATCAGATCTGTAAGCTTGTGCAAATGTAAATGCCTCCACTCGTTGACTTATTTTCCAGAAATGGTGGATTCGCTTGGAGAAAGGATTTAGCAGTAAAATTTTGGTCGGAGAAAAGAATTGTAGAAGAAGGGAATTAGAAAAAAAAAAAAGTGAACTTGAGAACGAGTAATTCCTGGAATGCAAGAAAGCTACTGCCAAGTTGGTCCAGTTGCTGGTTCATACTGTTCTTCTTAGAAATCACTAAACAATGAATAAGCTCAACTTAATTTAGGCTTGAACAGAGCATTTTTACTCGGAAATACAGCTCTATCAATCATGAATTTTCTCCAGCCACATGACTCAGACCCAAGACTGTAGGTGAAGAGGTGTTGAAGCACGATCGATGTCAGTTGATGAATCACAGTTTGACAAAAATGAACGAGAACGTCCAACTAATGATAGATGTTCACATAATATGTCCAAAGCAGGAGTTTAAGCCATCCTTGGACCGCCTTCATCATACTCTTAGCTTCAGGAGCTCTCGTAAAACTGTTTTCATCATGATGGAGCTGAAGAACATGTTAAATCTAGAGAGATGCTATTCTGTTACCCAACCAAGTGATAGTGTCGGTTCTATAGTTCGATGGGGCAATGAACTTAGAAAGGTGCAGAGCACCATTGACAGGAGAAGAGGTTGAGTTGGAAGATTGATGTTTAGCAATGAACAGCAAAAGGAGGAAGTGAACTGGAGGGAGGATCCAAAGTTGACTTCGGGATTTAACTAATCAGAAAAAAAAAACCATGAAAGCTGCAACTTGAAGTTGTTCAAGTTGCCATTGTTAACAGCATTCTCAGGAAACAGCAAACAATAATAAACTATTTTCATAAAAAAATTTAATAAGAAACCATGTTCTCCGTAAGTTTTATTGTTGAAAACTGCCCCGTTTCCTGTTCTTCATCAAATCTTAAATCCCCTTGAAGTCCGAGAACGGTCCTGTTTCTTGGTTTCCATCCTCACATGCTTTCACTAATTCTCCAGTCATGTCACCAGCCATGAGGAGCATCTTTCTCAGCTGCCCATTGGTTGAGCTTCTCCTCTGCCTCCTCTTCATTTCCTCCATTCGCTGTTCAGTCAATGCTCAACCTTTCGATTACCCAACAGCTAATCTCTCGACGACATGGGAGAACAATGTCTATACCGATCACTCTGTGTCCTTCTCTGACGGAACCATGATCAGGGTTCTACTGCAACAGTGTCACGACCCGAAAACCCGGCAGAGTTTCCCCTGTATTTAGGACTAACCAGAGACTGCAAAACCTGCTATGAATCAGTTCAACACGCCAAATCCAACCATACCCTTCCAGGGCCATTTCCCAAACCAAAACAGTTTTCAACCACCAGAATTTCAGGTCGTGATATGTGACTACCCGATACAGGGCTTCTATACATACCCTATCAAA
>CXYZ01013362.1:920379-982795 GCA_900006705.1 Sonneratia caseolaris | reverse complement strand
GAGCCGTAGTAACGGTACCGCCATAACTCTGTCGCAGAGGTAATGCGACCCCATGGTTATTTGTTTGACATGGTTGATACATGCATTGCATCAGGTGGGTCGTGTGAAGTGGCCAAGTTGCCAACGACCCCATGTACATGGTAGGTAAATTGTATAATTAATGCGGTCGTGTAAGGATATAGAGGTGAGCCATCTGTTATTCCACTATGGAATTTTGTATTCACTGAGTTGCAGCTCACACTCTCTGCAAATTGTTTTCTACAGATAGGGAGGACGCTCAGCCGTGAGGAGTCGCAATTTAGGCCCGGGGGATCAACTAGGATAAGTGTATTTTGATTGGTATGTATAGAAGTCCGGTACAGTATGGTCACATATCACGACCTGAATTTCTGGTGGCTGAAACTGTTGTTTTGGAATTGGTTGTGGATGAGTGTGACTGGATTTGGGTGTGTTGAGCTGAGTATTAACAGGTTTTGCATATCTGGTTCGTCTTGAGTACAGGGGAAACTCTGTTGGATTTTCGGGTCGTGACAGAGTTGGTCAAGCTTTCATTCCATCGAGGTCATAAATTCCAATGACCCAGCCAGAATGGCTCCTCATGTAAATTTAATGAAAATCCTAATGGACCCAACGAGGGAGTATTAATCAAACCCTGGTGGGGTCAACCAGGGGACTCGAGGATGTGGTAGGTTCCTGTTACTCCTACGGTCATGTCGCCAGGTCAGCCACGTCCTCTGTTGGGTAGTAGATGGAACTTTTTACCGGAAATTACTGAATCTCTCCCGCCGAGATGTCAGGAGGCAGCGGCATCTATTATTACTTTAAGCAAGAATACCCTTCAAACTTTTGCAAGACCAAAAATACCCTTCAAACTTATTTCCTCGCAGGGACACCTAAGGGCAAAATTGTCTTCTAACTTTTACGGTAGTTACTTATCTACCCACGTTCTCAACCTCCTGGCTCCTTGAATGGTTCGACCACGACAGGCCAGCCACGTAGCCCTCAGTCAAGTGCCAAACACAGTTTGACAAGCTCTTTGATGCCGGAGCCGGACAACACCACTCTGAAGGCATGGTTCCCCTGTTTCCGTTAACCTACCTACTTTTGCTCTCCATCTCTCTGAATCACTGATCTTCAGTTGTTTAACAAAGCTTTGGTGTTTGGCAAAATCCTGATTTCTCTCCGAAGATTAAATGATCCTTGCAGGGAATGGAGGAAAATTTACACCGCCAACAAAAGTGTTGCAACTGGCTGCTAAACCGGAGGAGAATTGATCCGACAGATGTCATGACGTGATGAGTCGAAGGCGCGGTTACTCCTTACACTCCCTCCCCCTTTCACCATTCCAATTTACTTTCATGATGTAATTAATCGAATTCTTATTCCAAAATGTCTGTTTTAATTTTGGCAACTTCGTGGTGGAATTTCAGCTTGATTGTCCTATGATGTTCTTGGCGGAATAACTGTGACCATTGTTGATGAGATTGGAAACCATTGCGAGGGTTCTGTTTGGAAGATTCACGAGTTCATTGCCAATACTTCAGGTTGGAGAAGAAAGTCGGAGGAGAGGAGAAGGCAGGTGGCAGCAGTGGCAACAACAGTGGTAATGTTGGAGAGAAGAATGGCGATGGCTGCAGAAGAGTAGAACTATTCTGATCCTTTGCTCAGTTGCAGGCTGAAGTATAAGTCATCTGGAGTGGTCCGATCATTTCATGCGGCGAAATGGTGATTGGATCAAATCTCAGATTGTTGCGTCCCTCCCCAACTTCGACAGTTCAGTCATGGCTGAATGGTCGACCTCCATATGTTTTGAGTCATCAGAAAATTGTCGCATTTGCCAACCAAACCGCATGGTGATGCACTACAAGCTGTTCGTAAGCAGCTGGTGTCACACATACTGTCAATGGTGGTTGCTGCTCTGGCTGTGTGGTCGTAGGCAGATCTGCGGGGCCTGATATCTTTGAAGTTTGTGGCATCAAAATTCTTGAGTCACTCCCATGGCCACAGTTTCTAGCCCAACGAATGTGAGTTTAGTTTCTCCTCCCTAGGATCTCGAAGGGGAGATCATCTTCGTCGCCGTCAAGGGATGAAGTTGCAAAAATGTTGACCGTGGTAGGGTAGAGTTTCCATGGAGAAAGGATAAAAAACAACTAGTTAAGTCAAACTAAAATCAGAAGGGATGTTCTCATTTTTCTAGCTAATTTCAGACCATTTATTTCTAGCTAATTTCAGTTAAAAATCATATTGGTTCAGTTCAAACGAGCCCAATTTATTTAGTTTACGAATATCAAGCACTTGTTATTTCTGGTTATACTCGACACTTCTGTGCGTGGGACGGGTCCTTCGCTGGTAGCACCTGATGCTGGAACCTACCCAGGTCCCCTAACTAATATGTTCAGAAGATACATGAAGGCGGCGGCCCATCTTTGGGCCTCAAAGCTGCACTGACATCATGATTGAAATCGAGCAATCATTTCAGCAACAATCTTTCTGTTTCCCTTTATTTGAATATCCATGAATGTTAAATTTATACAAATCACACTTGGATGCAGAATCATAATCAATTTGAGCAGAATCAGACCCGGGTGCTGTCCACCAGCTTGAACCACTGGCTCGAGGGGTCGCACGAGCCATCGCCCTGCAAGCACTTGCACATGTTGGTGACCAAGTTCCCTCCGTCATCTACGTCCAAGCACACTGTGATGCCATCCGTGGCCTTGGCTGAGAGATGGAGCTTGGAGTTGGACGTCTGGTTCCACTGGGAAGCCGGACTGGATTTGATCAGTTCTACCGGCTTTTGAGCTCCAATAGCCTGGAGGAAGTACTTGGTGCTCCTAACTTGGAGGGTCTCTTGGGGTGTGTAGATCCAGGCTTTAGCGTGTCTGCAGGGACCGAGCTGCAGGCGTCCAGCATGGTTCCCCTTCATGACGCAGAGGCCAGTCAGCGGGTGGAAGAGGATCTTACTGAGGATCCCATGGCTCAGTGACTGCTTCGCTCCCGGACCTGCCCATTCATATCCAGTAGAAACGTACAGAGACTTTACATAGTATCTATTGATTAAAAATAACACTCTGGACCCATACAGACTAGCAATATAACCAAAGAGATTGTGACAATATTATGAACATTACCCCTAAAAGGCATTTGGAGGGAAGACAACCTCTTCAACAATGTTGAGTTTCGGACGTTGTTCCAGTTGTAATCCAGCAGCCCGTAGTACTCGTCCATACCGACCACCCCTTCCCTGAAATAGTAACTCCCTTGGAGGGTCCACACCGCGAAATCCCAGTCTTGCTCGGCAGCCAAGGCCATGAAGCAGTTGATATACCGGTTATCGTTCACATCATCCCCCCGCCCGTTCGCCCCAAACTCGCTCACGAACAATGGCCCATGGCCCTCGTCGGCGAGGAATCCGGCCTTGCCCATGATGGAGCCCGAGATCCACCCACAAGCGTCGTTGACATTCCCCCTCCATGCGCCACTGTGCGAGAAGCTGTACCAGTGGAGCTCGAACACGATCTTCCGGGTGAAGGAGACGTTGACGGGCCTCTTCTGGAGGAACGAAAGGTCCTTGTCGTAGTCCAGGCCTGAGAGTATCACAAGGACATTCGGGTTCACCGCATGTATTGTTTCCGCTCCCTGCTGCATGTACCTATTCCGGTATTGGAAAGAAGAACATTAGCCATCCACTCCGATTAACAGCAAACTTTTCCGCTCAATTAACTACCTTTGGTATGTGAAAGGAATGTGGATTTATATTGGATATAGTCAGATCGATGTATAATGCACGTACTTGTACCAATCGTCTATGTTTGATTTTGGGCCCCGAAGCTCGTTCCTGAGGCTCATGCCGATGACGTTGGGGAATTTGGTAGCTAGTAAGGCCATCTTGCTCAGAGCTTTCATCCAGAGGTTTGGGTCGAAGAACCTATCTCCGAAGAATCCGTTCCCATCATTCAGGCCACAGCACCAACCGGGTACCGTTAAATGGTTGTCGAGGACGACCATCACCTTGTTCCGATGGAAGCTTTCCAGCATCGCCTTTTGGGGAAAAAATACACGGAATTGAATATGCGCTTGATCACTTAACATGGCAACATACAAGAGTAGTTTTAGCTGGCACTTTTGGGCGACGAGAAGTATTCTACCTACCTCGAAAGCATCTGCAATGGTAAGGTCGACGACCCATGGGTTATTGGCCGTAATATTGGCGATGGTCTGGTTCAGCCCGAGTCCCGTGAACATCTGCTTCACGGTGAGGGAAGCAAGAGTGTCATTGGTGGCCAGCTCAACAGGCCAAGTGAACCTGGCGCAGTTGAACCCCATGGACTTGATCTTCCTCATGATCTTGTCCACGGGCTGCATATTGAGCCCTTCAGCCAGCACCGGCTGGAGATGGCTCGGCCAGTTCACGCAGGCGAGCTTCACCCGCCCCCCCGCTCCGTCCACGATCCAACGGGAGTCGGCATAGAGCGGCCCCCATGCATGGGCCTCCACAGACCGGACTTGGATCGAGCCGATCATCGAGGACGCCAGGACCAGGAGAAGCCATTGCATCCATAGGGGATACGATTTCTTGGGAAGCATCAGCATTGTGGTTTTTTGTCGCCGAGGCTTTTGTCAGCTATAGAGAAAGTAGCAAAGACAAGATGTCTTATGGAAGCATGCCAAGTGTTGACACAAGTTTATGCAGCAGTCTCCTTCCCTTAAATAGTGTAATTTGTTTTATGTCTGTTAGATGTCTGTTTTGATGAGATAAGAGCTTTTAAATAAACAAAAAAGAGAGAGAGAGAGAGAGGAGGTTTCTCCGTTTCACAGGACATCAATTGCAGCTAATTAATACATGCAGTTGCATGCAACAATTCCTAGAATTTGTTTTGACCAAACAAACGCCCAACTGTCGCCTCTCGGTAGGAACATCAATGGATTCCTAGGATTGTGATGATGACGTTGTAACATGAGAATCAAGCAAGAGTATGACCTGACTCGTGCCGAGGCGATAGACATTTGTGACGGTGGTCCATATGGGTATTCGTATAACAACGTCTTTGGCCTGATTCTTATCTACGATAGACTATCGTGTTAGAACCGCACATAAAGAAATTGATGACAATTTCAAGAATAGCATGGCAGAGACAGTACAGGACACATCTGGTGCATGCATTTTCCAATTATAAATGAGACCTTTAGCACCGAAAGAAAATAGGAAAGAGATAGGGATAAAATGACACTTTGAAACATTATAATTTTAAATTGAGAGTGACATTTTCCAGCAGGCATTACTTTGGTGTGTGTATTAATTTTATGGTGCCAGAAAACAGGTGCACATTAAACTGTGCACTTAATGCAATGCCTGAGCCAGCCACCTAATGAAGGGCAAAGTTTGACTTGTTAGCTTCAGTACAGGTTAACGAGGAACAAAATAACCTCAAGGATTAGTCAGGCCTAGACTTTTAGGACAACATATGATTCAAACTGGAAAAAAAAAAAACAAGAAGAAGAAAAATTCCAGAAATTAAAATAAAAAATGTTGATGAAGGCAGTGTTGAAGAATTTCAGAAAACACTGCCCTGGCTTTGAATGAACATCAATGCTACACGTTGACATGTCCTCATGAGAAAAACATACAATGTAAGATGTGATTTGGTTGAGATGGTTCCTATCTCATTCGAGCAAGACCCTCTTGTTCGCACCTGCCGTTGCGCACTGAAGGAAGAAAGCATCAGACGTGACTGAAATTGAACCTGAACCCGTGTTCAGGAGCCCATTGCTAAGAACGCAGTTTGAGATGGACCATTTGCAAGCAGATGCCGTCTTGTCTCTGGCTATGAAATAAAATGCAGGAGTCCACTGTTTGCGCTGCAGAAAAACAGTGCAGTACAAAAAAGAACATGAAAGGAAGAATAATAACACATCAGTAAGCCAGGGCTACTCCAATAACTTCACTCTTTAAGTTACAGTGTTTAATCAAACCCGAATTTGTTTTCCCGGTTTTCTGGTGAACAAATATAAACCAAAGCTTCGGACGATGCTGTACAAACTATAAGCTCATTGTCTAGTCCATCCTGAAGAAATGATTCTATGGGAAACCAACAAATTTCCAAAAAAATCATCTCTCTTGAGAATGGGGACTATGTTGACTTGACTCCATATGCACCATAAAGGCGCAAAAGTTCTTGGAGCTAGCTCCGCAGAGGACATATCAGTAAAGCCTTATCCGGGTTTGAATAGAACTACGGCAGATGGGGCATGATTGTAAATCTTCACCACATGTGCAGCACGTCTGCATTGCAAAGAAGGCAAGAACAGGAAGTTAGTGGATCCTGCTAAAAGCAAAAGCATAAAAATTGTCACAGTGATGGTCTTAGTGACCAGATATATGTACCTGATGACCGCAACCAAAGGCCATGTCCTTCGGATTACTGAGGCATATTGGGCAAATCTGCCAAAAGCAAAAACAAGCTTCAGTGTAGCTCTTAGAAAAAGGTGCATATCAATGGGGTTCTTCACCTGTGTATCATAAGAAGAGCTCAAATGAGGAGATGTATTGATTGGGGCACTGTATCCACCGAAAGGATTTTGAGCTTCACTCTGCTGAAAGCTGCCTAAGCGGCTGGGTGGTTTTGGCCGGCTGTTAAATGAGGCAGAACCGTGAACTGGCGGAGGAAACGGGGTCCTGTGCAGCGAATCCATTCTTGTCTGACTGCTTCATAAAATTGTAATAAAATGGGTTCGATTAAACCTTGGGGAAGAAAGATCAAAAACCTGTCGTAGAGCAAAGTTAAAATTGTTCCTACCCCAATATGCCAAGCTCCAGAGTCGCTTTGTATTGAGAAGGTACCTCCATAAGTGCTGATAGAGCAAACTCTGCCTGCTTTCTTGATGGATTGGTGTTCTCTGACATGATTTCCGTGAAGTTGACAAACTATTGAGACATAAAATGTAATTTGTTTCCATCACTGAGTGTCAGTCGAGATTCTAGAGATGACAATACATGCCATATGGTTAATTCAAGTAATATGTTGAATCATGACTGGGGTTTCTACCTGGAAATTATCATAGGCCCTCGCAGGAATGTTATCATCAAACTCCCTCATCATGTCCCATGGCCCATCTCCAACACCGACTAGAACGATAGACAAAGGGTATTCACTGTAATAAAATGGATTAATACACATTATGCTGCTGAACATTAATCAGATAGCAAACAAGCCTCAAATTATTAGGTCTCACCTTGCTCTCACGATTGCATTAATCGTTCTCTGCTCTTGTGGACTGAGCTGGCCCCTTTGTGTATCAACACTCCTTGTCACCTAAAATTCACCAGTTTATAATTGAGTCATGAATCTATCTGATAAAATGTGCAGGTACTTGAAGAATTAGTTTAAATCAGTAAAGAGTCAACAGGGAGGAGCTAAAGGGACAACTTGAAGGTTGACAGACAGACTATCAAAGGGCCAATTTTGATCTGATTGTAATTAATTACCACCATCTCTGTTCCTCCCTCCAATTCATTTTGCTTATTAACAAGCTTTTATCAGAATTTCAGCATCTGATCTATTAATTCTGTCAAAAAGCAGTTTCATTCTAGCATGATAACACAACAGACATCACTCAAGAATGTTAAGTCATAAGGCACTACAGGAACATGTTATTTTCTTTTTCTATTTGAAGGGAAATTTTGCGTAATTGCTTAGTCGTTTAGAATTGAGAATTAAGTGTATTTCATACTGGAGTGCCCGAAAAACATCCTTATTTAGTGTCTCAGCGCTACAATACATGTAAAATAGTGTTAGAGTGCAACATCGTGGAAGGTCATCCAATCTGAAATTGCTAATGATCTCTGAAAAATTTGGAGTACCTGTCCGTCAGCAATAATCAACAGCACATGGTACTGCCCACCACTTTGTTCTACGATCGATATGGCCATCTCAATGATGGGAGCAAAAGATGTGGGCCCTGCCAAGGAAGAAATATAATTATTCTCCATAGATCTTTGAAGCGCACAGATTTTGAAGTGCTCAGAAGGGACCAATCGACTGTTTGTGTGATCATTTAGCACTGAACCTGCAAGTCGGAGGCGAGGAACTATTTCTCTGTACCGACTCAGAACCTCCTCGAAACCATTGCAGAATCTATCCTCCGGGTAAAAACTGAAGACATCTTGATCATGTGTGGTTGCTGCAGAGATTAACAGAATCAGTGCCTTCCTTGGAATCGCAGCTAATGTTTTAGAGACAGTACATGATGATACAAGAAAATCAGAATACCGTCTCCAAATCCATAGCAAGGGATCAGGTTATCATCATCGAAAGCTGATAAAGTCTTCCCGATAATAGAGATAGCCTGTTCATAAGGATTGGGCTCGTCTCCAATATGGTGCAGGCTTCTGTGGTTGAATGACCTGGCACCTGATGTTCACCATGGAACCAATGCTTAAGCAGGATTATGTAGTTGAAACAGAACTCATTAGCCAAGTGATAAAAGAAAACTAAAGGAATTCTGAACTTAAATGATTGAAAGTGAGCAAACCTGTCCATTCATTGCTCTTCGTGAAATCAATGCCCACAATTAAGTTTGAAGACTCAAGGCCAGCATGGGCAAGTGCAGCAGTGACCTGTTATTAGTGTATGGTCACTACAATAGACTCTGTGCAATCTTTGGAAGGGAAAACAAAAACTGAACAGGCTGACTTAACATATTGTTGAAGAGACAGAGGCAACTATAAATATCAAAGAAAACGTCAAATTGGCAATCAAATATATATGCAGGTATATCACATAAATGTGCAGCAGAAGTCTTTTCCCTGGGATTGGCCTATGCTTTTTCAAACTCCTAATCTCGTTGACTGTTCTATTTACTCGCCAATTTGTGTTTTAAAAGTGATGACTTCCAATTGAGACAAAGCAGTATAGCGTAAATTCTTGTAAGCTCAAACATAAATATAGCACTGACTTGGAGCAGCAGGCTCACCTCATCCAAGGAGCGGTAATTGTCGGCAATCCTCATATACTTCCTCTCTAGCCTCCTCTGCTGGTGGGGAGTCGGTGTCCCATAACCGTAAGAGGACGACGAAGTCGGAGAAGGACTAGGTGCATACCGATGCTGAGGCATGTAATACTGATCCCGCTGATTGTATGGAGACCCATATTGGCTCCATTGATCCACGGCTTCACGGCCTCCGCTCAACGATCTCCTTGCCCTCACTTTCGAAGACTTCCCTCCCATTTGTACAGATCACGACCAACAAGACTCACAAAAATCTGCAGCCCCTTCGGCAAATCTATTCTTTCTCCTGCAAGAAGTTTATATGTCAATTCAATCCTCAGTAAGTGTTCTCTTCATTGCCCACTTCAACGGGGTGAAACAACCGAGAAACTGGAATTGGGACCCCTGGGAGTTCTCGAGCAATTCCAAGATTCAACGCCTTTCAACGAGCTCCATGAAACACGATCACGGAATGCGAATCCGACCAGTAAAAGACGGTGACTTGAGACGACTACTTGAAGTCGGTACAAACACCGACGAGGCAAACAATCAAAAAGACGGACTGGACCGTCTACCTGACACTCCCGGAAGCTCTTCAGAGACGGTGATGATTACTGAACAAGTTTTCTAATTTCGCCTCCGTATTGCTGTGGGCGATGAAGTCGCAAACGGGAAGAAGAGCAAAACTTGAAGCTTGTCACGTAACCAGAGTAGCGGGGAAGCCCGGTGATGACGAATGGACCAGTGTACCTTATTATATAAAATTAGGCATAAAGTCAGACTCTGCATCTTCTCCTCCGAACCAAACCCAGAGATTTCGTAAAAATGAAAATAAACAAATCAGGAAACAGTCCATACTTATCCACAGCTGACACCAAGAATCGCAGGGAGGAAGATCCGTGCCGGAGAATCAAATGAAATACTAATTCCGGGTCCCTTTCTTTACCCCTTTTCTCGAATGTTTCCCTTCTCGGAATTCCGACGTGCACGTGGCCAGATCAAAGATGAATTAATTGACTAATTGGTAAAAACGTCTAAAATCGTGAATTTGCTTCGTCATCCAACCTACGGACGTATGACCCTTCATAATCACATTGCTTGATTAATTGATTGAACGATCGGTTGTTTTGAAGACAAGGCCAGGCCGCTCAGGCAAGATAGTGTGTTTTCCTTGAAGCCCGGATGAAAAGATGCGTGCTTTTGTCGACGCTGACGCTTCGCTCGTAGTATAGTATAGTATAGTATAGGGCACCGTTTGAGTTTCTTGCCGGTGGTGTAGCTCATGATCCATGCAATTCCATAAATGACCACACACAACGTGTCAGTTCCCCCCCTTTATTTTAGCGGTTATGGAGGAGACCGGCCGGCCGGCCCGCCTCGGACGAAATAAGAGTGAGTATATAGGAGGAATTAATGGGTTATATCGACAAGACTCGGAGATAACTCCTCATGCCTCTTGATGTCCGATCCAGGGAAATATTAGATGCGAGTAGGTTTGAGAATCGATGCGTATGCCCAGGAATCATGGTCCTACAAAAGATGGTTGTAAACCCTCTTCTACATGTAGAGGTGGCAAAACTCGACACGACACGAATAAATCGTGCACGAGTCAATATTTTCGAGCCGTCTCAGAAATCGTGTTGTACTAGCACAACCAAAAAAAAAAATCGTATTGGCTCAAAACTACGAAAATAAAACTCACACTAAAAAGAAAATTACGAGAAAAATTAAAAGGTGATTAATTATATGCATATAATTATATCTTAATAGTTATATGACTATTTTATTTAAATTAATGTAAATTTTAAATTAAATAATTAATTATATTAATTAAAAAATAATTATTTGTGTGATATATGCCGGTCGGTCGCCAAAGCATAAAATATTTATGACAGCATAATTGGTTCGATCAGAGTGGTTGTTGCAATCTTAGGCTTTTTGGGGCAAGAAATCGACTTGAGATAGTCAATTGGGGTTGGAAAAGCTTCTTGTCTAACTTGCATGGGTTTGGATTTGGTAGGTCGGAGTTTGGGCCCACCGAGATTCTGGAAAATAGGGGAAGGGCACGTGTCGGCCATCCCGATATTGGATCAAGCAAAGGCCACAATGGGCCGATTAATCACCTTTCGGCCCAATTATCCAGAGGCCCATAAATACCTATGAATTATCTCACATGAGCCCATGAATTGTTGGGCCTTTACCACTTCAGGCCCATAAACAGCTTTTCTTCAATCTGCCCATAGTTATGCCACTTGCCTGGGGTTAGCTAACCCAACCACGGTTCCCATCCTCGGTTAGGAAGAGTCTGATAGATTCACCTGAGCGAACGGCTGAGGCAAGCTTTCAGAAACCGATCGGACGGCAACCGCGCTTTCACGAAGAATCCGAGCCGCATTTTTGGTTATTTATTTATTTTTTATTTTAGTTTTCCTGCCAAAAGTGGCGGGGAGGGCAAAGTCCTCCTCCGATCTCCCTGCGTCTTATCTTGGATTTTCTTGATTTTGCAGTTGTGTCGAAATACGGAATTGGTTTGATTATCGCAACCATATTTGTATTGTGAGTGATGAGTGGTTATCTTTTTGGTGTACAGTTCATGCATCATTGAGGTTGCTATCTTTCTTCAGCTGCCAACTAAAGGACGTTGGTGACTGTAAATTATGTCTGATGGTTGTAACTGGTGTTTGAGATGCTTGGGCCAAGTTTATATGATTTTCTCCGAAAGAATAGTTATCGTCCTTTCCCAGTTGATCTCGTACGGGAACTTGGGAAGCAGCTGTTGGAATGTGTAGCATGTCTGTATTTGTCACTCTCTCAGTTCTATCTTTCCTTGGAGTCCCCATGCTTCAAAGCCAAATGCATCTGAGAAACCTTTCATTAACAAATGCCTATTCTGATTTCTTTTTTAAAAAATTTGCAGTTATGCATAATTTGAACCTCATCCACACTGATCTAAGGCCAGAGAACATACTATTTGTTTCATCCGATTATGTGAAAGTACCTGATTGTTGGCTATATTCTTAACTTACCACTTAGATTGACTTTGTTAACTGACCTTTGAGGCAACCAAATAACAGAGAGTGTCAGGATGTTAAGTTTCAAATGACTTCTCTATTTGTAGCCTGTTCCCTCTTTTTAAATTAAATTGAACCTCAGGTCTAAATTGTAATATAATGCTCCAGGTTTCCTCTCAACCACCAAGGGAAGGAACTTGTTATAAGAGGTTGCCTAAGTTGTAATATAATGCGCCCAGCAAGAACTTTTCAGAAATATCGACACATTTATATTCCTCACGTGCAACAATGGCTGGGTTTGAAAAAAAGTGACCCAGCTACAAGCAAGCCATGAATCTTTTAACAATTTTGCTGTCTAGGACTGTCTTCACCAGTGGTCACCACAAGAACATTTTCCCTCTTTGAAATGATGGAACCTCCTGACATCTCTCAGAATAATCTCCCTTTTCTCAATCGTAGAGATAAATTTGGTGGCAGCATGACAATCGTTGCAAACCCTGAGGTTCTTGGCAACCCTGATGGTGGTTCCAGGGGGAGTATTAAGAATGCCAAAAGCTATTGCCAGCTTTTCACTGTGTCCACAGAGTAAACTCTCTTTCTCTTCCTCATTAATGTTGTGAAGGACACACGAAGTATCGGGCACGTACCCTTCTTTTCTCATTCTATCTGACAAGGTGTCCAGAAATCGATGCAGCTGCTCACTCTGTGGGTGTGAAGATTCCCCTGCAATGAATTTGTGCACCTCGTTATCAAACTCAATCCAACTGCACCCAGGTTCTTTCCTCACACCCATTTCCTTCATCTTCTTCCTAACATCCATCGCCTTGTCCCATAGTCCGGCAGAAGAGTAGATGTTTGACAATAACACGTAATGACTAGCCACACCTGGCTCCAGCTCCAGGAGATTCATGGCAGCAATTTCTCCAATCTCCAGATTATGGTGAATCCGACAGGCACCAAGCAAGCTGCTCCAGGCACTTGTCTTGTCAAATTCAGATGGCATCGTCTTTACAATATCATATGCTTCTGCCACTTGGCCAGCTCGACCAAGCAAGTCAACAATACAGGCATAGTGATCTGGCATTTGTTCAACTTGGTAATCTTCCTTCATCCTGTAAAACAAGTGCAAGCCTTCTTTTACCATCCCAGAGTGACTGCATGCAGCAAATATTGTGACAAAGGTGACTTCATTAGGCTTTGCCACTCCTCTGCCTCTGGATCCTTCGTCTACCATTCTTTTGAACAATTGCAAGGCCTCATCTCCCCTCCCATGCATTCCATATGCCATAATAATTACATTCCACGTGATCACATTTCTAACAGGCATTTGGTCAAATGTGCTTATGGATAATTTCAAGCAGCCACATTTAGCATACATATCTACCAGTGCACTTCCCACTGCAACATCTGCTGCTAACATATTCCTGATTGCGTAGCCATGGATCTCTTTCCCCTTTGATAGGGCTGTAAGTGCAGCACAACCTGGAAGGACTGTCATTAAAGTCACAGCATTTGGCCTAGGATGGTTTATTCGTTCACCATCACCACCTTTCTCCTGTCTGCTAGCATCTTCCGCTACTATGTGCATCTGGCTCAGGAGAAAAAGCGCCTTATTATGGCATTCATGGAGGACATAAGCAGTGATCAGTGTGTTCCAGGAAACTGTATCATTGACTTCAATGCCCTCAAAAATAGTTTCTGCAATGTCCAACCTCCCCATCCTTGCATACATGTCCATGAGAGCATTCTGCACGTACCTGTCCCTTTCCAAACCCTTCTTGATGACATGCCCATGGATGCTTTCTTTGATTGAGAATGCATTACAACGCACACAAGCGGGCAAGACAGAGGCCATGGTGGTTGCATTTGCACAAAGCCCAGCTACTGCCTCCATCTCAACGAAGAGCTTCAGTGCATCATGGTCATGCTCATTTTGGGCATAACCGGAGATCATTGCATTCCAAAGCCCAATTTTCCGATCTGATGTGCTGTCAAAGATCTGGCGGGCACTCTCAACCCATTGACAATTGGAATACATGTCAACAAGGGCGCTGGCGACGAATGAATTCTGGATTATTTCTTTGTCTTTGACTGCAAGAGCATGGATCTGCTGCCCTACATCAAGCATTTGCAGATGGGAACATGCAGGAAGTACACTAGCTATCGTGACTGCATCTGGTTTAGTCCCATCATGGACCATATCATACAGGCATAGCAGTGCTTCCAAGTGTCGTTGGTTCTGGGACAATGAGCTTATGACAGTGTTCCATGAGACGATATCCCGGTCCTGAAAGGATTGAAATAAAGCTCTGGAGTCATCCACCGAACCGAGTTTAGCATACATGGCAATCAAAGCATTGACAGTGAAGGTCTCTAGATGCCCATTTCTCAAGCTATGTCCATGGACTTGTTTCCCGAGGCTTGAGCCTATAACCTGGCCCAAGTTTGAGCAAGCAAGTGCCAGACTCACTAGAGTAAAAGAACTGGGCTCAGCATCTCCCAGGATCATCATGGACCTGAACAGCTGAATTGCGAGTGCCCATTCACCATAATTGCAGGCTGCGGCAATCATCGAGTTCCAGGAGACCTGATCCTTCTCGGATATTCTATCAAACACCTGAGATGCATATCCAATATCTCCGCACTTGCCATACAAATGTACGAGGGTATTAGCGACGGTGACAGAGGATGATGCATACCCGAGCTTAAGAGCATGGACATGAAGCTGCTTCCCCAAATGGAGGTCCTGAAGAGCTGCAGCCGCCTTCAGGACAGCAGGGAATGCGAAGTTGTCGGGTAGTATGCCCGCGATGACCATACTGATGTAGGTGGACACGGCTTCCCGGAAAAGGTTGGACCGGGTTTTCGAGCGGATGGATTCTATCCATGAAGAAGCTGCCGGAGAGGGAGAAGGAAAGGGAGGGGGGATGCTGATAGCTGGGTTGACTTCGTCCCGGGATGGGGAGGTCTTGGGGTGAAGCTGAAGAGAAGAAGAGAGTGGTCTCTCGGAGCAGTGGAATTGGATGTTCTGAGGTAGGCATGGAGGTAAAGATGGAGGAAAGAGTGGCTGACTAGTAACAACGTTGATGCCGAAGGATGAGGATGAGGAGGACATAGACATTTTGGTTCACTTTGGTTGTTAATACTTAATATACACTTGAGCTCAGCTGCAGAGCTTCTGTGAACCATCAGCCGAGCTTCGGGGGCCTCCCACCGCCGTGAGCTTCGACGAGGAAGGAAGAGCGTCAGAGAGGTGGGAGGGAGAGAGGTCGTTATTTTTCTTAAAATTACTGGACTGCCCTCAATGTCACCTTGAGCCATTTCTTCAAAATTACTGGACTGCCCTCAATGTCACCTTGAGCCATTTCTTCAAAATTACTGGAGTACCCTCAACACCAGTGAGAATTTACATCTAGCATTTCTAAAGCTCCACGGCGCCGACGGACGTCTTTGATCTCATATACTGAAAGCTGCTCAGCTCACTAGACCCTGTTCGAGCGCCTCGAAGAAGACAACGAGCCGCCTCCGTCCGCCTATCATCACAGTGGCCAGCAGCGGAGACTACTACAGCTGGACGCTGTATCAGCATTGGTTTCACTCCGGCTTTCAGCCCCAGACGCGCCATGGCCGAGCTTCGGCACTCGAACTCGCTCGGGAGCCGGGCCGCCTCCTCACCCTTGAAGCGCGACGGCGAATCTTCGCCTCTCCTGTCCGAATCCCGTTCCCGCGATGACGAAGATGACGGCCGCCGTTCCGCCCGAGATCGCGACCGCGCCTTCTGGAGCCAGTTCCACTCCCTTTTCCCTCCTCACTTCGGTGATGATCACAGGGGTTCGCCTCACAACTCCAGGATCTCTATGCCCCTGCTCCTTGCTCTGGCTCTCGTTGGATTGATCTCCATCTTCTCGATTGTGAGCCGCTTGGTGAGTGGAATTTATGAGTATGTTTTCCTTTCCGGGGTTCTCATTAATGAATTGCCCAAACTGTTGCTGGATTGGCATTTCCTGATTGGATGCACCGAGTTTGGACCTTCCTAGGTGTAGTAAACTCTTTAGGTCTGCAGTCAACAGTGTTATGCCATGCTTTTCTATGCCATGTTGATGATCGTGTTATCTATTGTTATGATCTAACGAATGCCGATTTCAGTGACCACTCAAGTATGATCGTCAATTTGATTATTGGTGACTGGTTACAATGTGATTGGATCATCAGTATCATGCGCGTGTATGTGCATGTCTAAGAAGACAGCGACTTTTGCAACATTTTTCATGCATCTTTCGATGGCTATAATGACTGGTTAAAATTTTGGATTTTTAGCTTTGCTAATTTCTCATTGTTTGTGCTGTAGAAGGCCCCTTACCTTTGCAAGAAGGATGACATTGTACTTCATTGTCCGCATGTAAGCTACCAATAGATCTTATACTTTTGCCTTATCCATCGTTCTTCATGTCTTTGTTTTTGAATGTTTTTCTCATCTATCTGACGTTAGGTCAAGGAGTCTCCTTCACTTTGGGAAAATCCTTACTCGGCAACCACATCTTGGAAGCCCTGTGCTGGGCGCCATCATGGTGGAATATCAGGTTACGGAAGTCTATCAGAAAATTCTGACATTGAACTGGGGAAAAAATGTAGTTAGTTTTTTTGTCCTGAGTTTTTTGTTTGCATTAAATCAGTGATCCTAGGTAATCCTACTTTATAGGTACATAGAGAAACCAGCGAATCCAGTTTTCTGAAGCTGTTTTGGGTGGTTTCTGTTATTAAATGGACCTACAATATTTGCATGAGGGACATGTAACTTGCAATTGACTGAAGAACTCTCTCTGTTTTGATGATTCAGATTAGGTCAATATACAGTTGTCTAGTGACTGAAAATCATTAATTATCTGCATGGTATCCACGTGGTTGCCATCTGAAAATTTTAAGCAGTTCCTTCCTATTTAGGATGAATTTTTGTGATGCGAAATTGATCTTCCCTCCAAATATTGAAGTGATGTAGCTCTGATTATTTTATCTTTAGTGTCTTGACATTGCATAACTCTGACAATTATATGTCCTTGTGAAGGCAGTGTTTTCATGCTTTGACTTTAACCATGAGCAATCTTCAAATAAATCTTTATGTTAGGTGACTCTGAGGTTAATGTTGACACCTAAATACCTTTTGGCATCTGCGGAAGATATTTGCCAGTGACCTCTCTTACAAAGAGAAACCACTTATTAATTCCTGGCATCTGCATTCTGTATCAGATGATGTAGCATTTGTAGCCCTAGGTTGTACATTGGAGGAAAGGAATTGTGTCCTGCTACTTTTGTGACATAAAATTTTCTAGTTTTGATGGTAATTATTCTCAAGCACTCTGCAAATTCCGTCCTTCGCCTAGTATTCTGTTTCACTTTTTTTATTTAAAATTTAAATGCAGATATTCCTCCTGAGAATGAGACAAATGGCTATATATTCATACATGCTGAGGGTGGATTGAATCAACAAAGAATTGCATTGTAATGTCTCCACAGGAGCCATTGTGAGGAATAAGCATTCTAGAAGAATCATTTTTTTTTGGTTCATTCTTTGACTGCTCCCCTGCGCGTCCCTCGTCTGGGTTACCCGCAAGCTTCGTCATTACCTCTTGACAAGCAAAACCATTGTAATTTCAAGACTGAACCCTCTTCAGTACTTGCTTTATCAATCTAATCTGAGTGAGAAAATTAACTTTACTATGATTTACCTGTCAGCAATGTTTGTATGCCTTCTTGTCTAATTATGATTGGTACAAGCATAGCATTTGATTTTCCATTGATGTTGATTTCTTCAGGGGACTCTATTTCTCGACTTTAGGTCTCTATGGGTTATCATGATTGCCATGTACATAGACTTACTCTAGATGCAACAATGTGTGCCTTCCACTGTCTGATACGGCTGCTAGAATGTTTCCTTACCTTTTCCTGGCAGAATTGAAGCTGGACACACACTTTTCCTGATTATTGCTTTCATTTTATAACTTCATATCTCTGGATGTAGATCTGCAATGCAGTGGCTGTTGCTAAAATTTTGAATGCTACTCTTATTTTGCCAGTACTCAAGCAGGATCAGATATGGAAGGATCAAACATAAGATCTCTACACTGTAAAGCCATATTCATTTCAAATTGAAGCTACTGCATATAGTAAACTCCGTTGTTTCAAGTATATTTGTTGGGCGATGTTTAAATTATGTGGATTTTGGGTTATATTTATTGATCAGAAAGTACTCTCTGTTATTTCACTATTTTTCCGAACTTGTTTGACGCTTCTTAGTCACAAAATTCTTTGCTTCTTCCTCCTTGAGCTCTATTTATTGATCATAAGATAATCTTACGAATGCCAGTTAGTACCTTAAGTTCCACTCCCTCAAGGCCACATTCAGCTAAACTCATGAAATTTGAGATCACCGTGCACAATGTTTGCTCTTCCACAAATTCCTCTGAGGATGAACTATTTTTAGAAAGGATGCTTCTTTGTCATGTTACTATCTTTCTGAGATATCTGATCTCTGTGATCTCACTTTTACTATATTTTACTTGAAGTTTTCTCTCTATCGTTTCCTGCCATTCTTTTGAAAAGGTGCACGCTTTTCTTATCATCTGTCTATTTGCACAGGAGATTTGAGGACATATTTGATGTGGATCGTTTCATTGACTACCTGAAGGATGATGTTCCAGTCGTCCGTGACATCCCAGAGTGGTTTACTGACAAATCAGAGCTATTTACCAGTATAAGGTTGAATTTCTTGGTTGCCCCATTTTCCATTAATACCTAGCTGGCAATTATGTAATGAAAATGCTTGTGGTCTGTTCCTTAGACATACTGTGAAGAACATTCCAAAGTATGCATCAGCACAATTTTACATTGACAACGTTCTGCCCTGCATAAAAGAAAAGAAGATAATGTCCATTAAACCTTTTGTTGATCGTCTTGGGTGAGCAGTATCATACTTTCCTCCATGTCTTTGGCCCTTTTTTAGTTCACATGCTTATTTCTAGTGTATTTGGGGTGCAGGTATGATAATGTTCCACCAGAAATTAACAGACTGAGGTGTAGAGTAAACTATCACACTTTGAAATTTCTCCCTCATATAGAGGAAATGGCTCATTTGCTGGCTTCAAGGATGAGGAATTGGACTGGAAGTCCAAATCCCTACATGTATGCAATTTCGTGGTTCAGAAGCTTGCCTAATTACTTACTTGGATTTGGTATCTTATGAATCTTTCTTTGATTTTTCAAGCAGGGCTCTTCATCTTAGGTTTGAGAAAGGAATGGTTGGTCTATCTTTTTGTGACTTTGGGGGAACGAGGGAAGAGAAAGCAAAAATGGCCGAATACCGAAAAAAGGAATGGCCTTGGTGTTATAAGGTGAATCACAAAAGCAACATTCAAGTGTTGGTAAACTTGGGATAGATAGAAAGAAACATGAATGGCCTGACGGTTCCTTCTTGTTGATCGAATATGCAGAATGGTTCTCATTTATGGCAGTTGGCCCTTCAGAAGCGGAAGGAAGGCCGGTGCCCTCTGGAGCTAGGGGAAGTGGCTGTTATCCTGTGGGCCATGGGTTATCCCAAGGAAACTCAAATCTACGTTGCTTCTGGTGTGTTTACGGTGGTCAGAATCGAATGGCACCTCTTAGAAACATGTTTCCAAATCTGGTGAGACATCATTCTTGTCATCTAATTGGGTTTTTCTCATTTCATTTTAAAGAAAAAATTAAGGTTCTTTGACCTTAGTGGCCAGCCAATGTTGTCCGTGAGGGTTCAGTGTATCACAAAACATATGTATGTTTTGTTGATTGGTTAGCTTTTCTGATCCATGCATTAAAAGTGACTTGATCATGACAGTTAAACTGCACGGAAATGCATGGCACTCTTAAGGCTCAAAATCTTCTTCTTTACGTTGTTTGATGAATGTGAAAGTAGGCCAGAAAAAATGTGCAATTAGATTATTTGTTTTTTTGTAGGACATATCACCTTTAATTCGCCAAGTAACAGTGTCAGATATGGACCGATTTACTACTAGCGTTGGTCTTGTTTCTCATGCATGTCAACTGAAACAAACAGGTCGCGAAGGAAGAGTTGGCGACTCAAGCTGAGCTAGATGATTTCCGAAAGCATGTGACAAGCTTGGCAGCCCTTGATTTCTTAGTATGCTTGAAGTCGGATGTGTTTGTGATGACTCATGGAGGCAACTTTGCGAAACTGATAATTGGTGCACGCAGATACATCGGCCGCCGGCTTAAGTCCATTAAACCAGACAAGGGCCTTATGTCTAAATCCTTTGGGGACCCCTATATGGGCTGGGCCTCCTTTGTGGAGGACGTGATTGTGACCCACCGGACACGAGCCGGGTTGCCGGAGGAGACATTCCCCAACTACCATATCTGGGAGAACCCTCTGAGCCCTTGCATGTGCAGGGCTTGACGATGAAACGCAGATCTTATGAGGATTCTCCATTCAGATTTACCGTCGGGGAGAGGAACTGAAAGCTGAGCGTGGAACTTGAAAACTAATTCTAACATCAAGGTGCGTAAAGATTCTGCTTTGAGTGGGGCTGATTGACGCCTGAGGCGGCACAATGAATGCTGAACAATTGGATACTCCACAGGAGATGAAAGCCTGTCTTACAGGATCCGGGCGGGCATTCCTGCGGTAGTAGTTTATGGGCATCTCATCAGTGAAATGTTTTTATCTCCGGCGGTTCTTCTCGCCTTTCTTCTAAGTCTCTTTTCGGGACATTAGTCGATTCTCACATCATGTTCTTTATGATGTCATTCGATGAGGTCTGCATTCTCATATTCGCAATTGGTTGTTATATCTTCGTAGTTGTTATAATGGCATCAAATGGTGTCTTCGATGTCGATGTGATCAAGTGTGATCATCACGGTGTATGGGATGCCAATGCCTGAGGATGCAGGGAGGAGACCGACGACCGTGTCTTCAGTGGCGGCGAGGGCAGGTGAATCGGCTCAAAATGGCGTGACCCAGTGATACAGGCTGTGCGATGTCGGTGTGTGACCATTGATGATGAGGAGGACACTGTATTAAAAACGAGAAGAATTAGGTGAGATAGTGAAGTCGGGAGAGTAAGGAGACTCATTTGCTATACTTGTGAGAATTATATTATAATTTAAAACTAATGATAGATCAAAATCTGAGAAATGTTTTCGGAATTAAAAAAGAAAAAAAATTATTTACTTGCAGGATCAAGGCGCAGGCTAAGGTATGTTCCCTTCCCGCCGCGCCGTCCGATAATAACGACAATTAATCAGAGTACGTACTTTAATCCATTCATCTGAAAATGGATGATTAATTATTGATAATCACGGTTGGGGTGGAGTGGTCGATAGAGATGTTAAACGTTCCGATTTGGCTTGAAATCGGTCTGTCAAAACCCGTAACTGATCTAGTCTACCGCCGAATTGGCTCTTAATTGCTTTTATTAGGTTGAGAGGTATTTACGAGTCGAGTTTAAGGAGCAAGCCAATTGAACCGGAGGTAGTTCGGCTCGTTTTTTATTGAATCGGCTCGAAACCATTGCAAAATAGGCTCGGATGGTCGGATTGCTAAAAACAATAAATTCAATTTAAAAATTAAAGAAATTATTTTAAATAATTTTTTAAAAAAATAAGAAAAATAAAAATTATTACTATATACGGTTCAAATCAATCTGAATTATGAGTTGGTTTGTTTAGAAACAATTTCTTACCAATGCATATTTTCTTAAAATATAACCAATCATCTTACTATTATGGGTGGAAGAGTAACCATGTTAAATACTTATAGGCCCATTTTGAATTGATATGTGGGCATTTAGGTGGGGGGTTGGGGCGGGAGTGGGGCCGGAGTGCTTAAATTAACTGTCGTACACCAAAAATAAAAAATTTAACTAACAGTCGGCACTGACTCGTCTCAGCTTGATCACAGAGCAATGGAGGTCTTCGTCTCCTCCAACTACCTCTCCTCCTCCACCTCCTCCTTCTTCCTCTTCCTCTTCCTCCTCCTCTTCCTCCCCGTACTTCCCATCAGGTGAACCTTCCGTCGCTGTTAACCTCTGTCAAGTTAATTTCTCTCCCTCTCGTTTTACTGTGAATAAGCTTGAGTGTTTAGTTGAATTCGAGCTTCTCTTTCGTCATTTGGCGACTCCGGTGGTATGAAGGTTGAAGAGGCCACTCGTCATTCCTGGGGAGCCTGAAACTGCTGAAATTGTTAATGGACGTGCAGTGGCGCATAGTGATCTGTTCGCGTCTCTGTTGATTGAAATGGCTTTTATTTGCTCCGAAGTTCTAATTCGAATGCATAAGCTTATATAAGTAGGGTACGAATTTTGTAAACTGAGAAGGTTATGTCTGACCGCAAATTTGCTGGACCTCAATCTATTGTTTCTTGCTTCTACTGTAGTTACGCGGTAGGCTCAAAGATTTGACAGCAGGGAATCAATAAAACGTCCAATAATTAAATCGAAGCTGCGTTTTTTGTTATTAATCCTGCACTTTGAGGATCTGTTGGTAAATAATATTTTCAAAGCAATTGCCATAATTTCTTTGTTGGCCATGCTCGACTCAGCTTGCCCCAATTCATGTAAGTAGACTCAAGCTACTTTGTGATTGGACATTCCATGAATAAGTGCTGAAGGAATATGTTGGCTGTACAGTCTGTCAGCTAGAACACCAAATGGGACACAATTGCGCGCCAGCACTCCTCCAAGAGGGTGGAACTCGTATGATTCCTTTTGCTGGACAATCTCTGAACATGAATTCTTGCAGAATGCTGAGATCATCTCGCAAAGACTCAAATCTTATGGATATGAGGTTATGGTCATCCTGTTATATTCCCTGTGATGAAAATGATGGAATAATTTTCTTTTCCATGGACTTCTGATAGTGCTACTGAAACTTTTGCCTTGTCACTGGATGCAGTACGTAGTCGTGGATTACCTCTGGTATCGAAAAAAGGTGCCGGGGGCTTATGTTGATTCCCTTGGATATGATGTTATTGATGAATGGGGGAGGATGATGCCCGATCCAAGGAGATGGCCTTCGTCTGCAGGGGGGAAAGGGTTTACTGAAGTTGCAAAGAAGGTTCATCATATGGGTTTGAAGTTTGGGATTCATGTTATGAGAGGAATAAGCACACAGGCAGTCGACGCAAAAACCCTCATTTTGGATACAGATACAGTATGCCCTTATCGTTCATATCTGCCGATTTTGTTTTTCTACCTTGACAAGTCAAACTATGGTAATTTAAATTGACAAGGACAGCATTTATTCTGTAACTTAATTTAAAAAAAAATCTTTTTTTTTTGTGGATCTCTGGATGTATCACATGACAGAATGTAAATTCATATTCCTTAGATAAAATATGTAAGGATTGTTGCATTTTCCTATTCTGTTCTCAAATCATTTCTTGTTGGTCTCTTGGCAGGGAGGTGCTTATACTGATTCAGGAAAGACGTGGCGAGCACAAGATATAGCCCTGAAAGAAAGGGCCTGTGCTTGGATGAGACATGGCTTCATGAGCGTCGATATGACCTTAGGAGCCGGAAGAGCCTTCTTGAAATCTCTATATAAACAGTATGCAGAGTGGGGTGTCGACTTTGGTAATGTGACGGTTACCCTGGCCTTATTTCACTAATTTTAATCTGCCAAGAATTGGATCTGAAGTTAACTTCCTACCGGAACAGTATTTGCATTTTGGCCATTCTTGTGGCATCTTTTCTCTTATATCCTTGTATATCGATCAGCAAAATAACATAAAGTGATGTTTCATTGCAGTCAAGCATGACTGTGTATTTGGCGATGACCTGGATGTGAATGAGATAACCTTTGTCTCAGATGTACAGCCCGCTTTGTCATAGTATCCTCCTCCAATGTGCATGATTATTTTAGACAATGTTTCCTGAGATAGATGAAGATCTAAAAAATGGGATGCTTTGCAGGTTCTGCAGCAACTGAACCGCCCCATTCTTTATTCCTTGTCTCCCGGGACAAGTGTGACGCCTGCAATGGCAAAGTCAATCAGTGGACTAGTCAACATGTACAGGATAACTGGAGATGATTGGGATAACTGGGGAGATGTCATGGCACATTTCGACGTTTCTAGGTAAAATACGCATGTAATGAGGTCGAATATTGAATTTACAGAGCATGAACTGAAATTGGTTATGTTTGTGGTTATGTAGGGACATGTCTTCTGCCGGCCTTATAGGTGGAAATAGCTGGTCTGGGAAATCTTGGCCTGATCTGGATATGCTGCCACTTGGATGGCTTACCGACCCAGGTAGACCCTGGCATCCCTCTTTGCTCCTCGTCAATTGTTAGAACACACTGGTTCCTTAGAATTAGTTGTATGTTATACGGAGTTCCTTTTGGTCCAGCGACAACTACAAAGCAGCGATTGCAGGTTGCTCCTAAACGGCATGGATCAAGCTCAGTCTTTCCTTCTTCCATAAAGCATAGGCATTGATCACTGATTGATCAGACTGATTCTTATGTTCAATATTGTCAGGCATTTAATCTTGCGGCATTTTAATGTCTGTTAAAATGATTTAGTCAAAGAAAATAAAATATTTTTATGTGACTGTTATACTGTACCTTATTTTGTTCTCTTTAAAAATATACAATAGCAAGACTAGTGAAAAAATACAAAAAGGAAAAAGAAGAATGTGGCTACCATTTGAAAGCAGAGTTCCCCATAAATGTCAGAGATATTACTGGAAACTATAGTGGAGAGGTGATACATTTATCTATTTTCATTAATCAAACTTAGGTTCCAATCGTGGTCCTCACAGATCTTCCAGGCTTTCCCTTGACGAACAAAGAACTCAGGTACTTGCTAAGGCACGAGATATCTGTCTTTCATCAAGGGAAGAACCTGTCCTGATCAAGGCAATCTGTTTTGAGCTAATTAGTCTTCCTTTATAGATGACTTTGTGGGGGTTTGCCAAGTCACCTCTCATGTTTGGTGGGGATCTGAGGAAACTCGATGGTAGAACTTACGGACTCATCACCAACCCCACGTTGCTCGAGATCAATTCTCATAGCTCGAAAAATAAGGAGGTATATGTGTAATAGTTTTGCTTGTTGGATAACGAAGATCTATTAGGGTTACTAGTTATCTCATAAAATGGATTTTTTTTTTCCTGCAGTTTCCGTTTGTTACTGCTTCAACAACTACGGAGGCAAAGCCCCTCTCTAGCAGATTGAGAACCTTGCCAACAGATGTGACAGAGTCGGAGATGGAGGTTTTGGGTCTGACAAGTTGTGAGGATCCAAAAACAAATGGCTGGTCTCTTAATATAATTGATCAAGATCTAGAGAAAATCTGCTGGAAAGCAGAAAGCCACAGAAGCAAGGAGCAACCTCTCTGTCTTTACAAGAGAAATCCTCTTCTTACATCGTAAGAAATCCCTTTTTACTCCTCTTCAGTTTGTTTCTCTTTTATGCTTAATTACTTTCAATTGCACACATGACTCTGAGATATGGCATTCTCGGTGGCATAGTGATGAAGAGATAATCTTTGGTGGGACTCAAAAGAGTAAGCTGCAGCTTTTAGCGTCTGCCAGTATGGACATTTGCTTGGATGCAACTCCAAAGCGAAGACTAACGGCGCAGGAGTTTAAGAGAGCCACTTTTTCACGTTGCAGGTGGGAAGCTAATCAGGTACTTCTTCCTCTTACTGCAAATGAAGAAGACATTCCAATTCCAAATTTCAGTCAAAATTTTCCCACTTACAGTCTTATGACATCTGAGACATGAAATTTCTACAGATGTGGGAGTTTCATGGTAATGGATCCCTTGTTAACAGTTATTCTCGACAGTGTGCCATAGTGAGAATAATCGATGGTGAGATACATTGACATCGCAGTGGAAATTCATAAAATTTGGCATTACTCCTGGCGTTTATTCACCCTGGTGATGGTTTATACAGCGAATGCAGGCTGGGGAGGAGTCCGCTCCTGGGTTGCTACTGGAAGACGAGGTAACAACTGAGAAGTCCCTATTCACTGTTCTTCTGCTGAGTCAACTCGAAAGCAACCTGGGATAAACAATGGTCATTCGACAATGTCTTCATTTCTATACCTCGTGATAGCCTTACATCGTCTCGGCTGCTTAACTACAGGTGAAATATATCTCGCCTTTTTCAACCTGAACCAGAAGAGGACAACGATATCAGCACAGATATCGGACATTGGGAAGGCTCTTCTCATTGATGGCTTGAGCAGTGCTACCTGCAAGTACAGAGAAGTATGGAGCAACAGAGACTTAGGTACCGCGACTCGGACAATATCATACACGGTGGGGGTCCATGGCGCTGCTCTGTTCGTCCTGCACTGCTCACTAGCTCCGGCAAACGAGAAATCACATGCCTGAAAAGCATGTTGCTCCGCTGGATGCCGGAGTATGATCCAGATCTATGCTGTTTCTTTGTTGGGTAAGGGTGGAACACGGTTGAATGGGAAGCAGGGCCGCTTTCCCCCGCTCCCGTTATCCACCTACCTTATTCATCTATTGATGGTAAAGTAATCGGTTGGCTTCCTCCATGCTATCGATTACACTTGCATGCCCACTGTGGTGGATCAATCAATTAAACTTAGCTTTATGATACTTTCGTCTGTGAAACAATCAAACCCCAAAAGTCTGTCCGTAATCGAAAATCTTGGATTGGGGGTGAATAATAACCCATGTTGGTCATGGCTTTGGTTGGAACTCAGGTATATCTATATCCCGCTAAGTCATTTATGAGATAAGTTTGGTTCATCTATTACTTACACACCCCTCGATAAAGTCACATGTATATATATATATATATATATATTTTGATATAAACTAATTGATATTAATAAGTTATTTGATTTTGATTAATCTAACTTAAATCGGATTAATTTGATTATGAATAAAATTATTTTTATCTATAAAAAATTGAATAGAGAACTTAGTTATAGACAAAAATCATGACAAGTAAAGTTAAGCAACGTATAGATTTAGCCAAAATATATGTACAATTTATGGGCCTGGCCGAAATCCTAAATTCCTCAGTTATTAAAGAAAATTCCATATTTTATTTATTCACTGGGACCGGATGCAGCCGTTAATGGGTTTATTAGATAGGGCTGCGTCTGATCGAATGGGGGAAGCCGGCGACGATGGACTGGGGGAGAGCGCGCGGCCTCATCCGGAGGTGGCGCCCCCATTCCTCTGCGAGAGCCTTTCTGGAGGGAGGTGCAGTTGTGGTCCTCTTGATCGTTGCGTTCTCTGCCACTAGGAGGCGCGGCAGTTTCGGCCCGTCTGGGACAAGTTACGTAGGGCGCTGCAACTTCCCGGCGATCTTCAACTTCGGCGACTCGAACTCCGACACTGGGGGCATATCGGCCGCCTTCCGCCGGGTCCCTCCTCCCAACGGAGTCACCTTCTTCGGCAAGCCTTCGGGGCGGCCCTGCGATGGGAAATTGATCCTCGATTTCATTGGTAAACTGATCCGAGGCTCATCTTCTGTATGTTTTTCTACTAATGCTGATCTTCTCTATGAAATTGAATCCTGCAGCTGATAAATTGGGATTGCCATATTTGAGTGCCTACTTGGACGCCATTGGAGCCAATTTCCGGCACGGAGCAAATTTTGCCACCAGTGGCTCCACGATTCAGCCGCTTGATATGAGGATATTTCAAGGAGGATTTAGCCCGATATCACTAGACATTCAGCTCCAGCAGTATGAACAATTGAAGGCACGGACGCTCGAGCTTCACCATGAAGGTGCTAATTGGTTAAATTTATTCATCATACGTGTTACGATGTCCTGGTACTTACAGCATATGGTCTATGGGGAAAACTTTGCTCTCCAGGCAGTTCATATGCCAAGTTGAGTCTCCCAAGGCCCGAGGACTTCACCAAGGCAATACACTCTATGGATATTGGACAGAATGATCTTCACTCCGCTTTGGGATCAATGACCGAGAAACAAGTTCTGGAATTGATTCCCAATATTACCGCTCTTTTTGCTCGAGCGGTAGAGGTGAATATAACTCTCTTCTTGACCAACCACTGTGATATGTATGAATACATTCAGCAAATCTCAGAAGTTTTCTCAAGATTCAATTCTGTACACGAACGAGTGTACGTGACTAGTGTATGCCCATTAATGAATTCTGTAAGTAGCCAAAATGCCAACTTAGTGGTGATCTTGGAGTTTTACCTGTCATTGGATAAAAACAAAGATTAAGCTTATATTGATTACATTTCTTGCAGCATATCTGTTAGTTTGCATCTTCCAAGATATGACCTTGATCTGAAAATTTTCTCTTTTATAGTCATGAATACTGATTTTGCATCAAACAGGGATTAGTTTTGAGATTAATAATAATTCTCTGATCACTATTTGTTCTTGAAGTAACATTGTAAAACTTATACGTTGTGGCATTATTATATTCTTTATAAAGAAAATATTTGAATCAAAGTGGATAGCCTTCGTGTGTCACATGGAGCAGTTCTTCAAAGGTGTATTTATGTTGCGATTGTTGCAGAAACTATACCGGCAAGGAGCAAGAGCATTTTGGATACATAACACTGGCCCAATTGGTTGTTTGCCTTATACACTTGTCTTTTATCCTCCTGAACCTAATGACATAGACCCACATGGTTGTGTGGCTTCGCACAACAGAGTTGCTCAGGAATTCAATCGGCAGCTAAAAGAGTGGGTATCGGGGCTTAGCGTCCAACTCCATGATGCGAAGTTATCCTACATTGACATATACTCTGCAAAATATTCCCTAATCTCTGAAGCCAAGAAGCACGGTAACCTCCAAATATTTTCACTTGTTTACCCTATGTGAGCTGGTTAATCTCGGCAACTTCATGATGCAAAGTTAAACTACATTGACATATACTCGGCAAAATATTCCCTGATCTCTGAAGCCAAGAAGCATGGTAACCTTCAAGTTTTTTCACTTGTTTACTCTGTATTAGCTAGTTAATCGGAAAGCGGATGAATCCTAGTTGGAGTTGAGATTGACTGACCAAGTTATCTGAGTTCGTTTATGGGTTTTCCACAGGGTTTGTGGATCCGTTTACATATTGTTGTGGCCACTTAGGGGATAATGGCTTGGAATGTTGGAAGAAGGCAGTTGTGAATTGGACTGAAGCCTCTGGGAGGCCGTGTGAGGATCCTCTGAAGGTGATAAGTTGGGACGGTGTGCATTACTCCCATGCTGCAAATAAGTGGGTAGCGAATCGGATCCTCGACGGCTCTCTTTTGGACTTGCAGGTTCCAATTTTTGAATCATGTCCCGAGCCTGCTAGCCCCTGATCATGTATGTACCCACAGCCTCTACGTGTTTCCTGGAAATTCAGTAAACGAAGCCCCGCTGAAACCATATCTTGGAAGCAACCGTGGGGAAGATCGTGATAAACCAAGAACATACCCTCCACCGTGAAACTTCCCAACCAAGAGAAATGCAAGCAAATTGTTTTGTTCAGTCGACCGGTCTTGGTCGTCAGACTTATCAACTGCTGCTTTACTTCACTGATCTTCGGCAAAATCTGCCTCCATGTTACATTCTTAATCCAGCTTCAAACTGTGTTTATTGCGTTTTAAACGGGGAAATTATAACTGGTTATAGCGTAATTTTTATTTTTGTAATTCCAGAATTTTCTTCCTACATATTTCGCATATATATATATATATGTATGTATGTATGTATATAAACATGTAATTCGAGTACTGTAATCTGTACAATTGTGTTAGGTAGCTGGCTTTACTATGGAGAATCTTAAAATGTCAGAAAGGCCATTCGTCTGTCTCCACGGTCGCGTGGCTCATATCCCCTCCTGGGAGAAGACCCTAAGGTCATATATCCTCTTCCTCGTCCTCATCCGCTCGGTCTGTTCATTTCGGTCTTGCCAATACATAGCAATGCTCATCTCCTCCATTATCACTCCACAGGCCTTCCTTTCCAGCCCTAACACCTCCACCTCTACCGCCACCGCCTGCAGCCTCCTCCCTCTCGCCTGCAGATGCAGCTCAAGTAAGGCAAGCGCCGCCTCGCACGATCTGTCCCCTCTCTCCTTCTCCCGCAACGCTGCCTCCCTCCTCGACACCAGCCCTCGCCCGCCCCTCCAGCACGTGTCCAGCGATGACTCGCAGGGCTCGCCGCTGGTTTCTTCCGCCTCAGCGGTCGCCTCGGCTATCCGGATAGCTTCGAATTCTCCCGTGGAGTTCGTCCAGAGGATCGAGAAGGAACAGAGGAGTGGGCTGGTGCTGCCGAGTCCGGATTTCCAGAGGCTATGCATCGAGCAGCTCGACCTGTTTCGGCGAATCGTAGATCCGGAAGCTCTTCTCTCTGTAAGTCCGAGTTCCATTTTTTCACGTTTCGATTCGACCGAAATCAAAGCTAGAGCTAGCCAACTTTAAACTGTCATGATCTTGATCATGGTGATTCTTAAGCAGGTATATGTAAGACCAGCTGGTAGTTACGTTATGGACCGCCTAGAGCTGCGACAAGTTACTTCTTATCCTGAGACGGCATCTAATGTGCCTGATCTTGTCATTTTGATTGGAAATTTTAATGTCCCTACGGGACTGCGAGCGGCTGAAGCTGCTCTATCTAATCAAGAGGTACTTAGCTGTGCCGAGCTTTTAATTTTGACATTTCTTGCTTGCAATGAATCTTTGGTATTATTTACCTTTCTTTATCTGGAAATGCCAATGAGAAAACCTCTATTCACCGTTGTCCCGGTTGATATGCATTTAGTATAGTCAAATGGCTTGGATAACAGTTTTTTTCCCCTTCTGTGAAGAGCTATTAAAAAAAATTCTAGCATTTGACCTTTATGATGTTTCTACAATGAGTTCAACAATATTAATGTACCTAGGTAACACTAACATTAACTCTAGGATGATTATCCATTTGTGGTAGGTTGTTGAGGTGCCTGAGTGCAAGGCTGTTGTTTTTCCGATGGTGAAGCACCCGTTTGTGGTTGGCTTTTTGGTGGCTGAGCTTCCATTGAACCAGGAGCACGACCTATTGCACCCCCATTCCCCTGAGGAAGCATATGACTTGTCGCTCTCAGGAGTTGGTGTGAAGTTGAGGGAATTTTCTAGTCTTACAGATGAGAAATCGAAAATGTACTTCTTCACTGCTGAGCAGAGATCAAATGCAGTCAATATTTCTCACTCTCTGGCAATGGCACATGTAATGGATCAGGTTAAACAATTATCCTTTAGTATTAGTTACGGTAATCTCCCTTTTTTAGGGATATAAGTTATTCTTTTGGCTTTTCACCTGAGATCCCCACTGACCTGCATCTCCATTATGCAGAAAGCATTGTTGCTCCAGCAGTCTACTTGGCAAAATAATGTCAGGATGAGCAATTTAGTCGAGCAAGTAAGATCTCTTTGGTACAAACTACTACTGAACTTCGAGCTGCGGTAACAACTAATCTTCTTTTTTATTAATTCTGAAAAATGACTGATGGTTTCTTGTTTGTCTGACTTTCTATAGATTCGTGGTCCACTATCTAGCCTTCAAACTTTGACTAAGATGTTGTCCCAGCACATGAAAAGAAGTGAGGTTTGTATGATGTGTTACTTTACCTGCCAATAGAAGCTATTGGGGGTTCCATTTTTCCTAAATTTTATGTCCATAATGCAGATTGCATATGACATTGTTGAAGACATTATGGTACATGGTGATCAAATGAGGGATACTCTTCAAAAGCTCCAGGAAGCGGTACATATGACAAAGGTATTACATGTCATTCTCCTTTCTTTTATTTCTTTATTGTAGATAATGGTTTAGGTCAAGGCCTGTCCTTCCTGGAATAATATGATGTGACATGATGTCACTGGTTATTTTAATCTCTCACTGTAATTACGGAATGAAGTAACACATAATCTGATCAACAGCTGGTGCAAGCTGCCAGTCAAAGATTTTTGAACATGTGAGCCATTTTTGTCAAAAAACAATGCCGGTACTGTCTATTATGACTGGATTTTTCATTTTTCAGGCCAATATAATGCGCTACAATGAAGAAACTTTGCAGAAGATGAATGGTTCAACTTATGGCCATCAGGGATCTATGACACCTCATTTACCAAACAACTTGTCCGAGGAAACTTCCAAAATTGCCAGGGTTTCTCCAAGTACAGCAGTTACAGATTTGGAGTTGCCGATGCCACCTCTGGCTCTAGCCCCCATACGTCAACAAGGTATCAGGTAATGGGATACCTCTCACGTGCTCTGTTGGATTCATCATCCTGCAGAATGCATCTTCTCTTATTGCTCTTATTTTGAGTTTTCTTACCCTACAGCAGGTGGCAAAGTTCGGCTGAATCTGTCAATGGATAAACTATTAAGACAAAGTTTGTGATGTTCCCTCTTTAATCAAAATGAGGCCGTCAAATGTGTCAGTTGGAACATAACAGCAAAAAAATTCTAACTTTGAAAATGTCAGAAGCTTATATCCAGTGGTATTTTGATTTTAAGTATGGGCGATGAGCATTTTTTCAATGTAATCTAAGCAGAAACATTAAATTTATTGTCAATGCCAAAGAAAAGGAGAATTTTTGACATATCACTGAGTAAAATTCATTTTAAATGACATTAAAAGTTGAGCTGGAAATGTCAAGAATGAAAGATGGCCTTTCTACTGTGTTAGTGCATTTAGATGTTTTCTGACACTCTTCCTTTGTGTCAGGAAGACCGTCCAATGTTTCTGATGTGCTCTCTGATCTAGTAGGAGCCATCAGTCCGCTGGCTCATAGACAGAAAAGATTTGTAGGGCTCAGCGAACTCTCGCAGACTCTGCCGGTCGCAGTTGAGGAGCCTGCTCTTCGTCAAGCTCTAAGCAACTTGATTGAGGGTGCATTATTGCGAACTCATGTTGGTGGTAAGGTGGAGATTTTATCAACTGGAGCACCGGCAGGGGGTGCTCTCATAGTGATCGACGATGATGGCCCCGACATGCACTACATGGTATGTCTAGTTTGTGTTGCTTCTAATCATGAGAAAATGGGAGATTCTTTTGCTGGTCCATGGAACTGTATATAAAATTCTACTTTCCAAAAAGTTGACGTACGGAATGGCCATGGAATGTGAGAAAAAGCCCTTCTAGTGGAACGTGGAAGTAAATGGATACTTAAGTGGCTTGTCCAGAAGTGCCTTATTGTGATTTCCACCAGTTTGCTAAGTTATGGTGGTGTATTATCTGCATGCAGACTCAGATGCACTCGCTGACACCTTTTGGACCGAACCTTTCCTCTGGGGATATGATTGAGGACAACATGACTTGGAACTTTGTCGCGGGCTTGACGGTTGCTCGTGAGATATTGGAGAGCTATGGCTGTGTCGTGAGAGTGATATCTCCTCGGATACCCAATGCCGCCCTTGGAACTGGTGGAACCCGAGTCGAGCTATGGCTTCCCTCTTTCACATCATTGCCCAGCAAAGATGATCCAGTTCATGAGCATTAGCTGGAAGGCATGATTTGGCCATGAAAGTGATATCTCTCATCTCTCTTGGGGGGGCGGATGAAATGGGATCGATTTCGACATTCGGGTATCAGAATCAGAATCAACTTGCAGGAGTTCAACTTCACGCACCTATCAAACTTCAGTCACTGACCCTGCATGGTAGTAGCTATCATTTTACTGCAGTGTTCGTCGAAGACTAAATTTTGTACATAGCATGCCATTACTTATGTCTGTAAACTATAAGTTCCTGCATGCCTTGATGCTACTACGTATATGGATATAGATCTACTCTTGAGGGTCGAGCCGAGGGATGGCGACTCGGGATGGTACAAAATGGCCTTTGCACGCCACAGGTATTAGGGGATATGATTGTGTCGGCATGACTTGGTTACCTTGTCTGCTCTATGTATCGGTTCAACATAACGTTCATGCACAGCCATTATTACCACTCTGGCACTCCTCACGGCTGGCCAAGCTGTATGTCGACTTTTCGTCCGTCTGGACTTTCGCGTCATCTCTTTCGAGTCAATGATAGCATACTCACTAATTTGGCATGCTCGCCAGTGGAATTATCGACGAGTCTTCTATTCTTGGAACACGACAGGCTGAATCTTGGGTTTGGTTTACCGAGTTAAGTAAATGTTCGCTTTTTGACATAAAAGGAAAATCGATTGAGGTAAGTGCCAACGGAGTTGGCTGTCAATTGGGCTCTCTCTCTCTTCGTCCGTCGCTCGTCTTCGGTCTTTTTCATTTCTAAAAGCGGGCATGGAGATCTTTGTCCAGTCTCTACCTGTTTTATATATATATATATATATATAATCTGATCTGACATTCAGAAGTGGAAAAATAATAAAAGAAAAAAAATGAAATCGACGGGCGTCCTCACTCGCATGACTAAAGTGCCGACTAGTCGGGGAAAGGAGAGATTTTTGGAGCTCTTTCTTCGTCTGTCCGTGCAGTGTCTGCCCCACCCCCCACAAGCCAGTCCCGTCAGAATTCTGATCTCAGTGCGAGATTTACTGTCTACAGATATCTCTCTCTCAGGTCGGGTTCCGAATTCGCTTCTCTCTCTCTCTCTCTCTCTCTCTTCCTGCTAAGTTTTACTGTTTCTCTCCGGTCTCTGCTTCGTTTCTGCTAAGAAAGGCTCTTCATTGAGGTTGATGAAGCTCGGTTCTCGCATCTTTAGATTGTTATGACTCAGCTGCAGATCTCTTTTTACGTTTTGGTTTAGGTTTCAGTCCCGCGACTGCTAACCACTTTTGGTCCGCCGGAGTTCATGGTTTCGATTTCGACTCCCTTTGACCCAACTCTCTGATTAGGCTGACCTTATTTTGACTTCGGATTCGTGCCTTCAGCTAGAAGCTCGCTCGGGTTATTTGCAATAGTGAAAATAATCTGGTCTATTTGGCTCAGCGTTACTTCCAATTTGGGCGTACTCTGGGCCGCGTTTCGCCGGGGGAAGATAAACTTTTGATGTCGGAGTGGGCACTTGGTTGCTTGTTTAGAGGGCAGTTACTTCGGAAAATGCACGTGATTGCTTCTTCCTTCGAATTTATTTGTAAGACCATTTTGGAACTCTATTCTCTGTGAGTGCTGCTGAGTGAATACCAGGGACCTGGGGGAGTTTGATTTCTAAATTGTGCGCTCGCTCTTTGGCATATATTATTGTGTGAACAAGAGGTGGGGAGGGAGGGAGGGAGGGAGGGAGGGGAAGAGCATTTTACTTCTTGAACCCACCTTCTGGAGCGAGTCAGTTACTTGGAAGAGTTATCTGTTATGTGACATGCGTCCTGTGAACTCCACCCAGTGTTTTCAACTTTTGGACTCAGTTTTATCATGGTAGATACAAATTGTATTTCTCAACTCACATGTAGATCATGTCTTTTTATTTATTTTTAACCCAAAGAAATGGTAATAATTTCTTCTTATTTTTTCTTTTCCAGGAATTATTAATTACTTTAATTTCACTATTATGCTTGCTTGCATGATAAATTTGTTATGCTAGGTGTATTGATCTCATTTCTTGTAGTTGTAATATGTTTTGGATGTGTAGGTCCTTGCTTAACGTTTGCTTAGGATCTTCATATTTGGATGAAGACCTAGGCATCTTGGGAGTTTCTCAGCAAATTCAGAGTGTGCTTGCATCTGTAATGCAGTTCATCTTGTGGTAAATACCTGCTTAGAAGATTGTGGATAACATGGGAAATCTTTCACGCAGGTTCTGGCTCCTGACCATAGCAGTTCTTTCACTTGTAGTGCTAAATTTTAACTTCACTAGAGACTCTTCCCCCATCTCCATCACATCCCCCACAACCAAGTTAGGAGCTGTAAAGTTTTCCTAACTCCACTGTACATTCCTTCTGGTGGCAGCAGGATAGCTAGTATAAAGCCCTCCAACAGTACGGGGATGATTCTGACAAGCTTTATTGGAGTGCTTTTTGGTTTCTTCATTGGAGTGTCATTTCCCACTCTCTCATTGACAAAGGTACACAATCACTGTTGTGGTGTTGTTGATCGTACCATCATGAAGTTACTTATGTGTCCAAATTTTGCCAGTTTAATCTCTCATCAAGTCTTATTCCTGAGGTTGATCTCTCAAACTCAGAAGGTGAAAAGACAGGGATCTTGACCGTACCAGTTTTAAATGCTACCAAATCACCATATTTGAATGACACATCAAAGGTATATCCTCACTCCCTGAGTTTAGTTTGATGGCACTGCCCATCTTTGTCCATAAAATTGATAATTACATGTGTGAAAATGGGATTTTCTAGTCTATTGCCTGTGATCCTTGTTAGTTAATGGAGCCTCTACCACCTACGTATATCAAACTAATACATTGCATTGGGTTTCCTTTAGTATCTGCCATGTTTCCAGAGTACCTAACACATGGCCCTACACATGAATTTTTCATTTTAGTTCTCAGCAGATTATGGCCTGCTTTTCAATTCCATTTTGTCTAATTTCAACCTTATTTTTCCTTGGATTTGCATGGTAACCCTTTTTGTCCCCTTTAGATCTGGGTTCCATCAAATCCACATGGAGCTGAAAGACTAGCACCAAGAGTTATTGCAGCCGAATCGGACTTGTACCTACACAGGTTATGGGGTAATCCCAATGAGGTATGTCTCTGCTGCTGCTTTGAATGGTAGAAAGTGTTGTGACACTGTCATGTTTTCTTGTAGAGCTCTTGCAAACTTTGTAATGGACATAGAAAATGCTGATGCTGGAGGAAAGAATACATGGATTTGAGTGTGAAGTTTCAACTGAATATACAGTTTTAGTGTTTTATCAAATTATGAAGATAGTGCTTTTTCTCCTGAACTGTAAATTGCTAATTTGAACTATTAGAAAGTCATTGCTTTGCCTTATACAGGACTTAACCAGCAGACCGAGGTATCTCGTAACCTTCACTGTTGGTTATGACCAGAGAAACAATATTGATGCTGCAGTCAAGAAGGTGAACTCTCTCTCTCCAGCCTTTGGCACACTTCAGTATGCTATCATATCTGACTTTGTTTTTATGACAGTTTTCAGAAAATTTCACAATTGTTTTGTTCCACTACGATGGTCGGACCACCGAATGGGATGAGTTTGAGTGGTCCAAGCGGGCTATACACATCAGTGCACAGAAGCAGACAAAATGGTGAGGAGTGTATATCAACTTAATGAAAAAAGAAGTTTTCTTTCTTTGTTTCTGTGACTTATTTCTTTCAAAATTATGGACTAGGTGGTATGCCAAGCGGTTTTTGCACCCAGACATAGTGGCCCCATATGATTACATATTCCTATGGGACGAAGATCTTGGAGTCGAGAATTTTGACGCAGAAAAGTAGATTATCCTGTTCAAACACTATCCTAAGTTGTTTCAGACCACTTTTGTTCTGTCTCATCATTTTATGGTCCAATTACAGATATATAAAATTGGTGAGGAAGCATGGGTTGGAGATCTCACAGCCTGGTCTTGAACCAAAGAAAAAGATAACATGGAAGATGACTATAAGAAGAGATGATCGGGAAGTCCACAAGTGAGAAGAATTAGGCAATTATCTAATTTCTGCATATTTTCGATCTTTTCTATTAGTTGACATAGAATTCTCTTTTCCACTTCTTTTCTTAGGGAAACAGATGAGAAGCCCGGGAGGTGTCCTGACCCACATCTACCTCCATGTGCAGCGTATGAATAGCTCAGTGCATCATTGGATTTAATTATTCTATGCAATTTAGATAATAAAATATAATAAATAATAAACCACGCCATTATCTAATGAGGTTAATCTTTTAGAGTAAATAGTCATACCTACTTTCAACTCTATTATAGTATCAGAGTGCATGGTGACTTCCAAATCTATTACCTTTGAAGGCCTGATGTGAATGTTGGACTGTAATAGACATTTCATGCATTCAGGTTTATCGAGATCATGGCTCCAGTGTTCTCGAGAGATGCATGGCGCTGTGTCTGGCATATGCTTCAGGTAAATAGGGAGGAAATTAAAAATAAGCATGCAAATGAAAAGATAAAAGGAATATCTAATCCATGATTGAAGAATCCAATTAATTTAATATTGTATTCTGCAGAATGACTTGGTCCATGGGTGGGGCCTTGATTTCGTCCTTAGAAAATGTGTAGAGGTCAGTGACCTTCAAATTTCTTGTTCTATGTAGTACTCGTGTACCAGTTCTGAGTATAGTTATGTATTATGTATAGGAATAATTAGTTTTTACGCACAGTTGACTGTTGTTGTTAACTTTGAAAGCAGACTGCCCATGACAAGATCGGAGTTGTGGATGCCCAGTGGGTGCTTCATCAATCTGTGCCCTCACTCAGTAACCAGGTAAACAGAGTAAAATGACTACTCCTGTACTGATGGCCTCAAGAAAGCTACCGAAATAATAAATTATCAGCAAAAAGAAAGGGATCAGACAAACAGTAATTATGTGTACCATGAAGTCTTTAAAGAACTCTTGATTTTATCTTCTGTTCTTGTTCTCTCTGTGGAATTTACATTTTCCTTTCTTTTAACAGGGTGAACAATACGAAGGGAAGGCGCCGTGGCGAGCGGTATGTCCAAGCATTCACTGTTAAAATTCACCATTCTTTTTACGAAAAAACTTAGGAAAAGGAGTTCCTCTTTCTGCATCTCTTGTGATCACACAGCTGGGAAAAAGAAATTCAGTCCGGTTTCATTTGACGCGGTTTTACAGGTCAGGGAGAGGTGTCTAAAGGAGTGGTCTATGTTCCGGGACCGACTGACACACGCCGAGGGGGCGTACTTCAGGTCCATGACCATGAGAAGGGATCCTTCCAAGTTGCGTTGAAATCACTGTAAGGGGGGGACTTCCTGGGTTCACTACAACGTAGCTTTACTTTTTCGATATAAATAATTTTTATCCATAATATTCTTAAGTAATATCAGTAGAATTCATTATTTTTAAGTGTGTATATATACATATATAGTGTATTATCCACACACACACACACACACAATCGGCCCATCAATCCTTTTTATTTTTTTGTTTTTTGTAAAACCAATTTTCCTTGAGTTAGTCTTTCCCTACCCTGACAATGTTTTGATTGCATAGCATTTTAGTATGAGATTAGATGCGTTTAAAAGTAAACTATAACGTGGTTTACATTCATTTAACCCTTTATAGCTATGGAAACTCTGCAACCAATTAATGAATGTACACATGACAAGTATCAGTATCACATTTTGCATCTCTCCACGCCTCATGATATCATGTCGATCGTGCAAGTGGGTCTTTGAGTGTGCTCGTAAATCCAACGATTATGAGAGTATTAGACCTAGCCCACTTGGGATGATGGGCGATACTTGGAACCTTCTCCGACCCATAGCCCATGGGGGGGGTGTGGCTGGTGGTTTATTTCTGGAGTCTCCCTCCGTTCACGAGCCGGAGCCGGAAAAAGGAATTGTTCAGGCTCCAGCTTTAGAACCAGCGTGGTACAGTTTGGACTTCCCAACAGCCCAACAATTTTGATCTCCTTAGGAGCATTCACAGTCGTACTTTTTGGGTGGGTGATGGGTTTACGATGTTACATATGTATCAAGGAAGATCTGGCATCTGTGGAGTCCTCAAAACTGACTGAGGCATTTGAACCGTAGAAAGAAAACAGCAGAAATAAAAATACAAAACAAAAGATTCAGTTTATCATATGACTCTGTCTATGTATATGATCTACGGATTCAGTGCAGTGAAAGGGAGCCGCACGCGGCACTTTACGCACTCACCATAGGAACAGAAGTCGCACCACATGACCTGTAATTGTATTATTGTACGCACTGTTTTATTTATTCGGTTAGGGCCGCCGGTCAGACCCAGAAGGGCCCTCTTATTCTCGTGGAGCTCTGCTCCTCCGTCGTCTTCTTCACTCTCTCTTCATCGACGTTTCCTTGCTCAGCTCGAACTTCCTGTGCTCCATCCTGATGAACTCCTCGGCTTCCTGGTTGACGTCCTCCTCGGAGTTGCCGTACTTGTTCGCTTCTTGCGCCCACAGTGGTGGAGCCCGGGGATACTCGTACTCCACGACCCGGCCATGGACTGGAGCCCGCCGACCCTGTTCTCCATACTCATTGGCATGGCTCACAGGAGGCGCTGCTTTGTGGTGATGGACGTGCCGATGTCGGCGTGGAGAACTCTCAAACAACATCTTCTTCTTCTTCTTCTTTTTCTTTTTGGTCGTGTTTACTTCTCCTTGTGAAGCTATGGAGCTCGATGGAATGGCATGCAGGGATGGCAGCGGAGCCCCAGTTATAAAGGCCTGACAGGTCCTCCTTCTCGATGATGAGAGCGAATCTTTTTTTGCGCAGTCGCTTTTGGACCGGACCGATTTCGTTGAATGGAAGGGAAAGCGATAATACCGAAGGGATTAATCCCCTTCCTCTCACAACTCGGAAGATCACTGGAGCACGAGGAATATAATAAAGGTGCTTGTGAGGCGTGAACTTTGGACCCTTGGCCCCTGAGGCAGGCGGAACCTTTGAAATTTTATGGCATCTTAGCATATCCTTAATACGACGAGGCAGAGAACACCCAGAACGTGATGAAAAACACTGGTTCTTTTATCCCAGAGTTGGACCATTCTCTCTGATTCAATTTTGGTAGAGGTTCGACTCGTTTCCGTCTGTGACCTGGATATCAATGTCACGCTTTTCCAGGAACCTGCCATTGATGAAGAAAAAGGAGATGCCTTCCTGAGCTGTGAACTGCAAGTTTCAGGCCCAACATTGTTGATCAGACCAGCATTTGGATTGAGACCAAGTTTGCCTGACAGATTTATAAGCTGGAGTTGTTAGCCGGTAATAGACTGGGACACCCGCAACGCGACAATCCTCGTCTTAAACTAGTGTGAAACGAAAATGTCGCTGAACGAAAGAAAAAAGGGAAGAGAGAAGCTGAGATGCTCTGACGTTGATTGTCTCCTTGTTGATCGTCTAGAAGTAGCGCGTACGAAGAAACTCTGGAGCGCGAAGATCTGACTCCTGAGATTATCGTCCCGTTGTCCTCATAGAAGAATTAGGATTGATTCCTCTTCGAGCGTAATAGCTTTCTCCCCAAATTGTGTCATCCGGTTATTCCACGAACTGATTATTTAACTTTGTGTTCAACCAGAGGAGCAGCAGCAAAGAGCCATGTACCGAAAGCATCATGAATCATCTTCAAGACAATTAGGCATTATAGATAATAAGAAGTATGATGTGACAGTAATCCATTCACCTTTACCACTGAATCTGCCTCTTGATGCGCATTCATCCTGATATCACAGTGACTCGCTTTAGGTCCCTTTGCAAGAATTGCGATCGGCTCTATAACTGTGCTTGTGGGACATCTCCTACAGCATAATCCCCTGCCTCCATGCTCGTGGCATGGCAAGAAGTTGGAAGCAGCACCGTGCCGCGTGCACTAACAAGGCAAATGTCTCTGTTACGTACAAGGGCTGGGATATAAACAAAAGGAAAGTATGAAGGGCTAATATGTAGCTAGTAAAAAATGATGGGGGTTAAATACAAGACTTCGGACTAAGTCTATTATAACGGCTTGAGATAGTCCCTTAGAGGACGGAACCTTTCCTTCACATACACACACGGTAAGAAAGTGCCTCGGGGGATATGGAAGAGTAATAATAGAGTTTTCCCCTCCTTCCCCCTACCCTTTCTCTTCCTCTTTCCTCTTCTTCCTCTTCTTCACTGCGGCTTCCCAATGATTGATCCCTCCTGATCTTTCAGCCATAACAGTCTCCTCTGCAAATGTAACCCTTGTGAGACTGGCCATTGTTCTGATCAAAAAATCCATATGGCTCGTGCATTTCCAGGGCCTAGATGGGGGAAAAGTTCCATTCGCAAGGATCCTCTTGTAACTGTAATATTCCCCTAGTGCCACTTATGGTCATCAAGATCTTGTGCAGTTTCCTGCAAGATTCAACTCAACTATTTTTCTCGACTAGCCCTCATACGAAAACTGACCCTCTGAGTTTGTATGGCTCTCTGTCACTTCATATCTGCAATTTAGAAACTTCTGGAGCTTTAATGCCATTTGTGCTTCAGGTCAGATTTCTTTTCATCGTCATGTTGTGTAGAGAGTGATGCTCTATGAATCTTGTTCCCAACTGTCATGTTCAGGAAACCAAAATTTCTTATCTCACTTGAACTAATGGGATTCACTATTACAATAACTGTAACAGGAAACATATTATATGTTTCATGCATGAATTAGATTTAAAAAAAAAAAGAACTAAGGAAGTTCTTGCATATTAAGTAAGACAGCAGGTTTACAGGTCTACATGGACCACACGAATCAGGCTTAGACTTACATGGGAAACCAAAGCACGCTAATATTCGGGGTTGTGGACATGCTAAGAAGAATTCAATGAAGAACTATCGGTCCATGGGACAATATCCTTTAGTTATGAGGTGGGACAGAGTTACTTAATTAACAACTGACATGGTGCAACCCAATAGCACTTTTCATGGATGAGCATCTGCAAGATTCAAATGATATCAAAATTGAACCTCTCTTTATTGTGATTCTTTATCTGCCTCACGATGATCAGACCATGAAATAATTAATCATCTAAAGCAATGGAAGATTAAATTTATCACAAGAATTAGTTCAGTTTCAGACTCAAAATCGTTGGTCCAATCAAGCTTCTGAATCGATACCAGGTCTGATTGGTAAGACTTTAGTCCAAGATGATCACTGTATACTTATCTCCTGGGAGACTGAAATAAAAAAAAAATTCTCATCACGTTGCTTGTTTTCTAGCAACATACCAAGAATTTCTGGAGCACAAAGTTCCAGATTCCAAGGTTCTCCTTGTCTTGACTGGGTATGCAGTTACAAGATTGTTTATGCTTCTTCCAAGATCGGTAATGGCTCTTTGAATTGATGTGGAATAGTTGAGCTCCGGTGCCTGGGCTGATTCCATTTGATTAGTTCATTCTATCCAATTGATTTGTATATTTCGACCAAAAAGGGAAGAGGCTTCAGCATTAGAATCAGCAGCTTAAGCAACATATTGGTTTTTCATTCAATCCAATGTTACATTGTTGAATAGGCCAACCGACAAGACAACATGCCATGAAAGATCTTATTTCTTTGACATTTTAGAATAGTGACTTTTTGTCAGTGCCTAGTCTCTCATCACATAATTTCCCTTACACCCATTCAATCCTCCGGTACCCATTCATCACCACCCTGCAATGGCCCATACCAGGCCCCAGGCTAGCGCCATGGTCGGGCCAATTGCTATGCTTATAATACATCTTCTACACCTTTCACCTGTACCATAGAAACTTTCTTCTTACTTCTTTCCACCATTGTACCACCAGCACTAAACCTGCCTCCACAGGATTGAGAGAACTCTGCAGCATTGGTCAATCCCAATTGACTTGCAACATTTCTTTGTCTGATATATGATGGTCCTACTAGGACTTGCCATTCTACCGGTGATTGTTTTTCAATTGGCCTGTACATTTTGGAGTCCTGGCGCTGGGAAGGACAAGGGCAAAGTTGCATTCACAGAGCTTCACTCCTATAATTATACCGGTTTCTGAGCTGTCGACCATGTTCTGCTACCTATATTTTGTATCTTCGATTCTGTTTGAAGTCTAGCATTGCACATCTGGTAGACAATCTTGAGTTATGGTTGAAGTTAAGAGGTTTATACTCTGAGAAAAATAACAGCTCATAGTTAATGCTTCTTCATTGCTCCAACTTTGCAAATTAATAGGATTTAAGCATCACAAAAATGTGAGGTTTTGTATTATGCTAATGTTTTCCATGTGGATGTTCTTTTAGTGCTCAAGCGACCAAGAACATCTTTATGCCCAACAATACAGGGCACCAAATTCTGTCCCCAAGGCGAAATACCTTAGAATCTCCCAAAAAGAGGAAGTTAAAATTCTTACATAGCTCCTCGGTGTTTGTTTTTTCTAGTATGATCTTGTTGGTTTCAAGTTCAGACACAGATAACAGGACCAAGCTGCCAGGATCTTATGCGCACCCACAAAAGGAAATAGGCAAATGTTTCCATATGTTTATATCCATCAGTCAAGTGAAGAGAAGGAATAAACTTCATCCTGATTTAGAGAATTCATGGGAAATTGTTCATACTTTTGATCATGGAAAAGTAGCATGTGGTCTGCTAAAGTGTTTCCTCCATTTGTGTGAATCTTCATGCCTTCTACTTTATCATATCAGAATGTATAAGTTGCAGACACCACACATTAATCACACCATCAGATAGTTGTGATTATCAAGATTCTTATTCAAGCCAGAATAAATAAATAGAACTCATGAAAAGATAATAGGAAACACAAACATGATATATTTTGAGAAAATTTTTTTAGAAAGATAATGAAAGGCAACAGTTGGGGAGGAATTAACAAGGTGGGAATTTGCCAGCTTCCATGACAGGAAAGCAAAGCATGTGCATTATATGGTCTTTCTCATGTTCTCTTCTTCATAAAGAGTCCTCCTGATCCTTCTTGGCACGTAGAAACTGAAGTTGACCTCCAAATTCCAAATAAAAGCTTAGCATGTTCCTTAGCATTGTGGGCAAGATGTCGAATTCCTTCTCTCAGGCTCAATGTCAGCGAAAAAAACAGTTTAGTACCTGTCAGTATAACCGCCTACATGTTAAAAACCCAAACCTGGAGGCAGGATGGTTGTATCTAGTCATAGGCAAGAAAAGAGTTGCATTTTTACTTTTTGGCTGCTAAGTATCATAAAACTGGCTGATAATAATGCAGTAGACCATTCAGCAAGGCGGTCCATAGTTGGACTAGAACAAGACAGCTCCAAACCCCACCAAAACTTAGCCATTCCAAGGCACAGCCAATTGCCTTTCCCAGTAAATGGCTCAGCTCCTTGTCCAAAAACAGAAAACAATTTTATGTGCAATACTCTCACCTACAGTCCAATGAATGCCTCCAATATCTCAAGGAAAAGAATAGAACAATACTTCACCAGATCAGTTATCTAGAGGATAAGCAGCAGCATTGATCGGTGACTGGCCACAATCATCATCACATTCGCATCATCAGTGAGCAATAAACCCTTCATGAGGAGTCACCAAGCAGCCTCATTCTCGAATCTTTACAGAGAAGGAATAATGATCACAACTCTCCGCAAGAAGAGTCAGCCAATTTGTTTTTCTCTCATGCAGTTCCCAGGTAATAAAAACTTGTACTTGTCAGCATTCTCTAGGAGGTATGAGGGGAGATGGACAGCCGAGAAGGAATGCGGTACAGGCCCCATCTTCCCGATTATCTCCTTGAATGAGTATTCCTCGGGAAGCATATCGAAAAGGTCCGCTCCCTTGCAGATCACTCTCTGAACTCTATTCTCATTCAAGTAGTGGGAGGACCTCACTCTATCAAAGTGACTATAGGCCTTCATCTTAAATATAAACTCTTTGATGTACCGGAAACAAAAGCTACAGTGCCACCCTGCTTCTGCTAAGATGTCATCAGTTTGACGATAATGTGCATAGCGAGTCTTCCCTGTGATGTATTGATGAACTGAGGCTCTCCAGCTGTTGTTGTCCACAAGGAACTCGAATGAATAGAGATAATTCTTGAGCCTGAGGTGGAGGATTGGAGGGATGCCATCACACCACCTAAGGAGATTGATCGTGTGCCTGCTGGGTATCTCATCCACATCTGACATTATTAGTAAGTCATCGTCACTGATTCCGGCAATCTTCAAAAGATGATCAAGGGCAACTCTCTGATAAGCTTCCTCAATGAAAGGGTTCTCCTTGCTCTTGAATCTCCCCACAATGGTACCATAAGTCAGTTGGGGCTCCACAAACTTGAACTTGTCACGGTTTTGGGAAAAGAAGAGCTGCTTCGGCCATCCAGTAAAGGTTGAGTTCGACTCAAGAAGCACAAACTGTGTCACATAGGGATAGAGCTCTTTCCACCTTATGGTGAGGATGTCCAGCTCATTGCTGAACAAGACTGCATCAAAGACACGACGTGGGTATTCTCTTATTCCCCACCCATGGAGTTTGCAGAGGTTCTCCACAGATGCATTCTCGTGGTAGTAGTGAGGGATCTCATGGAACGGTTTAGGAGGAGAATCCCAGAGAGGCCTAAGGAAGTAGGTGATCTTCTGCCCATGAACGTAGATTCCGAAGATGCAGGTAGGGATGAACGCGATTAAGAAGAGTACAGTCTTCAGATCTAAGCCACGAAGCATACAACGAATTCTTGACATGATGAAAGCTCGGTCAGAGTCCTGCTAATGGAAGAAATACCACATAAGAATAAACAACTAATCGCATAAAGCTGCTGAGTTGCCCTATATCTTAGAGGTGACATAGTTCAGATCGTCCCACAAGCTCAGAAACCTCAATTTCACACAAAAGCTTATTGATCACAACTTTATCTACATGTCAAATAAAAAACACCCAATTGATTGATTGAGCAAAAAGCCAATGAATGTGAGGCAACCCCACAGTTCATCGGCATTGATTGGCGTGAACACGTTGCCACACGCGGCAATGCAATAAAAGGTCTAAACTTTGCGCTGTTCAGCTGACGAGTATCATCACATCTCCTCGGCAACCAAACGGCTAATCAAACAGTAGCAGAAGAAGGAACAGAAACGTGGTAGGAGCCGGCAGATCAACTAGGTCTCGAGGTTCTTCAACAGAAAACAACCAAAAGAAGAAGAAGAAGAAGAAGAAGAGTTGAAATACCTGTCCACAGAGATCGCCGCAAATATCATCCGTCTTCTTGGAGCAGTGGTGCCCTCCTCCCTCATTCATCATCCACCACATCTCTCTCCCCACTGCCGATTCAGCCCTCTAGCAACAGACCCAATGAGCAACCTCAAAATAGCTCCTTTAACTGAGTTCGCGAGTCAGAACTCGAATCTACAGCCCGGAAACATTGGGTTCCAGAAGAAACACCAGAGGAAGAAGGAAACAAGCCAAAATCTGGAGAGCCTTGGGCAGAAGAATAATAAAAGAATAAAAAGAATATATGCATGTGGAATCGAACAAGGGGCAGAGGGAGAAAAGCTGAAGCCTCTCTGTAGATGGGTGCCAGGTGTAAAGATTTAAGAGATGCAGAGACCCACCAAGCACAAAAGGGAAGCAGAGGAGATACTGTTGGAAAGAGCCGTTTCTCTTGTCGTTCACACAGCAGCTCACCCTTCCACCATTTTATAGCAAAATCTGAAATGGGGTTGCACCAGAGGAGAGCACCACTAAAACTACCGTGACTAGAAAAGGCTATAGTACTTACTCAAGTGGTTGAAGCATAGTTTTTAAAATTGGGTCGGATAGGGAATCGGTGTAAATATGAGTTTATGAGTCGAATTAAGAGTTTAATAGATTGAATCGCATGTTTAATAAATAATATTAATAATATAATATTACTAATAAATTTACATAATATCATAATTTAAATATGATTTATAATAAAAATTATTAATATAACTATTATATTAAATAAAAATTTAATATAAACTATAAATATAAATATAGTAAAATAATATATATATTATAATAATTTTTTATTTTTTTTAATCTTAAGTTAGCCGATTTTCTCACGGGTTCAATTAGATTTACCAGTCGAACAGGGAACCGGTTAGTTCAATTAGAATTTTTCTCTTTAAATGTGCAATTTGATTTTTTGTAGGAACCAAATCGGGTGAGTGGCCAGTTCCCAGTCGAACCGGCCGAACCGGCCGAACCGGTCCGATTTTTAAAGCTATGGATTGAAGCATATTTATTATTTACTCCTCACTTTATCGATATTTATCCAATGAATTCATCGCCGTCCATGAACGAACCCCTCCAGCCACTCGTCATTACAGTATTTATTATCTCTAACCCGTGCCTCCTAGTGAGCGCGGGATGAAGTTACGCTTGTGCCCGGGGGCAACTTTGCCCCCCTCGGTGGGCACTTTGCCAAGGGCGTTCTGGTAAATCCGGGAAGTCACGCTTGTGCCCGTTGTCTTGAGTGCGCTCAAGACGGCTCCCGTGTCTCATCCTCGTTGGTCGGTTGACAATTGCGCCGCACGCCACATACTCGTCAGTTACATCCAACAAGCAGTTTATGCAGTCGCCGACACGCACTCAAACCGAGCTATGAAGTACGGCGAGCAGGTTTTCGAGCAAGCCACCCGTCCGTCCGAGGGACGTGAGTCGTCGGGACCGTGCCACAATTGCTCGAGGTCAACCATCGGAGCTCAGAGGCTAAAAAGACGTCTTCGTGGTTTGAGAATACAGAGGGAGGGAGTCCTCCGTAGTACTAGAAATTAGTTAGTACTACTAGAAACTGATCAATAAAGAGTGCACGACCCTACGTGAAAGTGAAAGTGAAGTTGGTTTGGTTGGTCAAGACGATCCCAAAGGCATTTTGGTGCAACTAAGGCATGCTTACCCAAGAGAAAACTAGTGCAAATCAACATGAACCTCGTAAAACTGCTATCTACACCCATCTATCTATCCATGTCCTAGATCATAGATCTAAATCTAGTTGGTTCCTCCTAACATATTCCATGATTTTAAGCTTGAAGTTGCGTTCGTTATTGGGGTGTGGAAGCCTTCGAAACATTTTAATCATTGAATTGAACAATTGGGACAAGGTCGTCCTCTGCGCACTTCCCCCCCTCAAATTCCAGTGCCCACTTGTGTTCTTAATTGATTGATTGGGGTTTCTAATGCAGTTCTGGCCCTCGCATGGTAGACTCATGGACCTCCAACATGATATTGCAATTGATTGTACTATTTTTTTCCATGTTATTAAAATTTTAACAATCCTACTAAATTTGGATTGATTCATATTTAAAATGGTAAGATACTCTCAATATTTTAATAAAAAATTCAAAATCATTACCAGCCAATGTTTAATAAAAAAAAATGTGAAATCCTTTTATTATTATTATTATTATTAAAAGATATTACAAACCTTATAAGTACCACTATAATTGAGCACCCCACACATTATAAAAAGAGGGATACAGCGTGGTTGCATCGCGAGGAACGTACAATCACTGGGAAATCAACTTTATTTGATTGAGGGGGAAAAAATCGATAAAATTCCTACGGGTAACAACCCGAGTTCCTAATAATAAATTCTAGGTTTAATGCGATTGAGTTGATATTTTTGTGAAATTGGGATGAACTAAGGGTTTTTGGATTGTGTACAAGTCATTCTCACATGATCGTGTAATTTATAAGTTCGAGTTAGATAGAGCAATATAATACTACTAATTAGTGCAGAAGACGACGGGTTGATTAGTTAATGCTATGTGCGTTGGACAAGCATGAAGGAAGGACTTTCATCCTTTTTTCTACGGTCAATGCCTTAATATTATGACTTTGATTGGCCCCCACCTTCCTATGATTGCAATTAATCAGTATCACGTCATGCCTTGGCCATATGAGTTGTTGGTCAGTCGATCTTTCTTCCCCGTGCACAGACATAATTATGTGATGCGGGAATTCTTTTCTTATTATAAAAGAACAGTAAGATGAAAAAGAAAAAGAAAAACAAAATAATACGAAATATCTCCTTGAGAAAAATCGACGAATGGTCATGATTGGTTCAAATATAAGATTGGGATGATTTAGGCAAATTCGTTAACTGGTGCTTGCCTGGGTAGACCCATTTTATTGCTCAATCATCGCCACGTATACATACATCAACCAGATGGTTTTTGCCCACATAGGCCTCTTTTTTTTTTTTTCTTCCTGTTCGCACGTGAAAGTCAAGTGTACTAAGTTCAAACTGTTCCACATGACCAGGAGAACGGCTCATTCAATCGGGCTCTGAGTTAGCCCATTCTCAATTGCAAGGGGACTTTCCCGTGTGGGCTTCCACAGTGGCGCCCTCCACGACCTCAGCTTCCTCCTAATCTGAAGCCCTTCTCGAGTCCCTCGAGAAGCCAAGTCGCCACCAAATCGCAATAGTAATGGCAAGAGACGCACGTGGGCTAGCAGTGGCAAGGCAAGACGAGGCAAACGTTGGTGGTTTGGTCCTGTCAGTGTTCCCTTACCAAGTGGCCATGTGGCCTCCCTTCTCCCGCCTCGACAATTCATGTCCTCCTTGACAGGAATTAACCTATTAATGCGACTGTTAATTTCCTGTATCTTTTCATTATTATATTTTTACTTATCTGCCCTTTTAAATTTGTGGGAATTGAAGAAGATGTACTCTTTTTTTTATTGCTTTGTTAGTTTTCACTTTTAAATTATGATAATGTACTTGACTTGGATTATTAGCATTCATTTATCAATATGTAATAATTTTATTGAGATCTTTTGAAGGCACGTGATAACTTAGGATTACCCAAGAATTTCTTTCCAAATGTGCTACCATTCTCCAAAAAATAGGTAAAATCATTCTATATTGATACTCAGAATTTTGAATCATTAAAGTGACTCGATTATGAACTATTTTTCTACAAATATTAGGAAAGACATACTGCTTAGTGCCTAGTAAATATAGATGTAGAGATGATGACTAGAGATGAGTATTATTACCTTTCATATAGAGATATTTCAAAAAGCTCTAATTGGGAGAACATAACTCACTTCTACTTTTACCATATGCTGTCTAGGGTTGCACATAGAAAATTAAAGAACCAGATCGAACAGTGAACCGAATCAAAAAACTTGTTCGAGATCAACCAATTCTCACATAGTAATGTTATTCTACGGTGAAACAATACAATTAGTTACTCAATTCAAACGGTTCAAACTGCTAAATTATATTTTTAAAAAATTAAAAAAAATAGTTAAACATAGTTTATTTTACCATTATACAACATATTTTCTATCACTTTATATTAAATTTAGTTCTAAATAGGACTAGTCTTAATATTGTATGTTTAATTAAACTTTAATTGAAATTTTTATAATTTTAATATTTTTCTTCTTTTATTTTCTTGTGTTTTGGTATGATTTTTATTTAATTTTAGTTCTATTTATATTCAATTTATTAATTTTTTTTAATTTAAAAAAAGTGGTTCGAACTGGTTGACTACATTATAGGATCGGTTCAATAACTATGTAATGAATATAGTTCAGGAGTATAGTATCCGAACAAAATCAAACAACTTTAACGGTTAGGCAATGTTCAGCGAACCCAACCGAACCATGAGCATCCTGATGTAAATCTTGACAATATAACGCCCACTAGGATCCCTCCCTCCACAAGAAGTATTTCCTAATTTTTCATCAAGGAGTGTTAGGTTTGACTCGATCGATCCATCAAATGTGGATGTGATTGTCAAAAAAAAAAAACACAGGTCTGAAATAGCTATGGAATTACCTGCAGGAAAATCCCTCTCAGTAATCATAATTTGTCCACCATACATCCATGGAGGGCACAAATAATCTTCGGTGAGATGTAAAGTTTCAGCCCACCTAACGACATGTCGTACAGATCTAATCACGTGGCGTATCCCAAATCAATCATAAACCAACATGAGACCTCAAAAGGAGCAACCTTTGTGAAAATTGTGATCATTACATGAGAGATTTAACTTCTAATTATGCCATCTGAGCCTTTGCCTCCCTTTTCCTAATCTTAGGAGATGAGTCTAAGAATTTAATATATCATAACTTATCTATACTTCAAATATGAAAGACCCACTCCTAATCATAAATTTATCTAATATGCAAAAATTTATGAACCCAAGAAAGTTGATTCAAAAATTAATTATGAGCAACCTCATTTTATTTTCTCCATCTAATTATTTTGTGGTCAATCACGACCTTAACTAGGAGGAGAAATGAGAGCAATCTGTCGAGTCGCAGGGTCATGTCCCCATCGCCCATATTCATTGTTGCTGGTCACGCGAATGTTTGAAAATAGATTGAACTTTGTGGGGTGATCGGGGAACAAGTCATCGGTTTTTTCTCATCGACAAACAGCAACTAACAGCTAATTACGGCCCCCTTAATGCTCTAGATCCCAATGATCTCAGCTAACTTTGACTATTTTTGTCCTTGGGAAAAATCAACCAAAATTGATCGAACACGGTGCAGTTTGGTCTACTTTATAGGACGACTAACTACAGGAGACAGAGAGGGACCTCGGGAGTGATCATAGGCTCGAGTTGCGTGGTCTGGCACAGTTGGAGCCCACATTTGGATATGTGGTGGACCTGACATGAAGTTTTCCTAGTCATGATCCTAGCCCGGCCGGAGCCGGATCATATTCATATTGTAAAGGCGATAATTTGCTCCGCATCTTTTGCACGTAGGCAAGACCGTCGTCCATCGCACCGGTCACGATATCTTTTGCATGTAAGATTTTGGTTGCTTATGTGATCCGACAATCCCGCTTGCTCTTCATTCATGCATGAGAGGTCGACACCTCCGCATCGCTCATCCATCGACCAACTGTGCCCTTTTTGTGTCACCAATTGATTCAGAGGTGGGTTTGACCGACTACAAACTCTCTCTCAGATTCAATTCCGAAGAGTGAAAGGGAAAGTGAGGAAGATCGGTGCTGGCAAGGTGTCATGGATCCCCGGGCCCCGGCTGTCGTTCCGCCACCCCATTGGGCGGCAGCTGGAGGGACACCCATTTTTGAAAAATAAATAAATAAAAAGAAAAAGAAAAGAATAGGGGGGAAAAAAGGGGAAGTGGGGGGGAAACCCAATCTCAACTTCCCCCAGTACAATTATGGGCCCTGCCTGCGGTTAAGGCAGACTGCCTGAATGTAAAGATGAGCCACGAGGAGCTCGGGTCTTCTAGATGACATTGACCCCACCCGAGCCAGCCTGCACCCACTGACTTCTTTTGTTTCCCACCATTTCTCATGAAGAATTAATAAAATTCTTTAAATATAAATTTTTTTGATTTAAAATATTCAAAAATAGACATCATTTGTATCCCATCTACTTTGAGCATACGTACATCATCTACCATAAGGCCATCTTCCATACTACATAGCCATGGATTGGTACGCAGCTGCCTTCACATGTGGGTCCTCTGTGGTCAACGGGAGCCATTAATGCATGTAAGACATACAGGCTGCATTTATCCTGTACTAGTCAAGGGCAGATGACTTGTCACATAATTGCTGCCCATTTACTCATGCGAGACATTTATATGTATATATGCATGCGCACACATGTATGTGCATAGTGGGAATAGGAAGAGCAAACGATAAGGAGAAGGTAATTTTTTTTTTTTTTGTGCACCATTCGATATCTACTAATAAAATATGTACGAATTAATTTAGATTCAAATTAATTAATTCATTATAAAATGTAACTCTTTAAAATATATATTTTATATTTATTAAATTAGAATTCGATACTTTTTATTAACGAGAGATGCATGTTAAAATCACATGGGGCATCCCACATATGGGTGATAAAGTAATCTTTGATACTGTACTACGACGCACATAATCTTCTCCTTCCTTTTCCTTCTCCTTATTTTTCACCTCTGGTTGCCTGCAATCCCATATTTAAAAATCCTATCAATTTCGAATGCGTCCGAGTCATAATATTTCTTTAATTTACCACAAACCTTATTTAATTTTAAAAAAAGTACGGAAATGATAATATTCTCGCTCTGTATCTATAATTTATTTGTGTGTGTGTGTGTCTGTTCATCTTCCTCCCTTCCCAACTGTTTCTCATGGGCCCTCTATTGGTATTAAATTAATTTGGGATAAAATGGGAGGCATACGACGTCGGAGTATAAGTTAGTGCTTTGACTAAAATAATCCAAAGTGCCTGCGCAGTAAAATAAAGCCACTAAGAAAAGTGATGGAGGATGGAGGAACAGAGAGAAGTTGCTGGGCTGATGATTGAGGGGTGGGCGCTGCATAAGCATGGAGGGTCGGACGGCCTCATGGTGAAAATCGAAGGCATAAACACCTTCGTCATGTATAAAAGAATCGAACATTACGAAAATGTCCCCTTTGATTTGTGATGTCCGTCTTAGCTTCGAGACGCTAACCTCACTCTCCTCACTCAGCGTCCCCGTCTCTCTTCAGTTTCTCGCACCGTGACCTAAGGCACCAAAACAGCACAAACAAGAGACAAAAGGAAAGCATTTCAGACCCTCTCGTTCAGTCCATTCCGTGAAGGAGCTCTTTTCCATGAGAGCTCGGAAGTTTCCGGTTCCGAGGAGGCACGGGAAGCTCTCTTTCTTGGTGGGTGATCTTTGGTCTCGTTCTTGCTCGGGTAAGTTCCCCGGCACGCAGTAATGCCCTGCTGTTTCTGGTTAATCTATGCGAAGAAGCAAGCCCGTGTGGGTTGTCGTCCTTTCTCATTAAAAGAAGCAAGCCCACTTTGAATTTGGTGGGCAGTGCTGATCTTTTTATCATTTTTGTTTGCGAGTCCAAATCATATGGGTCATGGTGTTTTTTGACCTCCGCATGTTAATGTTTCTCACATGTTTCACAATTTTAATTCACCAAACTTTCCTCACCTTATTTATAAAAATCGGGAGTGGAAGGATGGGCTGTCCTCAACCTGTGTTAATTAATCTGCTGCAGAACATCTGCTGGAACACCGGAACGGAAGCTTGAGTTTGGCAAGATTTCCTCTGATTCTGATGACCTGATAGCAGGAAGGAAGTCGGACGAAATCTCCTCTGGGCAATCGATCATGAAGTTTATGAAACTCGGATCTCGTCCCGATACTTTCTACACCTCGGAAGCCATAAGGTAATTAATTCAAACAAGCTCCGGGGAAATTTGGTTCTGTTCCAGAAACTTGACAGCTTCCTGGTTTTGTGATGATTGTGATTCGCGAATGCAGGTCCGTCGCCTCAGAAGTTTCCTGTGATCTCGTAATCCAAGTGAATGACAGTAGATACTTGTTCCACAAGGTAATTGAGAACAATTCTCCCAGGAAAAAGGAAAAACTCAGTTGAATGAGCCTTCAATCTTGTCCTTTGATTCTGCAGTTTCCCCTGCTTTCAAAGTGCCTACGCCTGCAGAGTCTTTGCTCCGAGTCCCCCGACTCGTTTTCCACCCCCAACCGGTCGATGGTCCAGCTCCCCGACTTCCCTGGTGGAGCTGAGGCCTTCGAGCTTTGTGCCAAGTTCTGCTATGGGATCACCATCACACTCTCCGCCCACAACATCGTAGCTGCCCGGTGTGCGGCTGAGTACCTCCAGATGTCCGAGGATGTAGAGAAAGGGAACCTAATATACAAGCTCGAGGTCTTCTTCAACTCTTGCATTCTCCGGGGGTGGAGGGACTGCATCGTGACCCTTCAGAGCACAAAAGCGTATCCTCTATGGTCGGATGATCTCGGCATCACAAGTGGTTGCATTGACTCAATCGCCTCAAAGGTCCTCTCCCACCCTTCCAGGGTCAGCCTTTCCCACAGCCAGTCTCGAAGAGGTCGAGACGATGTCTCCTGTAACGGAGCCGAGTTCTCAAGGCATAACAGCAAATTCGGCTCAAAATTGAACTGGTGGGCGGATGACTTGGCCGAGCTTGGGATGGACTTGTACTGGAGGGCTATGATTGCCATCAAGTCCGGAGGCAGGGTGCCCTCTAACCTTGTCGGCGATGCCCTGAAGATCTATGCATCACGGTGGCTTCCCAACATATCGCCGGTCCATAAAAGATGTGAGAAGGAGACGAAATGTTCTGAATCAGACGACTCTGAGTCGAAGGAGGAGGTCAGATCCAGGCACAGGCTCCTCCTCGAGTCAATCATAAGCCTCCTTCCCATGGAGAAGGGGGCAGTCTCGTGCGGATTCCTTCTCAAGCTCCTCAAGGCAGCAAATATTCTCAATGCTTCTCCTATTATGAAGACAGAGCTAACTAGACGGATCGCGCTTCAGCTGGAGGAAGCTAGCAGTAATGACCTGCTAATACCGAATCCAATGGCAAACGGCACCATCTACGATGTTGATGCAGTGATGTCAATATTAGAGCAGTTCATGATGCAGGGCCAGAGTCCACCGACCAGTCCCCCAAGGTCGAAGCTTGGGTTTGAGAGGAGGAGGTCGCGGTCAGCAGAGAATATTGATATCGAGTTTCAGGAAAGCCGTAGGTCTTCCTCAGCTTCTCACAGTTCTAAGCTCAAGGTCGCGAGGATTATTGACAAGTATCTGCAGGAGATTGCTGGGGACATAAACCTGCTGCTATCCAAGTTCATTGCGATCGCCAAGGCCATTCCGGAGTTTGCAAGGTCGGACCACAATGATCTGTACCATGCCATCGACATCTATCTCAAGGTATTCTCATAAACACGTTCTTGACCTGAACTGTAAGTTACTGTTACGCACTAAAACTAGCAGTAGATTTTAGGATTCCTTTTTCAGTTTATCTTAATCAATAAGGGAGGCCGGTGGATATGGGACGGAATAAGAGAGCGAAGAAGATCAGAACTTCCGGTAATAGAAACTATGTCCAAGATCTAACGGTAGTGACGAGAGAAGAAATCACAGCGCTGATCTCATTCCCATTCGCGGCTACATTTTGGGTATAAATTATTAGGTTGAGGGGTCAAAGTTTTCCGGTGGATAACCAAATCTGTTGACTTTTCATCCTTTGTCGTATAATTGGTTCAGAATTTACTCCCAGCTTGGAGTCAAATCAGTGCCAATTTTCTCACGTTTTAGTTGGGGCCAATTTACATATATGTATATATTTTGACTATTAGTCCGACTGTGAATGTCCATAGACATTTTCAGCTGGAAATCAAGGGTTTTCAATTCGGTTTTTATAAATGCTACTCTCTGTGCACGATATTGGTGTAGCAACGAGGCTCTTTGTTATGGCTGTCTTAGGCACATCAAGATCTAAACAAGTGCGAGCGGAAACAGCTCTGCAGGATTCTCGACTGCAAGAAGCTCTCTATGGAAGCGTGCATGCACGCTGCCCAGAACGAGATGCTACCCTTAAGGGTTGTGGTGCAGGTCCTATTCTTCGAGCAAGCCCGGGCTGCCAAATCGGGCGGCAAGATGGCTGAGCTGCCCGTTAACATCAACGAGCTCCTGGCCACTCACGGGATCGATCCATCAGGGCCCTCCGGACCCCTGAACACCACAGCAAGCATCCATGCTGCTGAGGAACAGTGGAGCGTCTCGGGGCTCAAGTCCCCAAAATCGAAGATGCCCACTCTGAGGATGAAACTAGCGGAGGACGACGACGACACGGAGTACCCCGACGGGGGCGAGAGGACCCCCAGAAAGCTCATGTCTTTCTGTACGATGCGGACCCAACCCAAGAGAATGCTCAGCAAGCTATGGTCCACCAACGGAAGTGCCAGCGGGAAGAACTGATTAGTAAATTTTGTGTAATTTCAAGACAATTGTGACGGATAAGAAAAGATCCGGTAAAACCACTGATGGGTAATGAGAATCTCATCGCACTCTCCTAGTGCAACATTAATGAAGAGAAAATCAATTGGGATAACCACCGGTGGGAGGTGATTTACTCATTCTTTCTTTTAATTAAGGTTTTTGATCCAAATAGCATGAATAGATCAAATCCTTTTAACTATTAATGGACCGACATAATTTGAACTCGATGAATAATGACTCATTCATTTTGTGAGTCATGAGGACAACACTGCCAGGACAGGAGAGGACAATCTCTTCGTTGGATCATGTCTTGGTTTCTTGTCATGGAGACGAGAGAATGGAGTCTGTGCTGTCCATCACCTGATCATGCAAGGGGCAACGTGGGTGTGTCTGTCCATAAGAAGATGTTTTACAAACACATTAGCTGTTTGCTCACTAATTAATTAACTAGACATCGATCTTCCATTTCTATCTGTCCGACATATTCTTCAAATTTGTCTCACTTCCGTTTACCGAAATATAAATCTTCCCAATCATAAAATTTCTGCATTTAAAAATTCACTTCAAAATCTTTTTCGCTTTGCCAGCACATATTCGAAGCTTTTTGGCTTGTCTGAGAGCCGTCCAAACAACCCATCTGGCCAATTCATTGCCCTGTGGGGTCCAAATGATTTTGGCATGTTGTTTGTCCAAAATCTACGATTGCGGGGTTAAAAGAAAGAGTCGAGAGCCACATGGGTCATCGACATTTGACAAACAAGTTGCTCAAAAGTAACTCAAAATTTAATTAATCTCATTGAAAATGAAGGTCGTCTGACACTCGGATCTTGAAGGGTAGGTTTTATATGATCCAACGCGACGCATTCTTCTAGCATCCGTAGGAAATTACTCCATCACTTCAACCGAAATGATTGACACGATTAATTGTACAGATGCAATCGTGCATGATTCAGCTGGAACGACTGATGATTTTGTTTTGACCGACAAAACGAAACTTCATTATTCGGTCTTTGAATCTTTGGGGGAAATAACACTAAATGAGAAGACAAAATTGTGAGAGCAATTATGGGAAATAACTGTAACCAAGCACGCCTCCTCCCCCTTGCTGAGATAACGATTAAATCTTGAATTTGAATGAAGGGTAATTCTAGTAAAATGATAGAGAAAATACTATTGGGATAGTTGTACCGTATTGCCGATCGGGTTGATACGATACCAATTCTATTACACGGGTACCTTTGGGAGACGGTGGATTTTCTTCTTGGCCGCTGATATGATAACACTCTTGCCTTGGATCATCTCAGCGTGTCTCAATGATTCCTCTACTGAATGGGACAGCACCATTAAATGCTCGATGGTCCCTTAGTTTCTGCTGTAATTGCTTTCAGAACTTGGGATCTTTATGGAGCAGCCATCATCAGCTCCGATGGACAAAATTGCAGCAGCAGTCAACTTACTTAGACCAGCTCAAACATGTAGACCACAAAATCATGTTGAACTAGTTTTCATCAGCTCTATCAAAGAGAACTATTATGCGAGCGTGTTAAAGATTTCCAAGGAACTGAATTAGAAAGACCGCAAAATGAGATTGCTCGGACTCTTGCTCTGTTCGAGCCATCTCTAGCTAGTCCACTCAGGTGCTGGGATGCTGTGCAGTTGGATGGATGCCCTTCCATTCAAGGACGGGGTAGGCACAAAACTGTCTCATTACTGGATTCGAGAATAACATGTCTATCAGTCACTATCAATTTTTCGGTGGATATTTTCATTTTATTATGACAAACGAGAAGAGATACGGCCATTCCTGATTGCAGTATTCAGTGCCACGCATCTCCTCTGCGCTGCCGCACTCAAAGTAAGGCCCCAAGTCAGAGTATTCCAATTCGACAGATTTCGGACCATTTTCTGAGAATGAACTCGTTATCTACAGCACCAAAAACATTGTTGAAGAGACCAGCTATTGTGATTTTGGACATGACACTATCAGGAACTCTTTGCTGGAAGTCCTGAGTCCTCCTTTTGGTATACTTCTTAATAGGTATATATGTATTGCTTTTGTTTAATTCTTCAAAACTGTGCCAGATCTAGAGGATCTGTTTCAGATAAAAGCAGTCTCAAGATATCCTGAAGTCTCGAGTACGCATGTATCATATTGTGAAGATATATTATATTGATATCCAGTCGAGCAATACCAAGACATCCTGAGAAGTACGGACAAACAAAACCCTGAAGAAAGGATATATGATCCAAAAAGAAAATAAGTGTGAAGGCAGACAATTTCATTATGTCCCAAGGGGTCGAGGAAGACGAGAACAAACTGATCTCAGTGTACATACTTCTTGTCTTCCCCCTCCAATTACATCATTCTATTTGTCTGATGTGTATATCTCTTGCTTTTCTATACTATCATGTCTGAACTGCACATGAAAGTCGGGTTATTGCAAGTGACCCCCGCTGTGGATGAGGTGGATGTTATTGCTATGATGTCCTCCGGAGTAGTAGCTGCCACTATTGGGGTAGTATGGAAAGGGAACCTTCCATTGACCGGGCGTCTTTCTGGATATCCACGTCTTCGGTATCTGCTGGTGGAGACACCGAGCTGGCCCTACGAGAGGCATGAGGAACCGTGGAGCCATCGAAGAAGAATTATTCGATGAAGTGGAGGCCAGAGAAGGAGAAACATCCTGCTGTTTGAGTTTGGGCAATGAAAGGAGCGCCCTGATCTTCAGAGGTGGCAGTGGCAGTGGCAGTGGCAGTTGCGAAGAGTAACACGTCCGATCGTATTCCTCAATCAGATTGGTGAGATCCTCATCCGAGGTTATTGACACAAGGGAGTCTAGATCCTCTGTCGGCAGTTGACACCGCATTAACATGCTCGCTCCGCACAATTCCCGGAGTTTCAGCTGCAGTTCTGTTACAACAGAATAATGAGAATAAATCTTACTCAGCTCAGTATCATCCTTTGACATCATGTGGAAAATCTTTATACCTCCCGCAGACAAGGTGAAAGCATAAACGATGAATCCTACTGATTATTTTAAACCACAGTACATTTTAATACCGGGCCTAACAGCTTAACGTCGAAACAACTAAAAAGGAGAAATGCTCGTGAAAGTAAAGAAAAACTGCAAGTAGACTAGGGGTTAACAACCTGCAAAGGAGATGGAGCGGTCAACAGCAAGGACACGAGTTTCACCCCCGAGGTAACGGAGCTTGCGATCAGGGTAACGGGGAAGGATCTTCCCACCGTAGCTGCATAGGAACTTGATGGTGGCGGGTTTCTGGGTTTTCTTGCCATTGACGGTCAGATGACTTTGGGAAGGTCCGATCACCATGCTTACTCCGTAGTGGGGATAGAGGAGAACTTCTCAGGAAGGAGGAGAAATTTGCATCTCAATATATAGAGATTTCTATGGAACCGTGGGACCACTAGATTCTCTCAAGCCTTAAAGACATTTTCTACTGTAAAGTTCAACGTGGAGAAGAATACCGAGCAAGCATATCCTAATCAGAACTGAATTCCATATTCCCCAGATTTCCGGGCCCAAGAGCATATCCGTAACTCTGAACAATTCCTCGACTCCATGGACAGATTCCTGAGTTCCCTGAACATCTGAGCATTCTAGTCTCAGCTGATCAGTGGGCCCGAAATTCTCCATGATATATATCAAACCTAACAACATAAAATCTCCTAAGAGCATGTGGATGCACTGTGCACTAATCTTCCTTTCCACAAAATGCTACAGGAAATCACGGCCCGATGATATGGTGTCAACCATCACATGAACTGATGTAGTCATACAGTAAGATGAAGAGAGACTAGGAAAAACTATCACGGGCAACGGTTATACCGCACCAGCATAATGTTATTTTCCTGTTTTTAATCTAATAATCATATTCGTTAGTTCCATTTTAAAACTAATATTTATTAATTTTTTTATTACACTAGCATGTTACGCAATATGACCGTTGCAAAAGATATCTTTTCATTTACATATGGAAATACAATCACATGCATAGGTGGATACACTCGTCCCATCACATCAAAGTGTAATATGTAGTGCGTGATACTATGACATAATGCAAATGAGAATCTCTAACACTTCTTTTCCACTTGCATGAAGATGTCTCTATTTTACCCTCTAATTAATGGCTCATCCTTTTTGCAATATCTTGGCTACATCTTCCTTTACACTTGATGTAAATCCTGCATCATAAATAAATAAGTATATATATATAATATACGTATAATGGTTTGTGTAGAGCAAAAGTAGGGAGAGATGCCTCTTCTGCCATATGCATCACAGCGGGCTGTGATCCTATTAGTCAAAAGTTCGAGCCACGAAGCCCTTTAAATCAGCGCAGGAGAAAAATGGAGCAATTCGGCCGGCTGACAATCGAGTGGGATTTCAGTGTGCAAGTTGGCAACTGCTTCCCTGGAACTTGCCAGGATACCTGCAGAAAAAAGGTATAGACCTCCATTGTCACTACATCACGGTCACCGTTAACAGTTCAAAATAATTAATCTCATTTATCAAGTAATTAGAAAATATGTGATTTATTATTATCCATCACAGCTGACCCTCTTCTTTACCTCAGAAATTTAGCTGACAAACATGAACAATAGAGACACAGATCGCACTTCTGCATGTACGTCTAGGACCACAAGTTGTCCACGTCGCATCAACTGCTTGGGTACAATTGTTGTTGAGACGGAATTGGACAGCTTTGTCTTCGATGATTATTTTTTTCTTTTTTCTTTTTATTTATTTATTGGGACTCAGGGCAGTAGGCAAGCTTGGAAGGGAGGGTTGCACATAAAGAAACAGAGATTTGGATTGAATTATAAATTAAATCGAATAAAAAAATTAGTTTGAGATAAATCGGTTCTCATTTAATACGGTTTGTTAAGGTAAAATAGTGTGGTTAATTACTAAATACAAATTGTTCGGTTAATTAGTCGAACTATCGAACCATATTTTTAAAAAAAATATTTTAAATATTGTAAATATAATAACAATAAAATATTACTATATTAGAAATATTTTAAAAAAATTAAAAAATAGTTAGATATGTGTTATTTTACAATTATACAATATATTTTCTATTATTTCACACTAAATTTTATTCTAAATAACTCCACTAATCTTAATATT
>CXYZ01013362.1:888963-920168 GCA_900006705.1 Sonneratia caseolaris | reverse complement strand
ATGTTTAATTTATCTTTAATTAAAATTTTTGTAATTTTAACTTTTGGTTATTTTTATGTTTTTTTTTCATTTTCTTGTGTTTAGATATGGTTTTTATTTTGTTTTTATTTCAATTTTTATTTTTCTAAAAATGATTTGAACCGATTAACTAAATTATTATTTGAAATGATTTGGTTTAATTGCTATGAATGATTATGGTTCAGAATATAGTGCATGAACTGAACCAAACCACTTTAACGGATCCATAAGGTGGAGGATGGTCCTGTATTCATGGTTCTGGTCTCAAGTGGAGCAAACTATGCTTACTTCAAATATCAGTAGGGTTCAACGCCTACGTGACCTGGCCAAAGTTTTTATGAAAAAAAAAAAAAAACAGAGAGGCCTATGTGACAAGAAGATAACGTACCCTCGGGTTGGGCTCAACGGGACACTTTGTTCTTCGCCAGGATCCATTTTCTTTCGATGGCTAGCCAGGCGTCCACGTGGTCCAGAATCCTCCATGAGTTCGGTCAATCTCAACTCACCGATTTCAATTTTCACCTCTTGGCCCTAAGAGACCCAGCTCAAATAAAATATCTACGGGTATTACGAAAATCCGACTGTACTCAACAGCCTGCAATGTGTTTGTATACAAAAGCAACTTGATTTCTTTTCCATTATCCTGTCATAATTGCTACCTCCCACTTCATCGACCGCCCATTTGTTTGACTTTCATGCTGAAGGAAACCTTTCCATTTCCATCGTGCAGATACGCCACTCCCCATCCCCCACCTTATGACGTCCTCCATGGAACCACTGCAGCAACTTGTATCAAAGATGTGAGAACCATGGCCTCTCTTCCAGGGACTTCACTGGATTGTCTGCAGATACAGACCACGTCAGAAAGATATACTGTCCCACCTGAATACTTGACTGCAACTGACCTTCACTTCTTTCCCTCTTTTCCCATTAATTTGACAGAGTTCATTCAATCTATCACCAGGAAAAAGAATTAGAGCCTATCGGTATCGAGAATAGTGTTCTTCCCCCACAAGATATAGCTAGATCAGTAGATATCAAACCGAGGACCACATATGTTATGGATTGGCAAGTGGTCCAAGCGAGGGGAAAAATTTTCCAATTTGCATTCCCACTCTCGAGGATACAGAAATTAGGATGAACCTGGCATGTGGACATTATGGCAAGGAATTGATTCTGATCAGAGTTCCACGGATTATCGTGAGAGATGCTGTCCTTCACACAGTCGACACTGAGATGCTTGCCCTGGATACACCGTTTGTAACATTACATTATTCGATGGATGGCATCTTTGACATTACATTTCAGAGGAGGAGGAAGAGACGAGGGCACCTGGACTGGAGGAGGAACTTGTTCTTTCATGAACTTCAAATGGAACTTTTGCAAATTTTGGTTATGCCCATGCATCCAAGCTTCCCTCCCCTCCGGGTTCTATCTGGTTTCCTTTTCCACTCTCTTTGTTATTTTCCCAATGATTACTTCCTTCCTTAAGTAAGAAAATCTTTTGCTCTATTCTAATATGTGGAACTTCATATACATCTTCATTATCTTATTCCTCCGTTCTTTTCTAAACTCACATGCCTCCTCCATGATCGAGTAAATATGGAACATCGATGGTGCATTTGTAATACTTTTCTTTTGGTATGGAAATTTGGAATATATTAGTTTGATATATAGGAGGTCTAAGGAGATCTTTTTCCAACTATCCGTATAGATGATAGTATTTTATTGCCTATTGACCAGGCGGGGCAAATTGATGGGCCCAAGCCTCCGAGTCTCATCCATGTCCTACCTTCTGCATATTCATGGGCTTGGAGCTCTCTGGTAAACATTTCTTGAGCCAGGTTCTTGCTAGCTTGACCCGTCTCGAGGATCCAAATTAATGTAAGAATCTGGACTCAAATTGATTTCGTTGAGGACCATATCTCAAGTCTAAGGTCCTGCTTATTTGACCTGTTTCGGCCTCCGAGGACCAAAATAGTGCTAGAAGAAGCCGAAACTAGGTAGATCTAATAACACCAAGGTTCAACTCGGACTTTGGCCCAGAATCAGTGTTGGCCTTCAAGCTGAAATTGGGCTTGACCAAAGTTTGTCTCTTATTTTTCATAAGAAAGAAAGAAAGAAACTCAAGCTAAAGTTGGATTTTCTGCTCAGGTACCATGTTAAGTGCTTATCATTTCCATGTGGTGAATGAAATGAAGGAGCATAAAGTACTGTTCCGAAACACGAGAACCACCGATGCTTAGGTCTGTTACTTGATTGTTCATCCATGCTAAGTACGGTCAATAATATGGAGATAACATACACTATGGTAACAAATCCTATAAAGAACATTTCATTAACCAACGGGGTAGTAACTCGAATATACCGTTGGATAAGAGAGTGAGATCCTCTAACAGAAGGTTTACTGCCCCATCCAATAGTAGATCAAGACCTGTCCCAGACCATATAATTTTCACCAATCTTAAGAACGGTCGCTATGGGACCTAGCAGATATGATAATACGGAAACTTGGGCAAGAAGACCATAATTTATCAGAGGCCTCTTGTCTGTGGAAAGAAGACAAAGGAAAATGAATATGGTGCGAGATTTTTCCACTGTTATTTCAAAAGGCAAGAAAATTGTGTGAAAGAGAAGATCCCTTCCCTCCAGGATGAAGAACTTCCACCACTCATTTCGATCTCCCACCCAAATCTAAAAAAACACTATCCATGTTCCATGATCCCTCATCCTCCTTTCTATTTCCTCTTCTTGAGCTCTCCCATTTTGCAAGGCAAAGAGATATGTGAACCGAATCGGTCACAAACCTCTATTACGGAATCATCGTAAGAGAAAAAACTCGAGCTAGTTAATAGTCGTGCGTCATAAGCTTCTTCACAACTAACAAGAGCAGGAAGACAGCTGCAAAGGTCCTCTCGACTTGGTTAACTCTCTCCAACACCACCAAACCACCTAACTCTCCTCTTCTGCTCTCCTTCACCACACTTTGACAGACGCACAAACACACTCTCAGCAATGGCCAAAAGCAAGAATCCCACTTGAATAATTCTCCCAATATTCTTTCCATCTGTCTCTCTCTCTCTGTTCTTCTTGACTCCAAGTCATGTCTTCCTCTTACTGCCTCTCCTCCATCAGAAACTCCATAACCACTCGATCCTTCCACCTACCAAACTACTCTCGCCTTCCATCTTTCCTGCCCCCGCTAGTTCAGAACCAGAGGAGACCTTCTTCCTCTTTCCTGCTTCCCCACTTGAAACACAATCCTCTTCCTCTGCCTCATGGCAAGAAGCTCGTACCTCCATTTGCAAGCATTCCGTCCTACGCAGACTCAGGCAATGGAGAGCGACAAGCCCAGGAGGAGCCCACTTCTGAGGAGGAAGGCGGGGAGCTCCCCGGAATGGCCCAGGCCTTCCACATATCTTCCAGCACTGCCTCAGCAATCTCTGTGCTGATCGCTTTCTCAGCCGTCTGCCTCCCCATGTTCATGAGCTCGCTGGGGGCTCCGGGTCCAGGGGCTCTGGGGATGAGAACTCGTGCCTTGTCGTATGCGACCCTGCTTTTAGGGTTCTACATGGCCTGGAACATCGGGGCAAATGATGTGGCAAATGCGATGGGGACATCAGTGGGGTCCGGGGCGCTGTCACTGAGGCAGGCAGTGTTGACTGCGGCCGTGCTGGAGTTCTCAGGTGCGCTGCTGATGGGGACCCATGTCACCAACACCATGCAGAAGGGTATCCTTGTGGCCAACGTCTTCCAGGGCAAGGACACTCTCCTCTTCACCGGGCTTGTCTCCTCCCTCGCCGCCGCTGGCACTTGGCTCCAGGTCCAAGGAACAAAATGCGTTTCCTGTCTCCTTTGGTAGTTGTTGTTAGTTACTGTTAGAGTTAGTTATTCTCCCAAGTTGTGTTTACTTTCTTGGATAGATTCTGAATGAGCACATACTGGTCACTACTAACTAATATGGAAGAGAAACCTTTAGGTGGGTGTGGAAGCCATTATGGGATAAAACCAGATATTAGTTAGAAACTTCAATTGCTTGGAATTCTAACGCTGTGCCAGGGAACTCGGGATAATTCGTTTGCTCAAAGTTAATGGACAAGAATATCCGACATGATAATTTTATTAGTCAAAGCACAAATAGCAAATGTTTAGGATCCTGAGGACATCCACTGGACACCATATGTGACAGTCTAATGCTGCAGCTAGTTTTAAACCTGAGCTCAGAAAATCTTGCAATGATTATGGTACTCTCAACCTGATTGATTCGCTCCTATTGAACATCAAAATATAATCATCTGCTTGGAGATGTCTCAGTTGATTGCTCTAGTCTTATCTACATCCTTGCCCAGCTTAGTAATGGCAATTTGATGCTTGTTTAACAAGCAGGTTGCATCATACTACGGCTGGCCGGTCTCCACCACACACTGTATCATCGGATCAATGGTCGGTTTTGGTCTTGTTTATGGGGGACCTGGAGCTGTCTTCTGGAGATCGCTTGCACGAGTCACATCATCGTGGGTCATCTCACCGTTAATGGGGGCGCTTGTCTCATTCCTTGTCTACAAATGCATCAGAAGGGTAATGCTCCCAATTAACCCTATACCTTGTAAGGCTAGTCCTCCAGAAGAAGGCCAGAATGCAAAATTGACAAGAAATGCAATTTCTTCATTTTGAAAGTTATTCTGTTTGTCTCTTTCATGATTTCTATCATTATCGAACGTGGTCTCTGAGCTGCTATCAGAAGAACCGTGTCCCTTGTAGTTAGAACAGTCAGGTTGGCTTCCAAATGGTTCAGCATTGACTCCTTTGTGCATAGGGAAGAATCCTGATCGTAACTACAACATTTCTTGTTTACATAATATCCTAGCCCTAAGCTACCTTTTACTTTGTCCAGTTTGTGTACAGTGCTCCAAACCCAGGACAAGCTGCAGCTGCAGCTGCTCCGGTTGCCGTCTTCATTGGTGTGACAGCAATCTCCTTTGCAGCCTTCCCTCTCAGCAAGATCTTCCCTATCGCTCTAGTCCAGGCCTTGGCAGCTGGGACTGTTGGTGCTGTCCTAGTCAATCGAATCATCCGGAAACAGCTAGGCCACCTTCTTGTCAAAACTGATGATTTATCACCACCAGAGCCCAAAGATCCCCCCCTCAACAAGAATATTGGCTTCCTCTCTGAGATTGCCGGCCCCAAGGGGACCCAGCTTGAGATAGTGTACAGCGTGTTTGGGTATATGCAGGTCTTATCAGCTTGTTTCATGTCCTTTGCTCATGGAGGGAATGATGTATCGAATGCAATCGGGCCCTTAGCAGCTGCACTGTCCATCCTTCACGGTGGGGCCAGTGCCGCTGAGATTGTGATCCCTATTGATGTTCTAGCTTGGGGCGGATTTGGGATTGTGGCAGGCCTTATGATGTGGGGTTACAGAGTGATTGCTACGATCGGGAAGAAGATCACTGAGCTGACACCAACTCGAGGGTTTGCTGCAGAGTTTGCTGCAGCCTCAGTGGTGCTGTTCGCATCGAAGCTTGGGCTACCCATATCAGCCACTCACACACTGGTCGGGGCAGTCATGGGAGTTGGCTTCGCCCGTGGTCTCAACAGCGTGAGGGCCGAGACAGTTAGGGAGATCGTGGCCTCTTGGGCTGTGACAATTCCAGTGGGGGCCATGCTCTCGGTTTTCTACACATGGCTATTGACCAAGCTCTTGTCCCACATCTTGTGAGTGTATATCTTTTTCTTCCTTCTTCCTTCTTCCTTCTCCTGCTTCCTGGAAAGACAAAATGGATGCCAGTAGCCAAATGAGAATGATCACACTGGAATGGGTACAATTCTTGCCTACAGTTCAGGCAGATGAGCTCGTGGGATAATTTTTGTTGCCTTGGAGCTGAAGGTGTGGATTTCCTTGGATTGGAAATCTCTCACTCGTGTTAATTATTTGGACAGGTTGATCAGTCACCACAACTAAATTAAGCTCTTCCAATCCCTTTCAATATGCTTTTGTAAGTATTTGCTCTGCATACTTTCATTCGGCAGAAACATAAAAATCCATGTAGTATTATCAACATCCTGATGGCACGAGTGAAACGGGATGGAAAATTATTGTGAGGTTGATAACAGTCATCGAGGAGAACATGTTAATAAGTGGATATCATGGTGAGAGCTCTTTCACAGAGCTTGAGCTAGGTACCCACCCTGTTGATCGGCTGGCAGGCCGTCTCCATGGGAACCACAGGCTTGAAAGGCTTCTTCTTCCTCAATCTCTTTTTTCCTGATAAAACACCTGACACCTCCATGATTGGAGAACCAGCATTCCCTTTGCAGACTATGAGGATTTCTCCTCCAGTAAGTCTTCGAGGAAACACCAATGCCTCTGCTTCTCCGACCGCCCTAGTTACAGCAGAACTCAATCCTCACTTCTTCTATATGTCCCCAGGGTAAGTTACTAGTACAGCAACTGATATCATCAAAGCTTCTCAAGCCACTGTCATGAATTTCCTCCTTTCAACATCTGTGCTGTCTAATGGGTAATCTCGACCTTGATCTCCTCCTCTCCGTGCACGAGAAAAGAAAAACGATCAAATTCAGCAGATCAGTTGGAGCATCTCTGTAACCGAATTGCCTGGCTTCACCAGAGTTTGCTTAGACGAGTTTCTTATTTACTAAACAAAATGGTGCATTAAAGTAATTGCTAGACGACAAACCTGGAGCCCTGGAGAGAAGAGTAGGGAGAATGCATGCTATACGATATTCTTCTGTTTGCTGAGAGAAGAAAGTTCAAATCCTCAACCAACCTTTACAATGACATATGAACTCCATAATAATCTGAAGACATCATTCTGTTTCTGGTCCTGCTGCCTCAGGTCATGCCTGTTGGACATGCATGGTACGTTGATGATAGATTGTCCAGCAGAGAAGTACACTTACCTTCTTCTAGACCTTATGGGGGAGATGGTGATGGAGATATGTTACGTTTCCTAGAAAGCAACTTCCTGAAATGCACAGCATACTATGAGGACACATTCCTGTCAAATAGGCAAATGGGACGTTCAGAAAATGAGCGCTACTTGATGATTGACCACCTTGAATTATCTGAATGTCTTCACTGCTGGAATCTTTTCCACTAGTAGCCATGTTACAATGGAATTTCTCCGGTTATAACACATAAACCTAGTATCTTACTTAGTGGAAAAGGGCACTGAATCACCTTAACTGCCTCACACCTGTGTTAGACTTAGATGGCACTTTTAGAAAAGGAAACCATTGACAAGAGTTGGAGAGTGGGGGAGCTACGAGATGAAGCTGAAGCTGAAGACAGGACGTGCTAGGGCTTGTTGGATGTTATCGGCAGCCATTGCTTCCAAACAGCCAGAGGAATTACTCAAACAAAGGAACTGCTCTGTTTGGCAAAGTTAGTCAAGAAAGAATTAGATGAGATTCATTACAGCAGCTGCCTAATGATAGTGATGGAGATCAGTTCTGCAGCCAAGTCGATTATTCATCTGACACAGGCTCAATTTAGATCTCCGTAATGCTATTTTTTTTAACACAAAATACAAGCATTTGCCATTTCCATGTCTTACAACTTTGGTAGTAGATCTGTATAACTCTATCAAACGCAATACACAATAACTTGGAGGTACAAGAGTCCATGCCATATGCTTGTGGCTATAGGTATATCAAGGAAAGAAAATGGTGCTCGGTTTATATTTTGAGCAGTCGAACAACTGGCAGTGATCAAGGCAAGGCACGCCAATTATCCACAAGGAACATCACATGATCACGTGATGTTGCTGATAGTTGTTGGAGGATAACATTCTTGACATGAGATGCTGCCGTTTCTCCAGCACGAGTAGCCAGTTCCAGGTAAACCACAGCTTTCATCATCTCACCTTTCTTCATAAAACAATGTCAGAAGTCTTTGATTAGGCACCGCTCTACCCCATTTGACAAAATAAAAAATCTACATTAAAAAAAAAAGGGAGAGAGAAAAGAATGGTGAACAATTTCCCCTCCGATAAAGCAAATTATCAAGAAACTCTCGATGATGAGCGGCAGTAAATGTAATGAGGGTCACCAGCAGTACTTACAAAAAAAATTGAATGAGAAATAAAGGAAAAGAAAAACATTAAAGATCAGTTCTCAAGGACGACAGAAGAGGAATTCCAAAAGCAGGAACCCATGCCCAGTACTAAGAACTAATGGCAACTCTGACAAACATGGCCCTTTGAGATTCAGTATTGTCTTGCCTACATAGTCCGATCAATAAACAGAGGAGATAATGCATACATGAAGGAATTACGGATAATGAAATGATTCTGAACCAGTGTTTCAAGAGATGAGACAGTCACCACATACAGAGAAAAGCCTGAGTCCGTGCTCAAATTGAGCCATACTATGACCACGATCAGCTGCTCGCTTCATCCAGTTTCTTGACTGCCGGTGATTGTGAGCAAGACCTTCTCCACTGGAGTAGCAGAGAGCAACATTATACATTGCTCGCACATAACCACCTTCAGCAGCTTTTAAATACCATTTCGCCTATTAGATAAAAAAATTCATTCATAAGGAGAGAAGAGATGGGAAAAGGTCAGGGTATAAGTACAGAAAGTGAAAGGAGGATAGACAAAGAAGTTAGTTACAGCTTCAGGTAGGTTCCTATCCACACCACATCCCTGATGAAGGCAGAGGGCAAACTGGTACTGTGCACGTGCATGACCAGCCTTCGAAGCAAGTTCCAGCCAATGAATGGCTTCCTCAGGCTGGGGAGGCTCAGCTGCAAGCATTAGCATGATCATGAGAATGTGGCTAATGAAACTTGAACAAGTCAAGATTCACTAGACCTGGACACTCTGTGAAAGAAATTTAAGATGCTTAAATCTTTCATGAAGAATATCTTTGAGATAAAACAACATAATGAGGAAAGTTAAGATGCAGCGATTAATGTAACTATGAGCATGCAGCTAATGACACTTGACCAACTCAAGATTCATGGGACGACCAGTGAAAGAAAGTTACGATGCTTCAATCTTTCATGAAGAATGTCTCTTAAATAAGATGACTTATCAAAAAACCTGTCCCATGAATTTTGTTCGTCAATTCAACAAAGCACACTGTGATGGATTCATGTGCCCCCACAGGCATAAGAGCTTGGCTATTCTATAAGCTGCAACCATCCCACCACTACTTCCCTCCACCAGGAGCTTGCTTTTGATTCACGTACGTGAAACCAGTGGAATCCAGGAAATCACATTGATGGCCGGATCATGGATAAACAGAACTGTCCACATACTGATTTCTAGTGATTCTTCACGAAAACCAATTGATTCACCTCAAGAACAACATCTAAATTAAAAAGTGACCCTACCATTTTGACATTTCCGCACGGTTAAACTAGAAGCTCAAAAGAAAGCTGTTGCAAATTTCATTGCCTTCTTGAGTGAATCGCGATCTAGAGCGGGAAAGTACTCGACAGAAAGCAAATCCCGATGATGCCTATCTGCACAGATCAACTAAACATTCTACAGCCCCAAAGTTTACCAACTTTAAATTCATATGAGTAGCAATTCAAAGAAGAGAGAGCACACCTTGGAGATAGGAAATACCAAGATTGCACTGCCCAACAGGATCTCCGAGGACGGCCGCCCTTCGGTACAGCTCAGTCGCCCTGTCCTTCTTCCCCATCTCCCAGAATATGAGCCCAGCATCGACCATGGCGAGCGTGGAGCCACGAGCTGCTCCCTTCAGGAACGAGTCGAGCGCCTTGGCCGGGTTCTGCCGCACTCCTCCCCGTCCGTGCTTGAACCGCTTCCCCCACCGAAGGAATAGCATCGCCTCCCTCAGCGGCCGGAGCGCGTCCCTCCACGAGCGGCACACAAGCGACGCCGACTGAAGGTTCGTCAGCGAGAACGACGCCGCGATCTTCTGGAGCACATCGTTCGGAAGGGCGGCGAAGTCGCGGCGATCGGGAGAAGAGAGAGATGGCGGCGCCAGTAGCTTCGAGCTGCGACTGGTGTGGATGGAGGGGTCATGACTACGGCGATCGGTGAAATTGAACTGAGCAAGTTTCCTATCGTCGGGCACGGCTCGCGGGATGAAACGGCAGCCATCGAAGTGATGGCGCGGTGTCCGCCGCCTCATTGTTCCCGTCGAATGTCGATGCCCCAGAGGAGATTATCATACGGAGAAACGAAACGGGGAGTCGGTGGCTTTGATGTCAGCTGCAACTGTGATAATGGCAGAACTCCCCCTCAACTTTTACTGTTCGTTGTATTTAACCACTAAACTTCCTACTTTTAGCAAGGAAGACCCCCTGGTTTCCGACTTGATGCAGCTGACTGCGTTGATGCAGTTATGATAAGTCAGTCCACTAGAGACATAGTTATCGCCCCCCCAAAAAAAGGAGGAAAGAAAAAGTCTGCTTGGAGCATATTAGTATCATTTTCAATGATATGATTTGATTCAAATTAACCATTCATTCAGGGTCAATTACAAAACAACAACTTTTTGGCTTGTTCTTTGCTCGGAAATTAGGAAGGTGAAGTCCCATGATCTAATTTAGGCGCTAGAGCAGAGATGGATGGAAGTTACTATTCTTCGGCCGCATGAAGTTTATCGATAAAGTTCGAAGGCAGAGAGAGTTCCTCTGACAGACTGTTGGGGCAGTGAGAAAAGATTGAGTTATTTTACATACAAATTGAACTCCCCAATTTGGGGAGACCTTCTTACATCCTCAAGTAACCTCGGTTGTCGCCATACTGCTCCATGAACTCGTCGTTGAACTTCTTGAAACTTGCCATGATCGCAGGCATATTCTCCTCAGCCTGCAGGATGGTCGTCCTCAAGTGGAATACACTACATGAAAAGGTGACAGTATTGTCTAAGCCGTCAGTTTGGTTCCCGAAAAGATTTCGTGATTGGAAAGATTTGGATATATATTCTTACCCTTCTTTCTGTCCGAAACCTGAACCGGGCATGGTGGAGGTGCCAGTGGATTCCAGAAGCTCGAGTCAGTGGAAGACATCGGGGACCTTCCCAGCTTTCTCGGTGGGGGCCTCTGTTGCTCTCAGAGGCAAACGTACTTGAGGGAACGAGTACATGGCACCTTTGCAGAAGAACAGTCGATAACTTTAGGGGAAACTAAAGGGAGACAGAGAGATGTTCATGGAAGGCAATGACTCCTAGACATTCAGTGAAGCTGCAAACGACATTCCTGCAGCTGTTGAACCCATCAGTCATAATTCTCGCTCTTCTCCTCAGCGACTCAAGAATGCCTTCGCTGTTTTCATACACGAGTTACTTATAGGCATTGATGCGTAAATGTCTTGTCATGGTTATCTTATATGGGCAGAGACTGATATAGCAACGACTGTAGTTGTTAAGAGTGTACGTTTCCCGAACAAATTGGTCATACAATATGTCCCCAGGTTTTGGGGGGTTAACAATCAAATCCCATCTCTATGAAGAAGGCATAGATGTACCTCAATATTAGAGCCAGGTCCAGGACACAAAAGAGAACGTCAAAACACGGAGATTGTACTGACAAAGATCTGGGCAGGGACATTGGGGCTTGGCGATACAGAGGCAACCTTGTAGATTTCCTCAACAGTCTGTAACATTGGAACATATACGAACATTGGTGGTGCATATTTATGCATTTATATGTTTATGTGTATGTATATGAAAATACCTACAGGTTGAAATAAATGAGCTGGAAAAGGTAAAATCGGCCTTTTACTCTTGAAGGAATGTTAGTCATTTCAAAGTATCCTCCCCTCTGTCCACACTCGCGCGCCTCAGTTACCTTTTGCCACTGTGGAAAGAAACGAGTTGGAGTTCCTTGCTAATAGGGCCACCCATGTCCACCTTTGATTGGCAAAGAAGATAAGAGCAATATCAGCCAAAAGTAAGTACTTCAAAATGTTAAAAGCCCTTCTTTGGAAGGAGCAAACACAATGAACCGGTTGAGCAATCAACTCATGGTTCAGCTGGCTCGATGAATAAAAGTGTAGAAACTCATCAAAATATAAATCTAAGGAGAAGGGACCAGTTCAAAACAATGCCGAATCAATTCACTTGCTGGTTTGGTTCTTGCATAGTTGGACCGGCCAAGGGTTGATCTCCCAACTGTCCAATTCACCTTTTAAAATCATGCTTATAACGCAATAACAACAAGAGATGTAATACCTTCCTGGCACTGATGAAGGGACGCGCGTCCTGGCATATGTTCTGCGGATATACCTCATCTCCAAGCAAGACGAGATTCTCTTGGTAACAGAACTGTAGTATTTCTCTCAGGTTTGGCTTCACTCGGACACTGCCCGGTTGGGTTTCCAGGGTTTATAATAACCCTTACTCTTACCTGATCATATCCCACGATACAAATAGCTCAAAATTTAAGCTGGAGACATCACATTAGCAGGAAAAAGAAAGAAATGATCCGTTTATCCTTGGGGGTTCTCTCCCTCTATGAAAGAGGGTAGAAGTGGTGGTAACCGTGCGCAGTGTTCAGGCTTATTTCTCATAAAATTTTCGTAGTTGCAAATTATTTTCCTAGTTATGATAGATCAGCTATATCAAGGCCCCAGTTTGTAGTTTCCTCAAGGTAATATGGGACCAGAGAACCGCCAACTAGAATTATTGTAGCAGAATAGATTAGGTATTGTGGGACTGGCACCAGAACCTGGGAAAAGTGACATCAGTAATAGATTCAGAATTGGAAATGAAAAATGGAGGTGCTTAGGAGTGGAAAGAGATCAACCAGTGGAAGTCCATGATAGTAAGAAAGGAAAGCAGAGGAAACAAAATTATGCAATATGGAGAGGTGAAAAAGAATTTCACCATCTCCTTCACCACGAATAATAGCATTGAGGATTTGTATTACACCTTTGCTTGCACCATCAGTGAGAAATATAAGTTCCGGATCACTACGATTCAAGCAACAAACGTTTAACATTTTAGGCTATTCCAGCCTAAAAGAAACTGAAGAAGAAAATGGAGTGGAGGAGAAAAAAGTCTGCACATTGTAGCCACATCACCTTGGGTAGCCATCGCGCCTTTCAATGAACTCTGCACCTCCTTCCGGATCCCTTGAAGACCTCGAGAATCACTTTAAGTGCCGGTTTGAAAAAATAGGACCATCGAGAAATTTAGCTTTCTGGTGAATAAATCTCAATGATCCTAACTCCAAATCCAAGTGAGAGTAGTCCCAGATCAACAGAGAGAGAGCCCCAAGAGATAATGCACTCACTGAAGCATCTATTTCTTACTTATCATTCAGATTTATTGGAAATACCAAGTCAAATGTTGATTCAGAACATACCTAGACCACCCGAGGTAAAGTGAGAGATAGTGGTTAGCTCTGGCAATAGCATCAGCAGGGAAGAGCAACCCAACATCTGGGTCATCCAGTAGAAAAGGAGCCTGACATAGAGCAATCACCTGCAACAAAGTTCACCCTTGACTCAATACGAAGAGTAAGAGCCAATTTGATTACGTTGATAGATTAACCCTTGAGATTTAATAGACAAAAATTTTGTCAGGAAAGACGTATAAGAAGATGGGCAAGAGACAGGTGGGACTCCAGAAACATCTGGATCCTACGGTTAAGCAGAAACACATGAATCTACCAAGATGTTCTAATCGACTCACCTCTGTCTCCCCATTTTTCCATCATAACTTTTGCGTGTTTCACATGTTAAAAACCACGAAAATTGCAAGCCCAATAACAATAGCACTTTGGTCCTGACAGGAGAGTCCGTCTTGATAGATAGCCAAAAATTCTAAACGTCTTTTACCTGGCGAGGGAAGGTCAGGAAGGGGCTTCTGCCCCACAGCGTGAGGGTCGCCAACATTGGCGAAGATAATCTGCAGCAAATAAGACCATCATCAAATTTACATTCAGAAGCCTAACTAAGAAACAAAGCTCGATTAGTGGAAAGTAGACTACCTTCTTGCCTTCTTTTTGAAGCTGTGAAGCTCGGAGATACAGCTCCCCTCCGACAGCCTACAGCCTTCTTGACATTCTCATTTAGTGATTCATAGTCCAATGCCTTAAGCACCATCACGAGGCTATGCCCATCGAGCAGAAGTCAACCATCTATTATACAGGCGGGGAAATTGTCAGACAACGAATAAGTTTGAATTACCTATGAGATTTATGGGACACATTTCTGATAACAAGCAAGAGAGCAAACATTTTTCACCAAGCACTGTACCAAAACACTGAAATTAGCGTTCTATCTCTTCATGGCCCAATCTCTGTTTAATCATTAAGTCATAGAGAAAAAAAAAATGCAGTTGTATATTGCACAAACAAGAGAATTAATGAATAGCAGATTGCAAGATCGATTGCATACTACACACAATTGTCTTTTCTCAGTTTCAATTATACTCAAAACGTCCTTCAGAGGGATGGATTGGCGAGGTGAAGGGCTTAAACTCTGAAGAAACTAGAAAATGTTAAATTTTTTTCACTGTTTTTATGTTAAGGCAAATCCGTTCCTATTCCTGCTGCGTCCCTGAGTTTCGCTCCAGACAAACTTTCCAAGTCAGTCTTGTTTGGAGAAGCTACAGCATCTGCTATGAATATATAGACAAAGGAGTACCACATCATAATCGAGAATCAACTTAGAACTAGATCCCCAAAACCATGTAGCATTTCAGTAAGTCCAAAAATAGCCATGACAGCTGAAACTCGAGATGCTGCAAGAACTAATAATCACAGATCGATTACTGATGACCATCAACCAAAAACTATGTGACTGCAAATTGACCATGTTCGGCCTCATGATTTGGAGAAGAGTTCTTGGTGGACAATTTTGATGCATCTCTCAATTTTCACTCATGTCATCTTCATTGAATCATCAGTGAATATTTAGAAATTTAACAAGATCTTCTAAGTAGACGGAAGTGGACCGAACATTTGTTTTCCCAGAAACCATTTTCCTGGAAAACCTTGCATGTGGACTCCTTTTCCAACCGGATCATATGGCTGACTTGGTACGCCTGGACCATGCAGCTAAGTCAACAAAACAGCTGTTTCACCCAGATGACGACGGCAACGCCCTTGGGCATCGCAACAAGAAAACGTCGCCGTGTAGACTCCAGAGCTCGCAACAGACTCGGGATGGCGGCGGCGGCGCCACCATCACCTCCGCCCTCCTCCCTCGAGATTCACTCCTCCGGTTCGCTGAATACCTCACTGAACCTCCTCTCCTCCAAGATCCCCTCTCTCTCCAAGCCTTCGTGGCGCAATCTCCGCTTGTCATGCAGGTCCAAGCTGAGGAGCTTCGATGACTCAAAGAATTGGATAACCGTCGATTATTTCCCCAGCGCGGACCCCATCCACATCATCCACAGCTCTCCTTCTACGGCTCCGATCCCAATGGCCGTGAGCGCCTCCCTGGATTCAGCTGCGAAGAGCGCAAAGCAGGTCTGCCTCTTCTACTGCGCCGAGACGAAACCACTTGCCGAGAGAGTCGCCGCTCTTTCCGACTACATCGAGCTCCGCAGCATCAACTGGAGGTTCTCTTTTTCCGTTTCCTTATCACCAGTTCTAGCTTCATTTCATGGCATTTCCCAATCCGTATGTGTACGCTTCCCCTTTTTTTTTTTCTGAGAGCGACCGATTTGATTGCAACTGATGCCTTCACCAAAAAAAAAAAAAAGATTTTTTATGCAGTTCCTTCGATAAGTACATAATTGAAACAAAATTTTGTTGGGGTTACCATATTCCGGTCTCTGCCCATACGTGTTTGTTTATACGTTTGCGGATTTACAATCACTTCCCGATAAACGACTTCTCTAGCCTGCTCTGAGCTTCCCATAAGGCCGTTGGTGTCATCTTCATGATCGGAGTGTTCATATGAACGCTCTTAATGGCCCCTTTGATGACCGCTTACAGGACATTTGATGATGGATTCCCCAACTTGTTTATACCTAATGCTCATGGGATTCGTGGGCAGCATGTTGCTTTTTTGGCATCGTTCAGCTCCCCAGGCGTGATCTTCGAGCAGCTCTCTATCATCTATGCATTGCCAAAGTTGTTTGTGTCTTCATTCACGCTTGTGCTTCCATTTTTCCCCACGGGCACTTCTGAGCGTATGGAGGATGAGGGAGATGTAGCAACAGCTTTTACTCTAGCCAGGATACTGTCCAATGTTCCAATTTCGAGGGGAGGGCCTACTAGTTTAGTTACCTTTGATATTCATGCGTTGCAGGTTTGTTCATATTTGTTGAACGTCCGTTGCCTCTCTGTGTTTATTTGTGTACGTCTATGGCATCTGGATGCCTGCTTATCTATGGCTTCACAGGAGAGATTCTACTTTGGTGACAACATTTTGCCATGCTTCGAGAGTGGGATACCCTTGCTTAAAAATAGACTCCAGCAGTTGCCGGATTCTGATAATGTAAGATACTGCTATTTGATATTTATAGTTATAAGCATCTTTGCAAAGGCAACTTCCTTACAAATCTTTGATATTTAAATGTTTCTGGTGAAGTTCAGACAAATAGTAGGGCAAGGATTTTGTTAAGTCGATGGCTTCAACTATCTCTCTCTCTCTCTCTAGTCAAAATTATTCTGCTAATGTAAGAGGCTCTATGATATGATATGATATTTTTTACTTCTCAAGCTGGAAATTTTCATATCAAACTGTGTGGAATGTCCATGCTCAGATATCCATTGCCTTCCCTGACGATGGTGCATGGAAACGGTTTCACAAGCAGCTACAGCATTTTCCTGCTGTAAGTATGATTTTTCTTTGATTTGTCAAATTGTGGTTTCTCGGTGTGTACATATGATGGTGCTCTGTTACATGAAGTCTTTGCCCAGGGTTTATAATCTTCAAGATTCTTGACTGCTGGTAGTATCTTCTCAATAAAATCAGGATTCTGGCGGTCTTCCTTTATTTTTTTATTGCCCTTAAACTTCTCCTTAAATTATTCTGTTGTCTTTTAGATTGTTTGTGCTAAAGTTCGAGAAGGTGATCAACGCATTGTGCGCCTTAAGGAGGGGGATCCCAAAGGAAGGCATGTTGTCATAGTTGATGATCTGGTTCAATCAGGTGGCACTCTAATAGAATGCCAGGTATACCAATCATCCTTCCATCTTATCTCCACTTACAGTATCGTCAGCTGTCCAACATTGGTTCAAGAACAAAATGCAGTTATTGATAATGTGGGCTCACACATGTTGCCCCCTTATTTCCTCAAAAAATACAGTGTGATATTATTAGATGCTGTATGCAACTCTGTGATTGTCCTGTTAAATTTTCCGCACAAAGGAATGCTTTATTCAGCTACATCAGCCCTACTACTTCAGCATACACTTTTTCTTTGGCTCTCCCTATCAATCTTGGCGCTTTTTGTTAATTTGTCAAAAGCTATAGTTAACCTTGGATTTATTGCTACTTCAGAAAGTTTTGGCCGCACATGGAGCAGCAAAAATCAGTGCCTATGTGACACATGGAATTTTCCCAAAAAAGTCATGGGAACGCTTTAAGCATGACAGTGGAGGTAACACTTGCGTAGTTATGTTAAGCACATCTTGGTAATAACATTTATGCCTTGTTCCCATGACAATGCTTCAGCAGAAACTTTCACCCATAATATTGTTTGCCCTTCTTTGAGAAAGATCATAGAATATCATCCGTGTGGCCCTATGATGTGTATCTATATAACTGTGACTTGAAATTTCTATGCCTCATGCTTGTTATATGGAAAGAGCTTGAGAATATTGGGGGTAATGTTGCGAGGTATAATCTGATTCAACAATGTTACATTCACACAGGGAATCCTGATGATGGTATGACCTATTTCTGGATCACAGACTCCTGCCCTCAGACTGTGAACGAAGTGATGAGCAGACCTCCGTTTGAAGTACTCAGCCTAGCCAATTCCATAGCCGCAAGTCTTCTAATATAACATAGAGCTAGAGGCTTAGATCCCTGACCAATACACGTTGCAGTCATTTGAGAATGAAAATGATCATGTATGTCTAGCTTCAAGATTTGAGGGTGTCTCAGACACGGCAGGTAGTTCGGGTTTGGTTGCATGTTTGATTTATTTTTGTATAACCTTCCTTCGTTTCTGTCATGTAAGATTTTGCCTAGCTAGACGGAAGAGCATTCCTTCTACTTAATGAGAGAAGTATCACACGGAGTAAAAGCTCCTATGGACCATTCCATCTCTATAAAGTAACTGTTCTTGCATTTCTCATAGTCCTCGGTTTTTCCAATTGAAATGTGCAATACTAGTTTCTTATTTACTAAGGACTGTGAGGATACTGTCGTCAGATCATGCTCCTAAAGTAACATGTATTAGTCAAGGCAAAAACAGTGTCGAGGCAAGCTCGAGATCCATGGAGATATCTTCTCCAACCTCGCATCCCAGTAAGCGGTTGACCATCATAGCATTTAAGATGATCCATATGCCAAACTCTATGCTCTTCGAGGTCTGAATTTATGTACCCTCTTCATCGGAGATCCTCATAGCCTGCACGATAAAAGCCGAGTGGGAAGCTTCCTTAGGAGGCGATGATCAAGTTTTCGGCAGTCTATCAGGTGGAAGATGAGAGGATCATCGCAATGCCAATCTACATTTATCGAGTAAAGTTCGTTAATCCTCGACCCATTCGGTGATGGTTCTCTCTCTGTCTGTTTGACATCAAAATGGTGAAGCCAAAACAGGGCCAGAGCAACTCGGCCATGATAACTTAAGTATGTATCTTTATTATTAGTTTCCAAAGGGCGAGCCACGACATTTCGCATATCAGAGAAGCTGGACCACCGGACCCATCGTCAGGGTGACAACTTCGACGCAGACATATGCCCTGCATATTGCGGAAAGACTAATAGCAGGTAAGCTACTGGATCAACAAACAGGCTGGTTGGAAGTCCCCTACGCACGAACCCCACTGCCGGTGATCCCTCCTTCGCCGATGAACGGTAGCCTCTCGAGGAAGGTGTTGAATGTGTCCTCTCGGCCCAGCATGCTGACCCTCACGAAGGTGGAGTCCACCCCGAACTTCGATCCGCCCCTACCGAGTATCTTGTGGGCTCTGAGCAGGCTCTCGGCGTCCTCCAACTCCTCCTTGCACTTGAGCCACGCGAATGCTTTTCAAAGTCGAAGGTGCCCACAAAACGCAATGGGGGTCAGTGCTAACTTGTCGTCCGAGCAATCGCCTCGAGACATGGAAAGTAAGTTCTGTTCGGTTGCATCGAGAGATCGATTACCTGGGCGTGTCTCGGCAAGCTCCTTGGAGAAGAGGCAGTACTCCAGGGGGAACTTGGGAAGGCTGAAGATCTGATTCCCCTTCACGACTTCCCTCAGCTTATCCCACCTTTCGGTCATGACGCGCTTGAAGTACTCAAAGAACCTCTCCGACTCTGGCAGCTCGGTTGAGCTCTCATAGACATCACAGATTGCTCCTAGGATCTTCGACGCTCGGAATTGGGCTTCCTTTGCTACCCCGATCGAGGTCACCTCTATGAACTTGACCATCTTCCTCGCCATCTCTTTGTCCTTCACAATTGCCCACCTTCAATTCAACCGGGCCCAAAACAGTAAATAAATGCGGTCATCCGCGTGACAAAGCGGAAATCCAACGGAGACTCACCCGACACGGGAACCGGCATGGCCGGTGCTCTTTGAGAAGGTGAACAGCATGATGTCATGGTCAGCTTGGTGGGTGATGGCAGTATATTGGGGCCAGTAGTAGGCAAAGTCGTACACCACATGCCCATCTCCCGACCGCTTCGCCACCGGTCCACGGATTGAACCGTCTGGGTTGTTTGGTAAAGTTACCAGCTCCACGAATGGGCCATCCTTGTCGAAGCTACAGGCATCGCCCTCCCACTTGTACAATCCCGACTTCAGGATACCGGTCACTTCTGGATAGCACTGCAAATCACCGAAATCTTACCGGATAACTATCTATCGTGCCTGAGTGTTTTCATCGGAAAATTAAGAGTCCATGCGGATGCCAGGGTTTGAAAAAAAGACTACTCTTCTTCTTCCAATTCGATTTGGTCCGGATATGAGACCTAGGAGACTCCACGTCATTGATTTTTATGCCTCACGGGCTACCCTAATAGTGCAATTGTATATAGACATGAACAACGGTTGCATGTATTCCCGACCCCTCGATCGGACTTTCCTGCATCGCCTCGACTCATCTGACACTGTAACTTAACTTCTCAGGCTTCCAACTATCATTATTTTTTTCTTGTAGAGAGAATGGGTGATAAAATAAGGGCACGTGACGATGTTACTGTGCCCAACAAGGTGGTGAAGTGTGCATGTTTGGTCCTCAAAAAGCAATTCCCTTTGCGTCTTGACGAACATGTCTGTCCACTTTCGTATGTTTGTTTCATTTATCTTTTATTATCATAAACTTATATATATTTTTAATGTAAATTAGTTTTTTTTGGGGGGGGGTTTAACCACGAACAACCTGACAATAACAAGATATTTGCGACTATCACAAATGGGGAGGAATAGAAGTGGTGCAGGGCAGTTGGCTCGATCACACTGGCCCACGAACTGAGCCGACGGAACCACGACCGATCTGAATCGTTGACTGCCACCGTTCCCGTTGACTTCCTAATCCCCCCATATTTTTTTAATGGTTAAAATTTTTTTAACTCCCCCCAAAAATACAAGACCTTAGATTCCCACAGGATCTCTAATCAGCCCCGGCAAAATCCAGCTCAGCACGATTGCCTGGTATGGACCCGGCATGATAACACCGTACTGGACCGGAGCTTAGTGGCGTGCCGGCACAACCTGGTAATTTTATCAGGAGTGCTAGCCCGATGATCCCTGAGCTAGGCCAATACGATAACCCGATTAGGGGAATTAAAATATATATAATAGACTATCAAACACTATTAAAGGGTAAAAGAAATTCCCTTTGTAAGTTCACTTATAATTGCAGACAAGTCACAATTAAGAGAGATTATCGTGTTATCATGCCAGAATAGAGCTGTCCCTATCTTATTATGCAATGCCGACCCGACCTTGTATCCTAAAGGGCCGTGTTTAAGTCAGTCCTTATCGTACTGTGCCGGCACGGTCTAATAAGATTGGGCTAGGGAAATTTGCCACCTCTATCTCTAATCACGTTTCCGGGAAAAAAAATATTTTAGTTAATTACTCTTTTTGAAAAAGACACTTATTATCGAGTGACAACCGTGTTATCTTATTCTTCAAGAGAATATGAAGCATATAAACACTATCTTCAGAGAGCTCACTTATGTTCATAACATAAGAACGAGCAGGAAGTGCCGAAAAATTCGACAACGTTGCATGATGAAAAGAAGACAGGGATCGATATGTGTGAGACTCACCGAGTAGTAAGGAGCAGCAGCTACGATGCTGAGGGGCTGAGGCGAGTCCCAAGACAGGGCGTAGAGCACAGCCTGGAGGAGCTGGGTAGAGCCGGTGCCCACCACAATGTGGCGGCCCTCAGTGGCGGCGTTTCCGGCGAGGCGGTGGATACGGCGGATGGAGTCCTCGAGCTCCGGCAGGAGGAACCAGCAGGCGCTCCTGGGGTTGCTCATGTAACTCATCAGCTCCGCCCCCCCGATCGCCAGGTCATACTTCTCCCCCGCCTTCCTCCAGTACTCCTCGAACATTACCGGATCTCCCCTGCGTTCCGAGAAACAAAGCAAAGATCTATTCGATCGGCTCGCGTGGGACAGATTATAACGATACCAGCCAACCGGACCTGGTGTAACCGAAACTCGGGAACCATCGAAAGAGGTCCTCTGCTACCGCCTAACACGAGTGATTCGAATCGAACTATGATAACAATAATGGATAGATGCAAACGGAAACAGCGGTGCAGGATATTTTCTGCAAAACCCGGGAACCGAGCACGTGTCGCCCCCGGGAGTCATTCTCATGAAACGGAAACCGCAAAAAATGAGTCGACGATGGCAACTCACTGGTAGAGATTGATGGGGGAGTCGGGCGAGGGACCGGGCCCGGCCGGTCCGGTGCCATTGGAGAGGCCACTCTGGTTAGGACGGGAGGTTGTGTTCTCGGCGCCGAGCATTCTCCTCCCTTTCCTAACAAACCCAGCTTTGCCCTCTCTATCTATCTATGTCGGGGCCTTCTCGTCCCGCAGCGGGTGTCTGTATTTATATGCAAAAATTGACAAACAAGCACGACCAAGGAATAACCCCCAAAAAATTCTCCTCCTCTATTTTTTTCAATATATCTGCCAACCAAAATTTACTAATTAATCCAAATTCAAAATGACTCAACTCATATGGTTATAAATCTCTTATAATTATAATTTTTTATTTATTTAGAAGGGTTGAATATTCACCTTACTAAAAGAAAAAAATATCAGAATCATTTCAACCATTCCATAATATTTTGTGGTTTTAATTAATCTTTTGAGTAATGTGAGATTTTGCCACGCACACGTTCAATAATAAAGAATAGCTATTTAAAAAAATAATTTTGGTGTAATGGTACCATCCTTAATCTAATAATCAAGATATTGTAAATTCGATTTTTATCATGAAACTCTTCATGCCTCATTATTCTCTCTTCACTTCTATTATTATATTCTAAACTCATAAATGTACGATATAATAGAGAAAGAAAAAGTGGCTTATATGGATTAACTTATATGGTTGTAAATATCTTATATTTATAGTCTTTTTGTTTAGAAAACTTGAACATTTGATTTTATTTAAAGGAAAAGATATGAAAATCATTTCAACTATTTCTAATTTTTTGTTTTAATTAATCTTTTTGAGAAATGTTGATTTTGGGAGGCACACGTTGAATAATAAAAAAGAGAGAAAATTACCGTACGAGTATTATATGTATACTACTTTTTACACTTAAATTTTATATATTTTGAAATGTATCATTCAGTCTTATTTCTTTAGTTTTGTTATAAGTTTTGGTCCATTTTGTCAATCTCCGTTAGTGCTTCTTCAACGTGGCTCTAACGACGTCATTATTTAATAACGTGTCCATTTGTTATCTTATGTGACATTGTTTTTCAACTTTTGAAAAATAAATAAATAAAGAAATTCATTTAAAACCTCAAAATTGCTCATTGATTAGGGTACCATGCAGTTATCCTTTTGGCAGCATAATTTGGCGAGTGACGAGTCCCAACAACTGCTTGCCATATAAAGATACATACGTGAATCTGTGATTTGACCTTATCTCCTATGACAATAATAATAATAATAATCATACTAATAAGCCACCCACCAGGGTGAGAAGCTCGAGTCGGGTCCTATCTGCACATTAAAGAACAACAATGTAATGCTTGAAATTTTATCTACATGTATTAATATCATCCGATTCGGATGAAATCCTCTACGTCGCCTCATCAGGATCTAAGTGCTTATGCGGGTCGACCACGAATTTTCTTAAACCGGCGTATGCCAAAAATAAACTGGTGATTAACATAGTATTCACTAATTTTGTGCTCCCCCGCTTGGAAGTTTTTCATGTTGCGTATTTGGTCGGGAGAAGAGGGAGTAAACGGGCACGCACGGAGCCTTACAACAAGAATTTAGCCAACAGCATCATTGTTAAACTTTTTAGGCTACCCAGTGAAATTTTCCATAGTCTTTAAAAATCGGACTAGACCAAAAACCAGTGTAGTCATGGGTTCATTGGTCTACCAGGAGTCCAATGGGTCGAATCGCATGTTTAATAATATAATATTACCAACAAATGTACATAATACCATAATTTAAATATAATTTATAATAAAAATTATTAATATAACAATTATATTAGCCAAAAGCTTAATATAAAATATAAATATATATCTAATCAAATAAATAAGTACATTATAATATATTTTTATTTTTTTAATTTTAAGTCCGTCGGTTTATTTGTCGGTTCAATTAGGTTTATCGGTTCAACTGGAATTTGCATCATTTAAAGTGCAATTAGGTCTTTTCTAGAAATCGGACCGAGTGAGTGGCCAATTACTAGTTGAAGCGGTCAAATCGGCCGGTCCGGTCCAGTTTTTAAAACTATGAAAATTTCATAAAAGTTGACCGGTCCAAATTGTAGGGAGGACAGAAACATGAATCGTAATGATGAGCAAATGAAGAGGGAACGTGGGAGTGTGATGAGTACTAGAGATGTTAAACGGGCCAACTTGGCCCTTAATCGGATCGGAATTGGCCCAGACTGCTCATAACCTGACCCATAACCATTCTTAGTGGGTTTGGGGTAGTTACAAGCCAATTCCAAAATATGGACCCGTTGAACCGTAACCGGCCCAAACTGTTACTTTCTAAACCCGCCCGGAACCATTTAGAAACCGACCCGGACCGCCAAACATCCTATAAATCAACGGTCGGATTTTATCGAGTCAATTTAAATTTTGAAAAAAAAATTAAAACTATTCATTTAAAATAATTTTTTTAAAAAATAAAAAGATAGACGGTTCACAAGCCAAACTGGCCCGTTTATAAATAGTTTCATGCTGGTTCATATTTGCCCGAGCCGTAACCCATAACCGGATTGGCCCATTAAGCAAACATGTCAAACTATAACCGGGTCAAATAGTTTCAGACTCGTTTTGAACCGGCTCGCACCGCATTTTTAACAACACTACTCAGGACTGAGGAGCGCATGTGAAGCACGTGCTGGAGAATCTGCTTTCCATTTGTTCTGAAAACGATTTCTAGTTTCTCAGCACCAATAAGGATAAAATGTTTGGAACACGAACCTCCTTGTTTATAATCAAAATTATCAGGAACGTCTTGGTTCAGAGATAAAGGACGGAGGCCCATCATATGGTGAGCTGGGCCCTGGAAGTGTAGGCCCAACCCAATTCAAGAACACGTGAGCCTGAGCCGAGGTTGATCTCGCAAGGGATTGATTGGTTAAGTGATATTGCGAGCACTGGAGAGGACTCAATTTCAACCCATGCGTAAACTTCTCGCGCGCTAGCTTAGGTAAAAGGAATGGTTTGATAATGTAGCATCAACTCGACTGCATTGACCGTGCCTGCCGTGTGTCATTTTTGGTTCTGGGGCAAAGTTGAATTGATCTCCGTTTTGTTCGTTTCAATTCACAAGTCGAGCAGTTTCTGGCTTGCAGCACGGCCATCTCATCCCTCAGGTTATGAACAGAAGGGGCACAGGATGACCGTAAGTGATCGGGCTATACGTCTCCATTTGTCGGCCAAAGCTCGGGGAATTGCAGCAGCAGAAAACTAATTCAGTAGTCTCGCCTAGGCATCTAAAAAGACCACCTCTTGTGTGGCACCCTCCGGGCCTGAACTGCGGCTAGCCAAAGGTCTGCGGGAGGAGAATCAAAGAACTCAACTTGGAGCTGACCTCCGTGCCACACAACAGCCCGATGACCCTCTACGCCAAGCTGGGCACATGTCTGCAGTTACTGCGTTTCTCAAGAAGCCATCTGTGGGCATATTTACACATGCCGTAGAAGTAAGTTCTTCGATTTTAGAGGGAACACTCGAACAATTCACGTACTTACTAGAAAACGGCATGTCTCTGCGATATGCTGATACCACCCTGAACGTTGTCGATCGAGATTCCCACAGGCAAACTGTAAAGAGCCACAGAAAGATCCGCGCGTAGTTTTACTAAGGAAAATTGGTCTGCTGATCTATGCGATGCAACTGGGCCTCGAAATTTTCGACCCGAGATACAATTAGTTAAACCTTAAAGAACATGCAATTTAATTGCACGCGTGCTGCGGTACATCCCTCCATGTGCCGACAGACGGTATTATTAATACCCATTTATACAATCGAATATTTTATATCTTTATTACTAAGCCAAAAAAAAAAAAAGAGAGAGAGGAAAATGTGTTAGATGTGCACGATAATGCATGGTATCTATGACTTTTGCATTAGTTGAAGTTGGTGCATCATTGATTTAATCGACGTAGCCCGTACGAGCCTATGTGCTCAATTAATTATGTGTATTTTCACATGCATAAAAAACTAACACTGATATTCTAAAACCCTTTTTTTTTCAATCAAACAAGCCATGAAAAAATAATCAATATTAATCCATCTTCCCCCAAAAAAAACAATTATATATTATACCCTGAAAATTTGGTGTAATTGGACACCCGTCAGAGAGAAAAATCCCACGCACATTGATCATCGATAAGATTTCGAGCGGAAACCCAACCCACCAATCCCCCCAAAAAAAAACACTTATACAAAAAGAAATTATACATCAATAAAAAAAAATATTGAGAAATCGGAAAAGGAAAGAATTTAATTCGACCCTGAATGTTCGTACTGTGTTAAGGGCATCTCACGTTTCGCCCCGGCCCTCCGTAGTAAAAGTAGTTCCCCCAGACGCGGTTGATCCCTCCCCTTATGTCGTAGCAGCTCGGGTGATCCGCGAGGACCCGCAGGTTCTGCAGCGGGATCAGGTTGTTGTCCCAGTCGACTGTCTGCAGGTTCCGGAAGTAGGAAGCCTTCCCGAACCCTTCACCAGCGAAGTGGCCGCTGCCCATCTGGGTCGTCGTGTGGGTGCCGAAAGGCTGCTGGGAGTTGACGATCTCGCCCCCAAACTGCACCATGCTCGCATGGTCCCTCAGGTGGGTGAACAGCACCGAGGGCCAGTACCCGACCAGGGTGCCGGACCCAAACTCAAGCCACCAGTTCCCGTGCTTCGGATCCTAGACACGAGACACCCAGAAAGATTCTCACATCTTGATTGAAAAGGCAACCATCTCTCAACTGTTAAATCTAAATGGGGTTTAAAGCTATCCATCGGGATACTGAATTCAACCCGCTGCGCAAAGACCTGACCTGCTCAATGACCGTCTTTCTCGCTTACCAGAACCGAACATACAAATTGCTGGTCCGTATTGGGGGGAGAGAATAAAGGGAACAAAAGGTGCAATTACAGTCAATATTCCAGCTGAAAGACGCACGCGGGATATAATGGTCTCAAAGTGGCGCATGACGCTACGAAAACATAGGCCTATTCCATTGTGCTTTACGTTCAAGTTTGTCTAGTTGGTGGCTTTCATATCATAGCCTCCCCCACCTTCCCTTTCAAATCGAGAGCAGTTCCTCCTCGACTTGCTTTCGGGAACCCACTTGGCCCGTCCCCCCTAGTCGATCGACCCCACAATTTGTAGTAAAGAATTCGTGTATCCAATTCCATCCTATTGAATCGCCTACTGAAAGTTTGAACTTATAACATTTCTTACACCTAATTTGAAGGGATCGGTGGATCAAGAGCATGGGGCCTTTTTTAAACCAAGGGGGGCGGGGGGAAGGGAGGATTGGTGCAAAGTACTATATACGACCGGTCAGTAAAATTCCATGTCGTGTGATAAAATTGCCCATAGAGCCCCATTATTAATATGACCGGTTGCTCTCAATGTGGCTGAGCAATTACAGCTAGCAAATGTGCCTTGTAAGGAAAGAGTAATTATTATTATATATATATATATATATTTAAATCATGAATTGAAAAATCACAAATAAAAATAGTAATAATAACCTATCTGGTACTAAAGGTTAATCGTTTGAATATGCCAGCCCGAGCGGCTATAAGTAATGATTTTTCCTCTTTTTTTTTTTTTGTTAGGAAGCAGATTAATTTGATCAAGGCTGTTGTTACCTTCCAAATCAGTATGCTGATGTCGAACTGTCCTCCGTTGTAGGAAGACGTCGGAGAGATGGCTGCCCCGATTGCGATTCGGCTGTTCGTCTGAATGAAACCCGAGCATAGAAGGTTATAGCACCCCGTCGCCTGGTACGCATCCGTCTGCAGTTCGTTGAAAACAAAATCCAATGGACCAGTTAGTTTTAGTGAACCCAAGAGGAACCTGTCATGCAGCTTGACAGGTAGACGATCGACTCGGTCTAAATGAACAGCCGGAACAGGAATGTTGTCATGGGTACTTACTGTCCAGTAAGTGAAGAACCTCGGGTAGCTGTCCCCGTATAGTTCCGGACTGACCTGGTCGGGGAAAAGAAGAATGAACGACGATCAAAGTAAATCAGGCAGTTGAACGACAATAACTAGCCTTCAATGGGGACGTAGGTACTGAATTAGTAGTTGAAATTCGCATAAATTTTATGATATTTGTGGTAGCTGAAGGGACATCTGCAATTGACAGCTCTTCCATACCAAAAACATGTTTGGGCAATAAATTTTGGTGTCCTTATCAATGAGTATGATACAGCTTAGGCTGTCATGAGAGAAAGTCAATGGAAGGTGGCTTGACTTGCCTGCCAACCAGCCTCGATGGTGTTTAGATCGTTGCCGAACGAGCCGGAGATGAGCCACATCTGTGACAGGCTGAACTCGTACTGGTTAGAGACTCGGGGTGCCCACACGTTTATGCTCGCCTTGGCTCCGTAGTACTGGTCTCCACTCACATACCCGACTGCATGCTGCGATATCCAATTCATGTCCAGTTGGAGCAAGAAGAATGAGGAAGAGGCCGCAAGATCACAAGCAGAATCAGTATTCCTCAGGCTAACAAGAGGCTTGAATTCTACAATGGCTTGCAAAGGGAAGGGACGCAAAAGATTTGGGGGCTCCGGTTCCCGTTTGCACGCTTTGTAAATTTAATGAAACAAAAAAGTTGCTTGAGAATTGACTGAACAATGTCCAAGGAGGAGAAAAGAGAACAAAGATACATGAAGTCTCTCATGTTTGTCTTTCTTTTTGGTTCTTTTCGGTTTGGTTGACCACTTTATGCTCTTTTTCTGTGAGAGAAGAACAGGAATGAGTCGGTCTTTGTCTTCTGCGTGTATTCATTAGTTCGCGATCATCCTATTTCGAAAACTACGGATCAAGAATCAGGAGGCTTATTGAGGATTTGGGTTGAGAAATCAATCTATCGGAACACATTATGTTACCTCATGGCCGTTGCTGGAAGTGTCCCTTCGAACGTGCCTCCCAACTTTCTGGCCGAATCTACGGACCGAACTTGCCCTCAGCATGTCCTGTTCGGTCGCTCTTCGGATCGGGACTGTCCCCTCAGGGCATGACTCGCCCGATGTGCTCCACAGCTGAAAATTCTCTGAGATCATTCCATCATGAGTATGCCCTTTTGGCCTCTCCGGTGGATCCTGCAAATTTAGAACACTTGCATACCATAATCCAAGAGCCAGACTCTTTTCCCCTTGCAATGGACGTTAAGGACATTGAAGAACTTACCAATGGCTTCTGCCCTTTTAACTTAGGATGATCAAAAGCAGGCTGCTGGTGAGATAGGACACAGTCTATGACATCGCCATCAGGACTCTGAAACATCAGGAAAAACAACTGAAAAATGAGAAAATCTGAACATAATGACATTAAAAGAAACTAAGGTTGAGGTGAAATTATGGATGATTTGAAGTGCCTGAATTGTCTTGACAGGAGGCTTGTTGATCTTGCTGAGGCGAGCTCTAATGTACTTGAGCTTCTGGAGCTCTTCCCCAGGCCGAAACGTCTGGTTCTTGGCTCGTAAACCGGCCGTCTCTGCAGAATAGGCAGGGCGAACAACCAAAGAACAGACCAAGAACCATACTACAAGAATAGGAATGATTGGGAATGATGCTGCCGCTGCTGATGCCGATGCTGCTGCTGCTGATGAGATCTTATCATGAGCACAGCTTCTGCCCGAAGGAGCAGAAGAAGCCATTTCAGAGGAATTCCTTCTGCGTGTCGTTTTCCTTGCTGATGAAGTCTCTGCTGCATGTGAACATGAACAACAAGGGGAAGAAGAAGACCACCATTTGTTAACAATATCCTCCCTAGATTTTCTCGAACCCGACCGGCACAACGTGACCATATTAAGCAAACCCAGAAGCCAAGAACCGATCGGGCCTCTCTCTGCTGCTTAATCTTCACTGTGATCCCATCCCACCATTTCCAATGCCTCGAGCTCAGGACTCATTCAACAGACCAGAATGATTCTCCTTCTTCTTCCGCTCCTTCTCTCTTCTTATTCTCTCTCTCTCTCTCTCTCTCTCTCTCTCTCTCTGTGTTGCAGTTCTTGATTTTCTCCAAGACAACTCGAAGAAGCTCACTATTCTTGATGGTTTTGACGCTTCTGACAGGCTTTGCCAACTCCGAGGTTAATGAGACCCAAGTGGCTGAACCGAACTTAGAAGACACGGTAAAACTAGTGCTCAAGAAATGGTTTTGGGGTTTTGCTTGTTAAAGTTTTGGACATGTGGGTGTGGGGGTGGAATAAATAGAGGTAGTGATGAAATCATGGCTATATTTTAAATATACAATTGAAATTTTTTATAGGAAAAATAGAACTTTATAAAAAAAAATAAGGTCTTTGTGGGGACAGAGATGGATTGAGAGAGTGTCCCCAGTCTTCAGTACAAGTACTGCACAACTTTACCTTTTGGTGTAACTGCTATAATGAGGTGGCAAAAATTTGGAAAACAAAAGGAAAATACATTTGCTGTGTCTAAATTCTTTTATTTTTTCTTTTTTTCTTAAAAATTTAATAAATTTATATTTGAGTCCGATCGAATATAACTTGAATATAATACCTTAATAATCGAAAAAATTCACTCAATTTCCCTTAGAAGGCTTGTAGTGGAGTGGTATTCATTCCCCCGTTTTCCCGATTAACGCTATAATTTGTTTTATTGATCTTCCAAAGTTCTTGGCTCTCTCTCTCTCTCTTCCCTAGATTTTCTCTGGGCATCAGTTATTTCATTGACATGCAAGAAAACTCCCTCTTTTTCACCTATTTTATTTATTCACTTTTAATTTTCCATTCTCACAAGCTGAAATATACATATAGATATATATATTAAAAAAAGAGGATATTTACCTGTGTGATTTTTCACAATTACACATGACCAAAACCTTTTATCTCTGTCTATTACATGCACTAATGCCATCCCATTTCTCGACTTGGATCCATAATTTTTAAAACTAGATTGAGCCGATCGGTTCAACTAGTTCAACTGGAAATCGGCCACTCATCCGGTCCGATTTCTATAAAAGATCTAATTGCACATTCAAAGAGATCAATTCCGATTGAACCGGCCGGTTCTCAGTCCGATTAATGAACCCAATTGAACCGGTGAAAAAATCAGCCGTCTTAAAATTTTAAGAAAATAAAAATCTATTATAATGTATTAATTTTATTTTACTATATCTATATTTATATTTTAAGTTAAACTTTTATTTAATATAATAATTATATTAGTGATTTTTATTATAAAT
>CXYZ01013362.1:858736-888278 GCA_900006705.1 Sonneratia caseolaris | reverse complement strand
AATTTTTAAATTCACCCTATTTTTACTTCTCCTGTTTTCTTGGGTTAATTAATATTTTTTTTATCAAATACCTCTTTATATTTTCAGTAAGACATGAAAATTGGAATATAAGAACAGTTAAATAGCCAAATGCTTTCTTTTTACACCAATAAAAAAATTCTTCTATTACAAAAATATCTTCTTTCTTGTTTTAAAATTAGGGTTTCCCCTCTTTTTTCTTTTTCTTTTTTTTTTTACTATAGAATACACGATTTAGCACTTGATGAACACATTTTTACTGAAAATTAGACAGAAAATTGATGAGGAGGACCTCCTAATTATGACCTCAGCTCACGCTAGAAATGACATCACCAATGGCGGCCCCAAGATTAAACCTTAGGAGAGTGGGCGGGACCCATGGATTTACTTTTTTATTTTGACCATTCCATGATGTGCCATAACAATTGACCCACTGGACACAAATTTTGCCGTGTTTCAGGATAAGAAATGGTGGTAACCATATTATTATAATGCGTTTTCATGGGTTTATTCCAACCAAATCGATGGAATACCTTCCGTGTCCGCATGCTCTCACCGCGTCAAAAATCAACCCGGCCTCCCGTCTGCGGAGCGCGTCTTGGATTTGAATTTCGGGATCCAGTCCTCTGATTTCAAAATCGAGTTTTGCTGCCGGATTGAGATAATTAAAAATCAATCCACCGTAAAAAACTCATGGGGTTTAACCGATCCCATCTTAAGGGCCTGCGTAAGCACCTTAATTAATAATATTTTCTTGATTGATCTTTGTGCGTATAAGACAACGTTAATTAATGTGATGCGGTGTATAATATTGCTGTGATAGCTCCAAGAAGCGGTTTTGGCTTTTTGTATTTACTTATTCACTATGCGTCCCTCCTTATGGCAAGTTCTCTCCTGAAGGGGGACTGGCAACGATGCCCGCTGCTGTACACTTTGATTCCTTATGTGTACGGGATTTTTTGGAGGTGGCTGGATAGAGAAATAGAAGACAGTAAGCAATGAAGCTGTCACTAATTTTCGTCCAAAGCATATGGTGAAAGAGAAATTCTTTACAAGTCGAGATCGTCAAACCGTGACCGAGAAACAGGTGCGATATTGTTTTCCCTTGTCAATGCACCATGCATATACTTCACCGACGATACACGTTTTTCAAAATAAGCTAGCACTTTTTACTCGTATGTTGAACTCTGGCTATGGAGTCCACAGTCACTGTTTCTCTGAGAATTTTCTCCATAGAAAATGGAAAGCACCCCAGGAAATGTTCGGCCCCACAAGAGCAGATGTGCGTCGCTCTCATTACATGATCCATAAATGCCCACACAATATTATCATTGATAAAGATTCCTCTCTCTGTCCCAATTATGGCATTTCATGTGGAAATTGGAAACAAAACCCTAATCGATATTCGATGGGAGATCAAGGGTTTGATCTGAGTTTCGCTAGTGGATGGAGGCGAGGAAATATATATATACATATATATGAGGCCATGAATCTTCTATTATGTATTGTTATCAAATCAAATACTTGCCTAACTCGAGAATTTACAACTTGGGTCATGAGGAATCCTGTCACGATGATGAGCATCGTAGCTGGTGTCGAAACGGTAGCTTAAGGTCATGGACGCGCCATTTTTGTGTGTGTGTTTGTGTGTGTTTTTAACCGTAAGAGAAAAGATGCAATCCAACAAAGAGATATGTGTTGTGTGTGTGTGTGTGTGTGTGTCTGTTCTGTATTGGTTCCAGATTTAGCTTTAGTAGTTTAATTCAAATACGCCCAACCTACCTAACCTGGTAATGACAGTTCTCCTCAAAGTAGTTCTCTATAGAACAGATTGCTCTGGACATGATGTCTCTTGCTGTGTCTTTACTTTAAACGAGAAATCGGATTCCAACCCGTGAACGGACAATGTTTTTGCATGAGAGGGTCTTACTTTTCGGTACGTACGCCAGATTTTGGCCTGGAATCGACCAGAACCAATTGAATTTCTAGATATAGATATTAGATAGTTAGAGGGAAGTAAAGGTATGGAATGGCCGGTGGCAGAATTGGCAAGCTTGTAAGGAGACAAAAACATTACCCTGACTGGAGCAGAGGAATGCCAACACAAAACATGGAGCAAAAACACACTCTCTACAGCAAACACATCAACTGCTTGGGACCACGGCATTTACCATATCGCTTGTCGAAACTTGTCTTACAATTGCTGCTTTGTACAACGTAAGTGTACATGATGTGTACGTGTAGGCGTATGCATCCCAGTTGCAGCAATTAAACAAATGTTAATAATTTCCATTCATATCAGATTTAAAAGCTCATCAAATTGACAGGTCATATTATTCACATCTCTTATATTTATAATTTTCTTTTTAAAAAAAATTCATGTGAAAATTTCTGATTTAACCCCCCAAAAAAAAATCCACATTCACCGAGTAGTGTGATACGCTTGTAATCCACCCTCAACTCAACAGTTAACTCCTTGCTCGTGCAAGAGGGGACTACAGAATTGCAATAAGTTCAGTGGAGTTTAAATATGTGTACTAGAATATTTCAATTTTTTTTCTCGCAAGTTTGGTTGGCGCACTTACTGTTGTTGAATCTAATTTCAGCAAAATGGATCGATCACAGTCGATGGCTACTTTTCTCCGGTAAGAATCGATATTCCTTGAAAGCTATGAATAGAGTGCAAACACGTGATCTTATTCATGGTTGTGTCTAATTAATGTCCGCCCGCCCACTTTCGTTCTCTTGTGAGCCAAAAAAGGGCTTTCATCCAACTATACAAGGTTCGCACTTAAAGTGAACACAACAAAGGAACACTGCATGAATGCATCCAAGCATGCAGGGCATATCATGAATAGCTAGCTAGCTAGAGATAGAACATGGCAGCACAATACTATGATGCATGTTTTGGGACTTGAAGATAACTTTTCAACCACTATTATTAGTACTGTAAGATGAGAGGTATGAACCCGTGCTAGGTAAATCGGTGCATTTTACTCGGGATTATTCTGTAGCGCAAAGTGAATTCATTTATGCTACTAGCATCTTAGTATTGGCGTTGGGCCTCTCATCGAGATGAACACGAACGTGCTTAGGGTTTCCTCCACTTATATATTATGACTAATAATGTATCATGAGCAGGCACGGATCAGCACCTTCACTTTACACCATAAAAGTGTGACTCGATTCATCGGCTCCCTGAATCATCCAATATATATATATATATAAACATCCGGCTTGGTTCGAGTATTTGCATGTGAACAGGGTTAAAGGAGTTGTACCAATGTTGAACTGGTCATAAAGGGGAAAGATCGAGATCGTAGCCGTGTTGTGGGCTATCATGGCGCATTATGCTTTGTCTCCAAACTGTCCTTCAAGGGATGATGAGATTGATCATTTGACTAAGACAACAAAGAGCACCAAAAGCCAGTTGACCATGTGAGACTTAGGTTCTGTGTCGGTCACTCTTATGACGGATGGACATGTCGAGAGAGAATCCACAAAGACACAAAAGATAACAAGGGGGAGCTTTTTCAGGGGGTCTCTCATCATAATTCACGGAAGCATCGAAAATTATGCGTGCCGTGCTGACTGTCGATGCTGTATCTGACCATACATATAGGAAAAGGCTTTCAGTTAGGTTTTCGACCGCATTATGTGGGCGTTAGGGTCTCTCCGTGTTCCCACAGACACCACTAATTATGGGGAAAATATTAGCAGAGTACGCGCAATGATGAGTGCTATGTCAATCCATTGACCAAGTTCATCTATAGATCATTTTCGTCACTCTCGACACCTTAGAATGCTTAGAATTTTAGCATTCGCTCTTCGGTTTCATAATAAGATATCGGTAAAAATAAAAATAAAAATAAAGGATGGAAGGAGGAGGAGGAGGAGGAGGAGGAGAAGAAGGGACATAGAAAAACCCACCAAGAGAATTGAAATTGGAACATGCATATCTATCACAGCCTTCTTTCTCTCCAAGGAGGAGTTTATTTCTCCTTTTTGGGCCAAACGGAGGGCAAGAATTAATTTGGAAGCTCTACCTTGTGAAAAATAATTTTCCATCTTAGCAAAAATCTTATTAAATAATAAATAATTTTTTTAGTACATTAATATCATGTTAAGTGTATATCACATCAAGCCGAAAGCAGGACTACGAAGCGAAGAAAATCCCTTACGAATCTTGAGTATAGAGTTCATGCAGTGGTGCTAGAAGGCATAATATATTCGATAACATACAGTGTCATGACACTCACGGCCAGCATCATGGCATTTTGTGGAAAAAATTTCAAAATTGCCATATCTTGGGATATTTACTTATTTTCTATACCAAAGTATCTCAAAGATATACGGTATCCTAATTTGTATAACACACATTAAGAATATAAATAGATGGAATCGTGTGAATATATTATACCGGAGTACAAATATACCGGAGACTAATAATGAACTAATAAAAGTTTTTTGATAAATTTTTCGATAATATGAGGGTTTATTTTCTAAAAGGTGTGATATCATGTTTGATCCTGTGAATTGTTTGCTCTATGCGGTAAATACTTCTCTCGTGATAGATTTCTACCACGTAATTCTAATAATTGTGTTTTCCTTCTTACTTGTTAGTTTCTTCCATTATTATTGCGATCAAATTTCAACGTCTAGCTCTCACTCACCCTAATATATATTTTTTTAACAAGAAGGGATCCGGGATCCATTCTCTCCGTCCCCAAAATTCCATCGTTTCGGCAACCTTCATGGGACCAAGGTGAAGCTCTCTCCCTTATGAGAACCGACTGTCATGGACCAGAATCAGCTCAGCATCCGTCCCGACCTTTTACGATAGGAGAACGGGCCGCCTACGCTTACAAGAGACGAACCGCTCCATCCAACGGGGAAATGGGCAAAGAACCAGTCCGCATCCACGCTGCAAAACGAAGCGAAGACATGGCAGTCCTGTTGATGATAAAGACCAAGTGCATCATCATCTTTCAGGATAGCATCTAAAAAAGGTGGCATTTTTCTTTTCTTTGTACGCTAAAGCGAATCCCACTCGGAGATGACGCATTAAAAGAAGAGAACAGAATCATGAAGAAGAATAATGGCAGCGAGCGATGGGATTAAAAATATTAAAAATTAAATTTAAATGCTTACGAACTCACAGTCGGAGAGCCACACTTCAAAACATTCTCTCCCTTTTCGAAGATTCTGTCAAAGTATATATCTCTTTCTCACCCCATCGGTGATTTGCATTGCTGGTTGGTGGTACTCACAAAAACTAACGGGCCATGATTGATTTGAGCACGAATGTTGGTGATTTGCGTTATCCATTTATAAAATTTAAATTTAAAATTTTAATCAAAATAAAAGTATCATAAATTATATCGATTAACCCATGTGTAGATCTAGTGCCGTTTGAATGTGCGAAATGCCCTTGAAATGGGCAAAAGGGAGAATGAGGGAAAAGCTGCTTCCAAAAGCATGCATGGGGATGTTAGAGCAATGATTTTGTCTAAGTGAGGCATGTTTCATCACCTTGCTACTTGCTCAATCGTACATTAATTAATCCATCCATCCATTCATCGGTACACACAACACAAAAACTAATCAGAAATATTCCCGACAAGTCTATCTACGGATGACTCTTCTTCTCGATCCGATTTTGTTATTATTTAAAGTTGTAAATTCATTTCTAGCATTGAGAGATGTTAAAGGGACCATATATAGAGAGACTCATCTCATGATGGGGATGCCCCCCACGACCGGCCATCATCATCATCATCATGCTGGTCAATACAACCCAAAGAACGGGTGCAAACTTTGAACCCCTCGGGTCCCTTCAGGATTGCTTGTTGTGGAGGAAGACAAGACGGCATCAATCATGATTATAGTGGTTGATGATGCCTGTTTATGTGTGTGTGTGTGTGTGTGTCTACTCACATTTTCATCATATATTCTTCAACAATTAATTTGGATAATCAAACACCCAGATTTGGTGATTCTTGATTCTTTTAACGATTCACTCACGGAGGAATACACCGTAGATTAGGCCACGTACTTTGCTTCGAGAGATCATTATGGCAGGAGGTTCCAGGGAGAAATGACCTTCTTGGATTCATTGGTTTGGGCACCGTGCCAAAACCTTCCCCCGCCTTTTCGGGCCCCATTGTAGACAGATTGGGCCTCGATCTGATCCTCAATGCTCCGCTGCGACTCCAGTCCATGGAGGCCTCATCTTCGCACCGAGCTGATGTCCTTGTCTTGTTCAAATTCGGGCCAATTGCCTTCAGTCGCGAGCTGTTTCGGCCTGGTGACTTGTTCCCAAATTTTGCCTCCGCTGGTTCCTGACAACTTCGTAGATCGCTACCTTATCCATTTTTTGTTTTTCCTGTCGCAATAAACCCTGAACATATTAGCCTCGGATGGAAGACGTAATGATTCCACTAACCATCCATCCAAGTCAACGGCGACTTCGTCAAATCAAAATAAAAGAGAGGAGGAGTCACATCAACACTCACTGAGTGCGTATTCCATAGTTTTTAAAACCGGACCGGGCCAGTCGGTTCGACCGGTTCGATCGGGAACCGGCCACTCACCCGGTCCGATTCTCACAAAAAATCCAATTATTATTTAAATGAGGTCAAATTCAATTGAACCGGCCGGTTCTTACTTGAACCAAAAAATCTAATTGAATCGATGAGTAAACCGACCAATTTAAAAATAAAAATAAAAACATATTATAATATACTTATTTTATTTTATTAGACTTATATTTATATTTTATGTTGAATTTGGACTAACATTATAACTACATTAATGATTTTGATTATAAATCATAATTAAATTATAATATTATATCAATTTATTGGAATATTATATATTAAACATGCGGTTCAACCCATTGAACCCTCGGTCCGACCCATGAACCTATGAACCCATACGTTGACCGGTTCCCGACCCAATCCGGTTTTAAAAACTATGGCGTATACCATAACTCACCGGCTATTAAACTCGTATACACACGATAGGGAAGGCAAGGGTGCGGATTCGGAAATTTCCCCCTCCCCTCACCAAACCCATGAAAACGAAGACAAATGTTCCGCTACACAATTGAAAATGAGCTATAACAATTATATAATTCACTAATTTAAGAAACAAAAAAGATGAGGAAAAAATACGACTCCGTTTGATGCTCAGATTTTGAGAAGAATAGATTACCAATTACTTCATAGCGAGATCAACGGCATGATTGTGTATATGATTGTTTGGACGAGCGTACGACATGAATAGATGATTATATAAGCAATTATGATGGCCCGAAAGGAGACTAATTAATATGGGTGTAGTTGACTAGAGGGCTATCAAGTCTAACTAACAGGGTCGTCTCAATCCGAAGTCATTCTCTAAGCATAAAATTACAACCAGTGGATTAGCTGTCTCCAGTCAACTAGCAGTTTCACATACGCCATTGCGTATTGCTTACACAATGGCTAATAGATCACCCACGTCAGTGGATTCATCGGCGTATACTACACTGCTCAAGTAATCTTTGAATTAATCGGACGCCAGAGATCAATTGACCATCGTGTATCTCGTTCTCGATTCAGACACCTTACACTTCACATGAATCGCTTGTTCGGGTCGGGCACAAGGTGGGATTAGACAGAACTTAAAGCTGAGCAAATTGTGACCTTACGCACACAGCAAGTCTTATGGAAACGATCATATGGACAGTTTCTAAATTGTAGGCAGTACAGATATCAAGTCCTCCATAGCTCCTGACTCCGACCACTGCCATTGATTATTGTTTTACACTTTTGACCACCGGCGAAAGACTCTCCCCGGTCGTCAGTGACATATGATCGATCACCCCCTTCTGAAGAATACTATGATCGATAGTGTACTGCCGCGTATGCTACAGTTCGAAATCAATCTCAAAGATAATTTCTTAACTTAGACAATCTCACGACGAGATAAGGGTCCAGCGCCCCAAGTCGGCCACAAATTTCATTCATGCTAGGACCCGAGGCTCCCCTCCTTGGGCAGGTCAAACGTCATGTAATTGCCCAGTAAACAATTATTACTTGCATCGATAACCATATAGCAGTTGTGCTATGAGGTATTGAACAAGAGGAACTCATATTTACGGCGACACCCAAATTTTCTAAATTTGATTTTTTTTATTGATGGGAATGAGATTCCTTATTAGATAATTAAGGATAATTGAGATTAAACATGATTATTTTTTTCCCTTGTTCGTCAGTCAACCCCAATTTCCAAGGCTCATCATCGCCGTCATCATCGAGATGGACCATGCCTTACCAAAAACGCAGAGTGGAAGGAGGAGGAGAAGCGCTCGTCACTCATTCAATCAATCCGATAGATTCGATCTCCCTTTTCTCCTCCACTTGGCCCTAAACCGCGTTATACGAAATAATCCATCGTTGACTTGGAAAAGCATGATTTCGGCTCTGTCGTCTTCTCCTTCTCCTCCTCCTGGTCTCTTGTTTTCCTACTTCTATGAATAAGTAAAGTCGCTGTCTTCCACAGCCTTGCTTTGACTCCTGCACCACGTTCCCGCAAAGCTGCTTCGTCTTTCCATATATGTCTCTCTCTTTCTCTGCATTCCTATCTCAACAAGCGAACAAGCTCTCACGCAAAAAGGGCAGTTCTTCCTACCTCCTCTACACCGTCTCTTCAAGTGTGGACTTCCCTCTTCCAGGTAAGAAGACTTCTGATCTCCGTGTTCCCAATCCCCATCATGTCTTGAATATCACGAGTTATTTTTATTATTTAGTGATTACTACTTCATCTTGGTCGATTGAAATAACTCTGTTCTTCAGCTTCTTTCTCTGTTCTGCTCCGTTCGTACAGATTCAGAATTTCATGGTATATACCCTGTAGTCTACACTTCTTCTTCTGCTCTTTAGCTTACCTTCTTCTTCGGTTAGGATGATCAGTAAGGGCGTCATATAGAGTTTACTGCGAGTCAAAAGCCTCACTGGGCTACGTGGAAGGATCATCCACGGACTCGCTTGGTCCAACATAGGAACACATTGCTTGCTTGGACACAGCCCAAGGAGTGACTGCAGCGAGTTTTTCTTTGCCATTACAAAGAGGCCCACGGGCTAGAGGGTACCAAAAGAATGAAATTCATAATTTGTTCATCTTTTAAGTTGTTGAAAACGACGTCACTGGAAGGAGGGAGGTGAGACCACACGGAGTTATTGGGCGGAGTACCGACTTCTTCCCGGACTTATGGGAGATAAGCAGATCTCTGGTGGGGGCTCAGTAATAATGCTATCTTTCTTGTTTCTTGATCCTTCCCTTTCGGACACCATTCACATCTGGACACGTCTAATCGAGCTCAAGCTTAGAGCTGGGAGTTGAGTGTCGGCAGCAGCTCCTGCTCATTCCCAGAATTAGTTCACATTAATGGATGATCATGACCAATCTCTGTTCCTAATTTCACACTGATTGTTTCGTTTCTGAAAAACAAAGTAAGATTACCTCAAAGTTTAAAATATACAATATGAAAAACCCCACTAAGAGGTATTGGAGAGAGAGAATTTACACTTACGAAGATGTCAAAACCCTACTTTTTGATGGGCACTTAGTGGGTCTTGAGGTCTTTATTACCTAAGACGAGCACCCCGTAATGTGTTTTCAGGGATAAGACCGTGCTAGTCGCGGTCAAAGGCGGAAAATGATGTCGCCCACTTCCGAATTGATGGTGGCTCCGAAATATCTACAGCCTCCAAGAATAATGCCCCTCTCCGTCTTGCTGCGTTTTCAAACCTCACCTAAAACAGATAATATCTCACTTACCAGCTGTTTCTATCACCAACTCTGCACTCAGAATTGAACTCATCTTCTTATGGACCAATATATCTGATATCTTTCTACCGATCAGTATGTGAGATGTGGAATCAGAAGCTAGGAGGTGTTTGTTTAGATGCAACGTTTTGGCACAAATTGCTGGTGGCTCGAAGCGTAATGTTTGAACTGGATCATAAGCTCTCTAGTGATGTGTCTGCAAACAGACGTAGAGCTCACCTTAATAACAGTTCTTACAACTAATCCGATTGTTTTCTTCAACAGCCCGAGACAGACCCTGTTAAGATGGCGGGAATGGTCCGACCATCAGCCTTTCTCTATAACATTGTCCTCTTCGTCACAGCAGCTTTCCTGCTCGAATCCACTGACGGAGACCCGAGAACCAGCACAGTGAAGATGATATGTGGGAATCAGCTCGAGCACAACAGCACTATCTTCGTGCCCAACTTTGTTGCGGTGATGGAAAACATAAGCGAGCAAATGAGAACCAAGCGGGTCGGGTTCTCGGTCATAGGCTCTGGACCGGACACCAACTACGGGCTTGCTCAATGCTACGGGGACCTCTCCCTGCTCGACTGTGTTCTCTGCTATGCCGAGGCCCGTTCCCTTCTCCCCCAGTGCTATCCCCACAATGGAGGACGGATCTTCCTCGACGGGTGCTTCATGCGGGCTGAGAACTACAGCTTCTTTGAGGAATACATCGGGCCCAACGACACAGCTATCTGTGGGAACCAGACAAGGAAGAGCTCCTCGTTCGGGGATTCTGCAAGACAAGCTGTAGCCCATGCTGTGGCGAACGCCCAGGGGAACGGCGGGTATGCTAGAGCCGAGGTAGCTGTGTCGGGGGCCATGAACGAGTCGGCTTACGTGCTCGTCGACTGTTGGAAGACGTTGGATCCAAGCTCCTGCAGGGCCTGCCTAGAGAACGCATCCTCTTCAATACTGAAGTGCTTGCCTTGGTCCGAGGGCCGGGCACTGAACACGGGCTGCTTTATGCGGTACTCGGACACAAATTTCCTCAACAAGATACCAGGAAAAGGGAGCAACAGAGGTAAAGGTCGCATTGTATTCACTCACATGCCACTGCAGTTCCATTCGGAGGCTTGAATTTTATGTCTGCACTGCGAGAGATTCCTCGGGATTTATCTGATCGAACTGCTGTTGATGTTTCTTCCTCAGGGACAATAACAGTGATTGTGGTTTCGGCTGCCAGCTCCCTTGTGGTCTTGGCAGTCGGAATAACGATCGGAGTTCTCATTTGGAAGCAGAGATACATTCAAAAGAAAAGAAAAGGTAAGAGGTTCTGTTACAGAATTCTACTTCCGCGTGATGAAATGAAACGAATATTCTGTTATGTCCCATGAGATTGCTTCCTTATCCCTACTCTTAGGCCAGAACAACGCAAAGAAGCTGGTGAAAATACTTCGTGATAGCAGCTTGAACTTCAAGTATTCTGTGCTTGAGAAGGCAACGGGATGTTTTGACAGTGCCAACAAACTTGGGCAGGGCGGGTTCGGGACAGTTTACAAGGTAGTTTGGTCCTTCATAAATTTTCTTGTGATCCTTTCCCGAGTTCCACCATGCTGAGCAATCCGATGCGGTTCGCTGTTCCAGGGAGTCCTTCCTGATGGAAGAGAGATTGCTGTCAAGAGGCTCTTCTTCAACAACAAGCACCGGGCAGAGGACTTCTACAACGAGGTGAACATCATTAGCAGCGTCGAACACAAAAACCTCGTGAGATTGTTGGGTTGCAGCTGCTGCGGTCCTGAAAGCCTTCTCGTTTACGAGTTTCTGCCTAACAGGAGTCTGGATCGATTCATTTTTGGTAATTTCCCGAACCTTCATCCCTGTGAGCGTAAGGGATTACTTCAATTTCAATAAGCATAATTCGCAACACAAATGCGCAGATACAAACCGAGGGAAAGCTCTGAACTGGGAGAAGAGGCTAGAGATAATGGTCGGGACAGCGGAGGGTTTAGCCTGTCTCCACGAGCACTCGAAAATCAAGATAATTCATCGGGACATAAAGGCAAGCAACATCTTGCTCGATTCACGACTCCGGGCTAAGATAGCCGATTTCGGGCTGGCGAGGTCATTCCAAGAGGACAAGAGCCACATCAGCACAGTGATTGCTGGAACTCTGTGAGTACGACTTGGATTTAGCAACCATTCCTACTCGCCAAAATTCTTTTGAATCTAACTCGTGGAAATGAGCAGGGGATACATGGCTCCTGAGTACCTAGCTCATGGCCAACTGACGGAGAAGGCGGATGTCTACAGCTTCGGAGTGCTGCTGTTGGAGATTGTCACAGGAAGGCAAAACAACAAAAGCAAAAATGATGAATACTCGGAGAGCATCATAACTGTCGTAAGTTTCAACTCCTCAACATGTAGATTCGACAGAGAATTCGACCAACTCGATTTTCTTATCATTGTTTCCTTTCTGGGTTATGCAGACATGGAACCATTTCCAGGCGGGGACAGTGGAGGAACTCTACGACCCAAACTTAATGCTAAACAACTACCACAACAGCAGCAGCATCAAGAACGAGGTTCTAAGAGTCACCCACATAGGGCTGCTCTGCACCCAAGAGGCTCCTTCCTTGCGGCCTTCAATGTCGAGGGTCCTGGTGATGCTGACGATGAAGGATGAGGAACTCCCCGTGCCCACGAGCCCTCCATTTATAGATGAGAAGACCATGGAACTCAATGACACCTATGGGGATCGATATTATTGCCCGCACACGAGAAGTTCCGATTCTGTTGCTACCATCTCCGTTAGTTCCTTCCACCCTAGGTGAGTGTGACCGACTTCCCATCTTTTCCCTTGTTTATCAGCATGCACTCAGCACAGAGCTGCGGAAAATCCTGAAAAGGAAGATCCGGGAATGAGGTCACAGCTTGGATGAGTTCGGTACCATAGCACTAGAAATATGCAGGCGTTCGATTTTGTAGTATAGGGTTACTCGAACAAACAGGTGACGTCCGAGATTTCAATAAATTCTATATATATGATTGTAGTCACTGGAGGGCAGGCAGGTCCCAGAGGATGCAAACGCTATACTGCAACAATGATAAACCATTTATCATATGAATATTTTTCAATTACAGATGCCAGAGACCAATGAGAGAATTGATGGGCCTCGAAAACACGATCTGGACCAAGCATCCAGACGCGCAATATTGTCTTTGCCACCATTTCAAACAAGGGTTATGTCTGATAGTGATGCAGTTAAGTAATTCGAGCATGATGTCGCTAAAATGAGTACAATTAAGATGCATATTATGAGATTTAGGAGGAGATCACGTATCAGACATAACTAGCAAGGAAGCAATTTCATTACCACTCCTTGCTTGAACATCAATTATACAATGATGGTGCCATATGATTCCGCGGAGAGAGCATTTGAGTGTTCAATGAATATATTAAAGTCGATCTTCCTTCTTTCATGCTCGAGAATATACAGATTCTCTTCAATCGTCGGAGCATAACTGCCCGGGAAGATTGCCCATGATACCGAACTGCATGTTCTCAGAAGGTTTCCAGTGACGCTTCCGCTGGTTTATGAACCAGTTGTTGATCTGTTTCTGGTCAAGCCCAGTTGAGTCAGCGAGAGCCTTCTTGTCAGCTTCCTGGACCGAACCAAAAGAATAGCACAACATGAACACCAAAATTGACTTAGAGATGGAAATAATTTAACACGGCAAGGGTAGAGGACTCGACCCACAGTAGGGTAAGGCCATTTGTAGTGAACATTCCACCAATCAAGCAGAGCCTCCCTCGCTTCTTTTGGAAGCTTCCCTTTCTTCTTCTTCTTCTTCGAGAACTCGAGTTTCAAGGAGTTAATATGATTCCCAAACTTGCGAAGTAGCCGATCTTTGAGACCGAGGTCCTCACTACTTGGTTGTGCTTCTAATGATGCATCCACCTCCCCTCCGCTGAACTCCTCCTCTGACGACACAAAACCTTCATCTACCATGAACAAAGTTCCCAGTCAAGTTGACACAGTGCAACATGCGGATTGAACTTAGATCGGTCAATCGTGCACTCTGAATTAAATGGACAAAATGCACTTCTCTAAGCAAAGAAAAGCAGCAGCGCACATTAGACTTTGGGCAACTGCAGAAGAAATGCAAGAGACGATCATACAACCGGAGCTGCTACTAGAATTAGTTAACTCACCTAAGATCGTCCCTTAATTCATCAGCCATTCAACAAGTTAGTGCAACTCATTCGTTATTAAAGCAGTCGGATTCATAAACATCAGCAGCAGAATTTCCTTTTCCACAGGAGACAGGAAACTCAGGTGTACAGCGACCTGTTTCTTTTCTATTTTCAACTGATATGACAAAAGTCAGATAAATAATAAGTGATCATACGAGGTAAAAAAAAAAAAATACAACAACAACATGAATGAACTGAGACATTAGCCAAGTAACGGAAGTAAGACAGGCCGTGACACAGCTGACAGGAAGCTACCGCGGGATATATGGGAACAAAGAATCACTAAAAATACTTTTGCACTGTTGTCTCACGTGCATAAATATCAATCAACACAAGCTCAGTTTTCCACGAATAAAGTGGAGCAACATTGCTTGACTTAGCCTGGTTCCTCAGCTGAGTGCACCACCCAGCAATTTCATGAAAATTGGGTAAGCAATACGTTACACAAGATCCATGTTTCGCAGTCATACCCATTCACAAGAGAGTAAAGAATCAAACAGAATCATGCCATGAGACCCCAAATCCTCGACCGTCCAATTGACCCTCCATAATCTTTCCTCTTTCACTAGTGAAGCCTAAAGAGAAATCCGTAGTTGATGAGCTTGACATTAAAATAATGACTGCCATAAATAATAACAATAAATAACAGGGAAAAAAATATAAAAGGTCGGGAAATATTCTAAGAAAATGGAGACAATGTCCTCAGTGAAGGGTTATATCAACTGTCAACAGGTAACCAGAACGGTAGCGTTTTGAAGTCGAGCGACTGTGAGAAAGAGACAGAACGGTACGTACAGCCGTCAAATCATATTATGGTGGGGTTTTGGGGAAAGCAGTGGCATGGTCCATTTGCTTAGTTCAGCGAGCCCCTTTTTCAGTACAAGTGAAGCTCATGGCCCAGCTTGCCACCTTGTCAGTTGTCGGGACACCACACTCGCAGTAGTTTCAGGATCGGGATGGAGTGGACGGTCGTCGGCCCCGACACGTTGCTTTCCTATTTGGGGCACAACTACAATGTGAATTAGCAGCCATCCACAAGGGTGATCCAAAACCCTGGATACATCAAAAACCGACCTACCATAGCACTAAGTTCATCTGTATGTTTGTATGACATGAAAAGGATGAGCATCTACGCACCCCATCGCCTTTCTAGGCTTATCACACTGACATAAACTTGACTGAGCAAAATTGCTCGGCCTACCCCTGACACCATGTATACCATGCGACGAGCAATTATGTCATCCAAGTGTTGAGACTAAATATCCTCTCACCGACCCCAAGGTAAGCGTATACATGGACAGGAAAGGAAGACCGTAGGGCGTGCCTACATGCTTATACAATCGTACATTCAATATTTAATATTATGTTACTCATCAAAAAATATATATACATGAATTTAATATTATGAATGTAGTAATGTACTGTGGAGACTGGTTCACGAAGTGGGTAATATGGGCCCCAAGACAAAGCTAGACCAGCAGCCATGAGCTAGAAGAAAAGACAAATGCCTTCAAGGATTGTTGGATGAGTAAATAATATCTCAGATTTGATACTGTACACAGAGAAAAGCCCATGGCTGAAAGAAATTTGCACTCACCCTTCAGTGGGAGTAATCTGAGTCGAACATTATTGACTCCACTCCACACTATAATTGAACTTAAGCGAGAAAAGGGGGAGAGAAGAGCTGAAAGCACGGGCAGCGAAATCTGCGGGAGTCCCATGTGAAGTATCACTCAGTCTCACTGTTACAAAGACAAGACTTTGATAGACACACACAGAGACAGAGAGAGAGAGAGAGATAGAGAGAAGACAAGACTTCTACAGAGAGAGAGAGAGAGAGAGGCTCGACCACCCGCTCGACACGGGGCTTTCTTTCTAGGGTTTCACCATTCAGCATGCTCTTCTACCCACTGATTAATAGCCACTGTATGTCTGCACTGCACCTTCCATCCCCCACCCTGTCCCGTAATTAATTAAACTAAGGGATATTGAACAAAAAAGTCAATCGGGTTAAACCTAAACATTGGATTATCAACTAAAGGTACTTCCCCGTGCTACATTGCGTTCCACCATTCTATCCATCCAGACCTCTCTAAAGGAAGAGCTCTAAATACATAACAAGACATATGACCAGTAAACTAATACAAATGAGTTTAAAATACTTCCAACCTACAAGAACCTGGATACATACAAAAGGATCCCAGGCTGGTATCGGACTGAAAAAGAAACCTAGAGGCAAAACCATTGAAAACATCAAATCCGAAAGGCGAATGGTACCTTGGGAACAAAATGATATTATCTATGGTATCAGTTGCCTACCATAACTGACCCGTTTAAGCATATGATCGTAACGAACCTCTCCTCAATTGCTAATCAATTTATATTATGACGGCAAGTACGCATTATTCTAATGATTGACAGCCCCCCACTATGCATTCTCAAAGGCTGCTCCAAAACATGCCCATTTCACCGAACACAGATGGAATTTAAATGGCAGCACAGCTTTTCCCCTATTGGAGATATATGGGAGATACTCTTAAAAGAGCAATGTTCTATTGATGTATCTGTAGATCGATCACTTAATATGATGAATAGAAATGTGGGGAAAATAGTTAAAAAGGAAACAGTACTATCATGCCAAGAAATGCAGATTTTTCAGAGTTTTCTGCTTTGTTTTAAACATTTGGAGAGACAGCCTGAAAGGGGATTCAGACATTCTTAAGAACTTCACGAAGAAAAGAGATGATTAAAGGCGTTTGATCTATCAGCACGTGAGACAAAGATTCTGATGAAATCGTATTTGCTGGTGATAATCAAGATGATGAAGAGGCAAAAGAATGGAAGCACTGAACCAAGAGGAAAAATGTTAATAGAACATAGAACCACTTCCAAATTTAATCTATTTGACGTAAATCACCAGGATACCAAGGTTAAACCGAGTCAAACAGCCATGACTCAATAAGACATTAATTCGGCATTTTCTTCCAAAAAAATCAAACTACCAATAGTCCATGATCCAACAAAAGGAGGGAAAATAGATTAAGGATGGGATTGAAAGTGAAGAGGATATAAAAATGTTTAAGAGTTCATAAAGGGACTCTTCAGAAGCTGCAGCGCAGACAGACAATTCCCAGTATTTGGATTTTGAAGCTTCAAATCCTAACTACTTAATTAAAACAAGGCAGGAAAAGAACCAAGAAGCCCTAGGTTCAACTTGCATCAGTGAAAGTCCCCGTATTCTTTTGTTCTCTCTTTTCCTAATGCTGATAAGTTTCCTCTGTAACCGAAAATATAAAATGAAATTTTGAAGCAAGACATCACCGCAAGCCATTAACAACATAAATTTGACGCAATCTACAGCCCCATTGAGATGTTCAAAAGGAATAATCAGTTGACTACCTGAGTTGACTACTAGAAAAGTTTAAGAAATCACCAGTATTACCTAAATCATTTATTATAACTACTTGTAATGTATGAGGCCGAAGGGATCGAGTCAAGTGGGATTTTTTTCAAGTAACAATGTGAAACTTACCCGAAGGAATGACAGCTCATAATATAATACTTTGAAAAACAAAGAGCTCCAATAAATATAAATCCTATGACTATCTTGCATTTTATACATTAAACCAATTTCACTGGTGTAAACCATCCATTTGAGGGATAAAAAATAACTCTAACAACAAAACGGAATGGAGAACATGTCTTATGGACTGACGTGAACAGAACCAAAATGACACCTCAAGCCGATGATAAATCCTACTTCAATATTAGCCTCACTTCATGTCAAAGCGCTAGGAGAGGAAAATGATACAAATAGGAGAATTTCACGAGGCACACTCGCATTTATCTCTGTACTTCAAACCCACAAAACAACTATTGAGGATGTCGACAAAACAAGTTAACCCCTGAAACATCAAAATCAGAATCTCTGGAGAACCAATTTTACTTTCAAGCAACCTACTCCTCTCCGACACCGGAGTGGAACTGAGGCACAGCAATGACCACATGTAACCCGAGACTCAAAAAACCAAATCTGTGTTTTTTTCCTCCTTGAACAACTTAGTTTACTAAAAGTCGGCATCTACCATCACCGGGTTTATGGTGACCACGAAGTAGTATTACCATCCTCACTTACTGTGCCATGTGTATAAGACCTAACTTGTGCTCGCCCCAAATTTTATTGACATCTAGAAATCCTCCTACTCTGCTGATGCCTGAAAAATACCCGAAATTTTACTTCTTTCCTTCCAAAGGAAACTAACAGACAGCCGACACATGCAGCCACATTCAGACATACACAACTCGGCATATTATTATCGTTAATTAGCAGCCCATAAGGAGACTATAAATTCAGATAGAGAGAGAGAGTCATCAGTCTCAGACAGAGCCCTTATGATGCCTCGACTTTCTTTCACTGTATTTCTAGGGTTTTCTCTCTGTTCCTTAAAATGAATGTCATTCATCCAATCAGGCATATCCTAATACTCACGGCCCTCTCCCTCTCTCTAAAATGCTTTCTCCTGACCCTTTTTTTTCCCATGGTGAGACTTTGGATTTGTGACTCTTCCCGCTGCACCAAATCCCTCCGCTATTTTTTTTCTCCTTTTGGAGAAAAGGGAATGTGGGTGGGCTTCTCATGCTGAACTGTGTAAACACGGATGCGAGATGACTTTACAAGAACTCAAGAAGAGAGACAGAAAGAGAAGTAACACCAAACTCGAAATACCAAGCAATAATCATGAAAAACCACATCGGAGATATCGAAAATGAAATGAAGAAAAAATACGACGAAACAACCCAACAAGGAATACGATTAATGGTCACATACAGCAGAAGAGAGACTAACCGGACTGGCTTGCCGTGGAGAGGTTGCTGAGCTGCATCTCGATCTTGTTAAGGAAGGTAGTTGCTTCATCGAATGGCCTTTCAAGATCGGACTTGTACTTCACCAACATATCAATGTATGTCTCCTACACCAAGAAAAAGTTGACCCAGCAAATCTACGTCAACGCTACGATTGAAAGAATACACCGGCTCCTGAACATGTAAGTGAGAAATAGCTAGACAGACCATGAACTCATCCAGCTCGGGATCAGCTCCCAGGCTGCATGGCGGCATATCACCCTCCGATAATCGCTTGCATGCGCAATCGTTCTCCCTCTGAATCTCCTCCAACAGGCTCGCGATCTCCGGAGGTGCCCCGACCTACACATAGCAAATACAACAACCATGTAAATGATATAGATCATGGACCTTGTTGTTCACTCCGCGATCATGTGCGATGACCCAAATTCCACTGGATTATCCAAGTCTATCAGGTCAACAGTAATTCCAGCTACAACTTTGGGTGACTCGCTGGTTCAGTAACGAGGACGAAGAAGATTAAGTGAAGAGAATTCTGTGACGTGCAGAAGCACAAATATTTACAATTGTTTGGACCTTTTGACACTCGATGTAAGCTTGAAGCAAGCGAGGATATGAAGGGTGGGACTTTATTTTGTCCTTCACGGCACATTCATCGTCGTCCTCCTCCCGATGATGATGATCGCTTATATTGACTGAGGCGGCCTCTGATATAGCCAACACCAGCTCATTGGAACCAAAAACATCGTAGCCCGAGAAACTGCCGTGGTAGTCCCGGAACCCTCCACTGCCCGAGGCCAAGGGGTAAAGGAAACCCGCCTGATGGTACTCGGGGGCCGGGGGAGGCGGCGGAGGGAGGAGGCTCTCCGGAGCCATCAGGGTCCGGTCCTCCGCTGCCCCGCCGCAGTAGTAGTAATCCCCGCAGCCCGTTGAGTAGGGGCCGTAAATCTCTTCCATGGATAACCCCTTCCAGATAAAGAATCGCCGACAATTCGTTGCTAAGCTGATGAAACTCGTGGCTGAAGCAAGGGTTCAGGAGATCATCTCTGAGTCTGCCGTTGGGGAAACAAAGATGAAAGTGAAGATGGAGTCCTTGCACTGTAGCGTGCATTCATCGCCGCACAGAGAGAGGGAGAGAGAGAGAGAGAGAGAGATATGAAGATGCCAATTGGATGCTTAGTTATTTAGGGTCAGAAATTGGAGGCATAGCCGAGTTTAATCCAAAATGATAACGTTTTTTTATCTGTATCATTTCCAGGATCTTTTCCAGATTGTACCACCTATTCGTCAGTGGTTAGATTCTTTCAATACATATTTACTTTCATCAGAAGACTTAATTTTACGATCTTAAGACTTAATTGTTGTTTACTGTCATTTATATTTTGAAAATTGACAGTGCTCTCTAAGTAGGATCAACAATCAATTACTACTCAAGTGAAACCTTGTTGTTTACTTCAAAAATTGGCACTGCTCTGAGTGTAGGATTAACAATTGATTGCGTTGATGTCAATCGAAGGAAATGTTGACTTTATCCTTCTAGTTTTTTTTCATTTTTAATAATTTCGCTATTAATGAATTGTTTAAGTTAAAAAGAGCAGCATTTCATTTCAATCAATCAACCTCAATAAATTTTGATAAACTCGCCGATCTTTAAGAGGTAAGCTCTAGTCTCAACATGGTAAAATTCTGGACGAGGAGACTCTGCTTATCCCCATAACAGAAGTGAAAGGGCAGATAAACAAGAGATATATCTCCACAAATCTTCGGGAAAATACAAATCCATCGTTCAAAAAATAGTTTCTTGTCTGACGTCAAAATTGCAGAAGATTTCTGGAAGTAAATAAGACCAGCAAATATAACTTTGGAGAGTTTGGGTATGATTGTCTTGTCATATTCCTTTCTATAAAAGATTCGAGTTCATCGCCTCAGTCCACCACCGTTAGGTTCTTGACCAGCTCTCATATTATTTAGATAATATATATACATATATATATATATATATGTGAGATAAATGCAAATATAATAATATAAAATAGTTGAGCGTCTTCCACCCAAGGAAAAATATATCGCATGCTCCCCCGTTATTTATTCAGTTAAAGGACATTCAAAGTTGAGAACCCAAACTACTGAAGAATCTCAATGTTGGATGTCGAGGGACTCTTCAGTGACCAAGAATTAGGATGCCCGTATACCTGAAAGGGGATTTGGGGAAAAAAAAAGATGAGGATGAATGAATCCTCGACCTATTTACACTGTGTTAAGTAAATGAATATATATAACACATAAACTCTTAAAATTTTAGTCACAAATCGAGAATATAAGATATCAAGCGATGATATAATCACAGTACTTTGCACGCATTGGATTGCAAGATCATTGGTTTGAGCGGGTGTTCAACTAACTGTAAATGGTTCAAGAAGGTGTCGAAGGATATCCAGTTTCTGCCCAATTCCAGATCATACACGATACCTTTTATGTCAATTGGAAATTATAATAGTACAGGAAGATTTGTAGACTGGGGGTTGCCCCACCACATATCAGATTGGCTCTGCACCTTTGTTCCCATGTCCCTCGCGTTCTCTTTTACAGCAGATGCTGCTATATACACACAAAAGCTTTATCTCTCTCTCTCTCTCTCTTTTTTAATTTTTGGCTGATTATAAGAAACATAGAGATGTAATTGTTCTTTTGCTTACCCATATATGGAACTGTGGGCACCTCGATTGTTCATCTGTTCTTTTGCTATATGAGGACTTACTCCCTTCTCGCAGTAGACGAGAGAATCGATACCTACTCTTCCAGCAGTAGATGAGGAAATTGATGTTGGCATGTTACTCGTGCACTGTTTTGTAATTCATAATGTAGAGAGAGAGAGAGAGAGACGAGAAACCGACGATTCATATGAGCCTTTAGAGCTACAGTCGTCCATGAACGGCACTGCATGATGGTAAACTAAACTAGCACGCCAGACCCTTCCCCCGCTCTGGTCCTGTCCAGTCCTTGCGAACAACTCGTAGTGGGTTGGTGATTGATTGATGGACTCATCACTCGCAGGCCCTTTTTCTTGTCTCTTTTCTAATATTTTCATTTTTTTTTCAAGGGGCAAAAAATCGCATTTTCTATTATCTCCTCCATTCCTTGATTGGTTTTTTGAAAAATGGAGAGGGCATTCTAGGATTTTTCGCTGTAGTAAAAAACTACGGTCCTCTGAGACGGACAGGTAATGCACACATCCGACTGACGACACGATCTTTATGTTCCTCCTGACGACTCTTTGTTCCTGGAGCATGGCCAGTTTTTATGATAAAAGACAATAGTATACTTCACCGACCGGCCACTGTGAGTTGGATTTCGATCCGGCTACTCCTCCTCAATGGGTCGCATCTTAGATTACTAACTCTCTGTAACCATTCTATATCATGTTACCTCTCACAAAAGTAAAAAAAAAAAAACTCTTCACACGGTTTTGTATGAATTACCGGTTGTGATATCCGCAACCGGCAATGGCCATAATGTATCTCCACCAACTCGAATTAGATGACTAGAAGCATGTCAATTTCATGGGTTGATCGAGAAGGCATACATGTATATATATATATATTAGGGAAAGGAAGTGGTCCCGGTCGAGAGCTACTTACAAAGCAAATTTCCAGTTTCTTTAGTTTTTCGTGTGACAAACGCACACGTGCTCTTTGTCCTGCCGTGGCAACCTCCATAAGTTAATGCAATTTGAATCGTTAATGGAACTTTTTTATTCAAGAATCAGCTCGCACGGAGCCCCCCCGGTCGTCTCACATTCCAAATAGAGAATGCATGCACATCACGATCAACATCAAGGTATAAACCCCCACCAAAAAAGGAAAGAAAAGAAACATCGGAAAATTTTCATAGTCCGAGACGGTTAGATTAATGTGATCGTGAAATGTCCAGATGCAGACTCTAGTCGACAGCATATGCAGTTGCTGGGAATGGATTGGGCTGTCAAGCCTAGTGAAAAGGGGGTCAAAGAGCCGACCACGTTTTTTTTTTTTTTTCTGCCCAACATCATCGCTCGATTGCTCTAATCAACTGGATATATTTCGATTGTGGGATTACAGTTAATAAATGCAGACACAATCCTATGCTTTCTTCTTGGGACATAAGATGTGTTTCGGCTGGAGGCAGTCTTCGGGCACTCTAATGCTTTTGCTCGACGGGGCAGAGTAATTATTTGGCACGAGAGATTCTGTCTTCTCGGCTCATCATCAGCCGTGTTACGCATCCGACTAAGTTATGCACTGATCAACTTACATGATTGGTCGAATCGACCCCCTAGCTGAGCCGTGATACCACATGACTCAGATGGGCGGTGCAGATGATACATCCTTTTGGGCCTAATTGACCTCTTAGGCCCAATTCCTCTGGAAATCCGTCAGCCCATTCAGGCCCAATCTTTCAGAGGCAGACTGATTAACCTGTTCATCGGTGTCCCTAATCATCGGAAGCCGAATTATTGCGAGCGTGACCTGCATCAAAAAATAAAAATAAAAATTCAATGGATCCTAATATAACCGTTGGATGGACGGCACGCCCTTGGACCGTGCATGGAGATCTCCACGTCGTATGACACTAAGTTAAACGAGTCCCTCCTTTTATGTCTGGTTACAGACATCGGCATCAACGATCAAATGCGGACTTTCAGGAAGTACGAGGGAAACAGTAGGGCTGCTGCAAGGCTAAGTGTCGGTGGGTTCAATCTCAGCATCATTTGATGAGGTCCCTGTCCGGTCTACTTCACCCCCTGGTGCCCAAAATCATTGTCCCAGTGAAGAATTATTGCTCTTCTTAAGGATGGGCTCCCTGTGGGATGGAGGTGAAAGGAAGGGGAGAGGGAGGATTTCTTTCTTTTTTTCGTAATTGATAATATATATGAGATTAAGAGATTTTTCATTGACTTGATAACACGAAGTGAGAACACTTCCGATTCCCCTATTCCTATAAACTGAACTGATCACTCTATCCCCAAGAAGCAGTTCAATTGATAAAATAAAAGAAAAAGATACAGAAAATGAATCGATCTCAGCAGGAGTCCTTTCTCATGTTACTCGTTCTGAGTGAGCTATTTCAGTGAGCTACAGCGCCATCTGGCTGTATGAGCCCGAGAATTTTTCGACATTGATGACATACATTTTGCCGGGTAAGACCGTACACAGGTGTTTCGAGAATCCAATCGAGACTGCAAGGTAGAAGCGTGCAACTACTCGTCCCTTGTAGAGATGCCCTTTGTAGAGACGTGTGTTTTTTGCAAGAGAAATGAAAAACTTAGTTCTCAGCCAGGCTTTCGATTGCCACTGGTCATAGCCGAACCGATGACCCAGATTCAACTTCGATTCATCAGATCTGATCTAATCCATTCAAGGAACAACCGGAAGCATGTCCTCGTGGATTTGTCAGGTGTTTTCTTTAGCGTCGAGATAGATGACACGGCATTGAGGAATACGGAATATCAAGGCCATGAGGAAAATTCTCCGAGGACAAAATAAGAAAGGCTCCCATCGGCTCAATGGAATCCCTAAAAGGGAACAGAAGATGGGTTATAAGCGATTTCTTTCCATTCTTTTTTACAGATAAATACACTCGCTGAACACCTAGTGTCAAAAAACGTGGCGTGGCGTGGCGTGTCTTCAGCATGCCTATTCAAACTACAGGAAGGCACCGATGGAATCTGCCGTCATCTTGGCCCAGAGAGCTCCATTGCCTCTATTACCAAAGAAGACTCTTCAATGTAGTCGGAATACCTCTGGGGATGTTTCTCGCTAGACTGGAATCTCGGTGTCTCAACTGTCTGAGATGCCTCCCACTTCTCGGCCAGACCATCCCCCTCCAACATCCTGACAACCTCAGACATTCTTGGGCGCTCCAAGGGGTTGAATCTTGTACACAGAAGGGCAACCTTGACCATTTCTTCTAGTTCGATACGGTCGAAATTGCCCTTGAGGTCCCTGTCTACCATGAGGTTCAGCTTCCCTTCCCCGTGGAGCTTATTCACCTGTAGACAAACAAATGAATGCACGAAACTGCATGAGAATACTAAAGCGCACGCATTTAATGGTATCAAGGAACGGATTAAGTTCTCAAACTTTGGAAGAGGTGGTTAAATGGTACAGATTGTACCAAACGCTTGCATGGAAAATCGAAAAAATCAAAGGTAAGGGAAACTGCTCCAAGCCGTTTCAATCACGATATAAATTGAAAATTACTTGGCTATATAGAAGGGACAAGCTTCAGTGTGGAACAAGTAGGTAGCAAGAGATCTAAGCAAAAATATTATTTGTCTTGAGGTCTCTGGGTCCTTTCTTTGTTCTTTGTTGGGTGTATTACTCCAAGCAAATGTACGGTTTTAAGATCAATAAAGCCAACAAATTCATCTAGAAAAACGAGGGATTGAAGGTAAAATTTGATGGAAAAGCAATGTAGGTTTTTCATCAATAAGCATTTAAGGGTTCAAATTTGGCCAAAAAACTTAAAAGAGTTAAAGCGAGAGAGAGTACCCAATCAAGCATTACGCCCTTTTGGTTTGCCATGCGTCCAAAATCCAAAGCTTTCTCCCCTGTGATGAGCTCAAGGAGCAAGATCCCGAACCCAAACACATCTGTCTTCTCTGAGGACTGACCAGTTGATAAGTACTCCGGAGCAATATGGCCCACAGTCCCACGCACAGCTGTGGTCACATGGGAATCCCTGTGATCCAGAAGCTTTGCCAAACCAAAATCTCCGACAACTGCCTCAAAGTCTTCATCCAATAAGATGTTAGCTGCTTTAACATCCCGATGAATGATTTTAGGGTCACATTGTTCATGTAAATAGACTAATCCCCTTGCAGTGCCCAAAGCAATCCTTTTTCGCTTTGACCAGTCTAGAGCTGGCTTTCCATGAATATAGTCTGCAATTCAATCCGAAAGTCATTGGAGAGGATCTGGTATTTGAATGTTGCATTTCATAGACAGGTATAAGGTGACCAAAGAAAAGTAACCAAACTTAAAGTTTTACATATGCAAATTTCTCTAACAAAAACAAACACTTCTTTTCCCTGTTTTTCTGTTTTTTTTAATTATACGATAAATGCATAAAATGGAACTATTCACAGTCCGCAGCTTTTATGATTTTCCTTAGTTTACATTTACTGTAGAATAAGAAACCTCGAGAAAAATGAAATGCTTGATCATGCTGCATTTCATACTTCAGCTGCCAAGTGCAAGAACCCCAAAGGTCACTGTTTCAATGAAAATAGTCGAAAGAATTGGGCAACTGAGCACTATGTCCAAAATGAGCCAATGGTACATTTTCTAACCTTTTAGACGAGATGCTACGCTTCCATTAGGCATGTAAGGGTAGACAAGTAGCCTCTCCTTTTCAGTTGTGCAGGAACCACAGAGCCTCAACAGGTTCCGATGAATAGCCAAGCTTATCATCTCCACTTCCATTTGGAATTGGATCTCACCGCCGACTGCATTGTAGTCCTTCAGTCTTTTGACAGCTACCAATGTCCCATCATTCAGGCAACCTTTATACACAACACCAAATCCGCCCCTCCCTAGAATGTTCTTTGAACTGAAATGGTCTGTTGCAGCCCAAAGCTCCTTGAAAGCGTACCTTCTTAAATGGCCGACGCAAACCTTAAGATCGTATTGATCTGCACAGGAAATTCCAAATCTGAGGATGCATTTTCTAGGAAGATTTCCATTTCCTTAGATATGCACTTCTCTGGAAAAAATTGGATAAAACAGAAAATTTTCCAGGATTCCGTTTAAGAAGTCACATTGATCATGGAATATAGCATAAGGTGTAACTTAATAATTTTTTCTTGTTTCTTGACTTTTGCTTCCTCAGTGCAGAATAAAAAGGGAAATTTATCAGGTTTCCAAGCTAAGCATAGTCCTTGAGAGAGAGAGAGAGAGAGAGAGTAACCATTGACATCAAAGAAAATCTGCTGGTTGTGCCTATACCGCCACCAAATTAGTATCCCAACAACCATGACGATGAAGAAAGCACCTCCAAAGCTACTTCCAAAAGCAATTGCCATGTGACGCCGTTTTGTTTCCGATTCTTGCTCATCTGCTGAAGAAGGCTACCATAAGCTTTTAGAACGTTAAAGTGTTCGACAGGATTGAAAAGCCAAAAACTAGAGGCTACCTTTCAGAGCATCAGGCGGAAAAGAAAGTGGCTCTGGCAAGACAGTAGTACAGTTGCTGTTGGCATTCTCTCCACAGATTAAAGGATTTCCCGTGAATCTGTAATGGAAAGAGATCAGCCAAATTGGTTATTGATAAATGTACTGAAGATATCTCAAACGACAGATTGCAGTGACAAAGTAAAGGAAGCTCACTTGAAAGTTCGGGCTGATATTTTTGGCAAAGGACCACTTAGATTGTTATATGAAAAATCCCTGCACGTAGATTGCTCTTCAGATGATAATTCAATTACGGAGGGAGTTCTCCATTAAGTTTCACCATCCTGACTAGTTTGAAGCAATCAAACTAGAAACACAGAGCAAGGACTTACACAAGTGTCAGACCATCAATGTTAGATAAGGAGTCGGGGCATGGACCAGTAAGACTATTGTTGTTCAGCCGCCTGTTTTTGAGAGAAAAAGATTGGAAAAAAGGTACATGGTGAGATTATAATTGTTGAAGAGTTAAACTTTGATTAACCACAACAACGTCACATTTTCGGAAATTACAGGTAATTGAGGTTTATCAGGTCCCCAAGAGTACTAGGAATTCCCCCACTGAATGTGTTGTTGGACAGGTCAAGTGTCTGAAGCTTCTCCAACCTCCCAATTGATGCAGGAATGGGGCCTGATAGGTCATTGTTCTGAAGCAGCCTGACATAAGTCGGAACTCATGAGTTATCAGCCCATCTGAGAAATTGATTGCTCCGCAGAAAATAGAGGGCAAGAGCTTACACAGATTGCAAGTAGGAGAGGTTTCCAATCCCAGGAGATAAGGTCCCTGAGAGGCCTTGACTAGGAAGCCCACTGCTCAAGAGGAACCATTCATCAGAAAAAGGTTCTATCAGAAAATCAAAACCATATAACGATTCCTGCATAACTTACAGAGCAGAAACATGGCCATCCGTGGTACAAGTCACCATCCTCCACCCACAAGGATCGACAGAGTTCATGTCCCAGTCCAAAACATTGTATGGGTCATGAAGAGCACTTTTTATGCCCATTAACGCAACCACTGTTTCATGGAAGAATACAGTGAGAATCAACGGAGGCAATCCATTTCGTATAGCGTCTTTTTCATTGCGCACTAAGTATACTTCACTAGATGATTCATGAGAAGAGTATTAAGATTGCAATTGTATGACATCCCAAAAAAAAAAAATCTTATCACAAGGGCCATGAAAGGGACTGGAATGGGGGAACAAAGAAGAACGAGAAGATAACGAAACATATACAGTGACATATGGTTTGCGGACACTGAAACACTAAAGAAAATGAAAACAGACAGAATTTTGATGCCTAGCTAAATTATAAAAGAAGAGGAAAAGAAGATAACCCAAATTGAAACGGACCTTCATAGTTAATCCCACTAGGAGAAAGAGTAGCAGAGGAGCTCCCAAGCCTTGCCAGAACCAGGAAGAGAACTCTCAAGAGCAGACATCTGTTTACTTTGTTACCCATTACTCTATTTCCCACTTCAGAAACTTTCACTTTCTGTCTACCACCAATTATTCAAAATCTCCGCAACCCATTTTCACCGTACCATTTTTGCCTCCATCCCATTTGAGAAAGATTACCCCGAAATAAGAATGAGGACCTAAGCCACCAAAAGGGACAGTGCTGTTTGTGACCAAGTACCCAGAAGAAGCTGAAATCGCCGGAGAATAAAACGCCTAGCTTGGGAACGGATACTTGGAATCAAAATCATGAGCCAAGACAAACAGCTAATATTGGGAAAGGCAAGATTTTCGATCAAGAAGAGGCGTCCGAGGGCCTAAAATTCTGAGATTCTAGAGATCTGGGAATGCGCTAGGGGATCCCCAAAGATTCCATGTGAGCTTCCTCTTGTTGGTTTCTTGCTCTCTGTTCTTCTACTTCTTCCTTTCCTCTTCTCCAAGAGTCTATTATCCTCCCAGAGTGAGTGAAGAGAGAAGGATGAGTTGAGAGTGAAAATCAGAACAATCCTATTCACTCCTCATACTGGAAAAGGACCAGGCTTCTCTACAAAGGGACAAGACAAACTGCCAAATTCGACACGGTTACAGATGAGGGGAACGAGAGCCAGAGGCAGACGACACTCCCCAGTCCCCCAGTGACAGGGGGAAAAAAACTGTACTATTTCTATTTTATTTAAGATTTACATAGCTTCTCGTAACGATACAGCAGCTAAATTTCTCGATGCATCTTCCGTTGCCCTTTTCTGGGCTCTCTGCTCCGTTTCTACTTTAGTAGAAATTATGGGGATGGGATTGAAATGAAGGCACTGTTGGTGCGGGATTGATTGATCGAATGATTCAGAGCTTCACAGAGGGGGAGAGAGAGAGTGGGGGGGGGTGCGGGGACTCCGGACTATGGCGAAGCGTAATGAGCGAAAGGAAAGCAGTGTTTTTCTT
>CXYZ01013362.1:744966-858325 GCA_900006705.1 Sonneratia caseolaris | reverse complement strand
CCAATAGTTTTTTTCATTTTTTTTAAATATAAAAAAATGAAAATATTATACTATAAGGAGCATATGATAATTTATCACATTCTGTTAAAAGAGCTTCAGTAGGTCTTCGCCGGATGCTAAAATGCACTGTGCAATTTGCAAAGTTTCGAACCATATTATTGAGAAAAATAAGGAAGAAAAAAATCTCCCCAAGAAAATAAATAAAATTCTCATTTTAAATAAGAATAAATGGGTGATAATAAGTTTAATATTTAACTCAAAAAATATCAAAATATAAATAGATTAATTACCTGTATATATATTTTTTTGCTATAACAGAAAACCATAGGCCTGACATCAATCTCTTCACTAAATTAGTAGAACAGTTAGGATAGGAATTCTCAGTGGGCCATAATTCATTTAACAGAAAATGTTAAAAATAAAATTTTAAAAAAATAAAAATAAAAAAACATGGTGATTGAGGCCATGGTGGGAGTGCGTGAAATGGGATTAGGTTTAGGCTCTGCACCCAGAGGTTATTCTCTCTGTCTCGGCTACTGTGAGAGCCCTTTTTTTTTCCCTAACAACTTCAGTACCCACTCATTGATTAATATTTAAATCATATTAATGGTTAAATATTAATAAATGGTAATTTTTATTGATAATTATTTTTATTAATAAAATTAAAATTATAAATTAAGAGAATATAGAATAATTTTACTCAATTATATTATTAATAATGTCTGTGCGCGGGCGCGTGCAGAGAATCTCTGAAATGCGCCCACCGGGAGGCATGCTGCATGCTTAGGCCTCACATGCAGTACGATTCGGGCATTTGATTCTCCTCCCATATTTGCCCCTCCTCGCAGCCTCGCTTTATTCAGGCCATCTCTCTCGTACTCGGAATTGTCTGTACCAATTAATCTTAATCAATGATTTATTAAGACAAAAAAATTTTCCTATAATTAAAAAAATTCATTCATAAAATTCAAATTATAGAATTACCGCCTTGATATTTGAAGATAAACATATATGGAAGATGAGACCTTATCGGCTGCAATTTGAAGATGGGTATCGAGAATTCTATCATCTCAACTTGAGGGCACTGTCGTCTTGATCAAGTCCACTTTTTTCAACTAGACTTCTCCGTTAGTGGGAAGCAGGTGTGGCAGTGGAAGGGTGCTACACTCATTTCTTAATTGCATAGCTAAAATAGTGGGTAATATTTGACATATATACATACATATACATATATATATCCAGTTTATCCTTATTGATGTTGGAGCCCCGGTATCGTGCACGTGTCGGATCACGATTCCGGCCAGGCTAGCTCGAGGATGTAACACGTGGGAGATATTTTTGCAGTTGGCTTAGTTATGAAGGCTTTGAAGGAGATCGTCACAGCTAATCACCAAGTATAAGCCGACGACGTCGGAGGATTAATAATGCCTAGGGCTTTTAAGCGCGTAGTCACCCACGGAAAGGATAGACACTGTTTGTCTGGACTCCCCACTCGCGAGCGGGAGCTGGGAATATTCTCGGTAATTACACGGATGCAGCACGGGCAATTGTGGGAATTTTTTTTAAAAAAAAATGGTACATCATATGTTTTTAGGGAAAACAATTTTCCTCAAAAAGTTATGATTTCCATTAAAAAATTTTAGTAAGATTAAAGAAAAATGAGATAATAAGAGGGTATATGGAATTATAATAATAAAATAAATATTTTTTATTTAAGGTAATACTAATAAAATATGATGTATTAAAGTATTATTTAATAAGATTAAATCCCGAATAGTTTAATGTCTTGAAATTATTGAGGAGAGGAGTGGCACTGGCACAATCTCCTAGAGCATTTTTGTCGTGTTGGGAAAACTGAAATATTCTCTATGCTTTACTTTATGGGTAATATGATTAAAATAAATTAAAGTTTTTATTATTATTATAAATAATGTAATTACTTTATTTTTTTATTTATTGCAGGCAGAGAATTTTCCCTGTAACTGTGCTTGAGACTCTCGCACCTAAATCCGAGGGGTATTTTGGTCGTTTAAAAAGGGAATGAACAGTTACGTCACCGTTTTACCTGCTCATCCATCCGTTGGTTCGTCGGTCGGATGGAATTTCCTTTAATTTCTGACCTTGATTATCTTACTAATTAACAAAAAAATCCTTTTATTTTTACTCGGAGTACATTTGGTATCAGGAATAAAAAGAAGAAGGGAATTATAATATATACTGTACATCTTAGCCTGCTTTGCAACACCATAGAGTTGTCGCTCTACTGACGAATGTCTGACAGTTTCAATACCATGAATTGTGACATGACTGCCGACCAACGTCAATGCCAACCAACCGAGTCGGTCTTACCTGACTGGAAAATTCTCCGGTTAACCTCTATTGCTCGTGCATAGGGAGCCAATGTCAAATGGTTCGCCCCACGAGTAACCATCCATCCCCAAATGGAGGTCGGCCAAGGTCGATCGAGAGGACCAAGTCGCCGAGTGAGCAACCCTCACCCTTGGGTCGACCTTGGGATAGCCATGTTGGCTCACAATTGTCACACCACTGTAAATATTCATAAAGTATAGGTGAAGATAAGGTCACTTATTCCCGGCATCAAATTTTTACTGTCAATCTTATCTATTCTTATTCACTGATAAGAAGGTTTTTCAATCAACCTGGCTGGGCTTCCTACCAGGCATCCAAGGCATGCCACTGACTCGCCGGACGACACAGGACCGCTCCGTGACCAGACCCAGTCCACCACCAGCCCCGTCCACCGACACATCAAATCGCACATGGTGCTAGTACCTAAATATCCATGCGCAGACACTTTATGGGTATGAGTGAGTGATCGAGAGCACCGAGATTTATTGGAGTAAAAGTTAAAGAAGAGAAAGAATGGTCCAGTGGGGGCCCAAGCCCGACACCAGACACGATGAGATAACATTGAAACGACGTTTGATGGAGTCAAAAAGTAAAAGTATGGAATATGTGAGTGGTCATTCGGAAACGCGATTTTATATTGTAATAAGCTGTTTAATTTCAATGATTCTTGTTTGCTTAATTTTCTTTTATATTCCCTTGGTTTCTCTCTTATCGGATCATTTTACAGGTCCGTGGCTGTCATTTTCTAACATTAAAAAAATTGTGGGAGATTGATGTGTCGATAGTAAAAGAAGTGGTCCAAACGTAGATGCTATTATATTATCCACCATTAGCATGATCTGGTGTATGCCCTTTTTGAAAACTTTAGCCCTTTCTTTGCATGATGGGAAAGCAAAACAGGGAACAAAAAGCCATCTTTGAATTGAAATTGGAAGAGGGACTCGAAAGCAACACTTAGAACTGAGATACTGTGTTCCGGTTTACCGGTTCTGAGAGAGCGCTAACGTGTCAGTTTTTGGTCGGGAAGTTGGCCGGTGGCACGATCCAAATCCCAATTCAGTTCTCTCTCTCTCTCGTAGTTCATGTGCACCCATGGAAAGAGAGGGAAAGTAAGCTTGAAAGGAGGAGGATGTTATGCCCGCCGATGAAGAGAATTACCTACATGTCGGAGGCAACATCACTGTTCGAGAGTTGCTTTCAGGCCATTGACTGGGAGAATGATTGAGGAAGTGATCCATGCACTGGATCAGTGGGCCCTCATTCCAACCCATGGATCATCAATAAGTGGGCCCAAACTTGCCATCTGAAGAAATAGGAACTAGCGGGTCTACAATTGGGTGAAGGGTTCCAACTAATCCCGACTACCCATCTTGACGTGCTCGTGAATTATTATAATGCTCGCGTTGTCGAATCGAAATTTGACAAAGCAGCTTCGGATGAAAAACGAAGAGAGTCGATTTATACTGGATTAGGTTAAGCTGGCTACCGAATCTCTGGCAAATCCGTACCCACCCGGCGGTGGTAAACAACCTCTTTGCAGATGTCAGGTCACGTCGACGCTAAGCTTGGAAAACGAGAGAGAAGAATTACGATTAGGTGAAGTGACCTCGCATTTGACTTTTAACCGAGGTGTCTTCCGTGAAACCCAAAAAAGTTTGGGATGAGGAGAAGTTGCACGCTCTGTGGATTTTGCGGTTTCTTGAAGAGCATAACTGGGCAATAGTTGAATTGGGCATATATTGGAGGAGGTCCATTACCCGATATGTCACAAGCTATCGGCCCAGACAGCAAAAGTCGGGCGGAACGCCGACGACGATCGTGAGGATCAACAGCCCAGCAGATGTTGACTACTCGAAATCACAAATCGCGTCCTTGATGGTCTATGAACACTGCTTCCCTTCTCAGATACATGCGGTAAATTTCACGGTATCTCGTGCCACTGTGTCACCGAGCAGTAGAGCATATGAAGACACGAATTAATGAAATTTTACCCATTCTTCGATTGATGCCTGATACGGATGATACCATACGGGGCCATCAGGCCAAACCCGACCCAACTTACTAATTCGGGTCAACCCGACATAAGCTCCACACGTACGCCTACTGGTAAATCGGATGGGGCCATTCTTCCTCACCCCCAGACACGTACAGGCCCTCTGTTGGGGACCATTTCCCTCTCCTCTCTTCTTCCTTACATTCGATTAATGTACTCATTTAACCGTAAGAGAGTCAATCCGAATTGTCAAGGGTTGATTCAACATTTTTTCGCAGGTTCTCGGAAACAACTACAACCTCAAAATAACCCGAGCTTGACTGAAATAGTACGGATGAAGGATCCCTCGAAGAATCTGATGAGTCAGTCAATCTAACCAGTACCCCCATCGACGGCTTCTTCAAGGCCTCCATGTACAAGTGCTCTATATATATTTTTATTTTAAATGAATGCGCCCATATAAAACACTTATTACATCAAATTTTTACTGCTTCCATAAGATATTAAAAAAATTGTCAACTATGACCTGTCCGCGGTATTTATTTATCCTTTGAATAGATTCCACGGTTCAATTGCGGCGACTCCTTCACTTGGAATCTCCGGTTCCCCGCCGCCATAGCCGCCTCCAGCTCGGCCACCCCGACGCTCGCGCATGTGAACAACATCCTCTCCATCCGGTGAGCATCGGTCAGCGCCGCGTTGCCCACGCTTCCCCACCTGCACTTGCTCCGGGCTGCCAACTCGCACCACACCACATTCTCCGGCCTCGCCGGGCTGTGGATATATATGAAATTGCCGGCCGCGCATATTGCTATGGAATACACGCCGGAGCACTCGTCCTTCAGCCCCTCCCCGAACTCCGCCGGAATCTCGGCAATCTCCTCTGACTCGCTAAGGTCGGAGCTGATTTCCCATAGCTTCAAGCTCTTGAAGTTCTCTGCGCTTCCGGTGAGGCCGACAAGGATCAGTTGATCGCCGGAGAACACGAGGACGGAGTAGTAGACGTTCTGATCGGGCTTCAGGTCATACGGCCCGCACCAGGCCTGCGCCTCGGGATCGTACGAGTAGGTCACGCCGGAGGCCTTCTCTGTGACGTACATCCTGCGGCGATCAGCGGCGACCGAGAGCCACACGGACGCGTTGGAGTCCTTGAGGATAGCGGGCATCGGCTGGCACGCGCTCCACACGCCAGTCCTCAGGTCATAGGTCTCCACGGAGAGGGGGTCGTCCTCGAAATCGCACGCGCCACCGGCCACGACGATGCTTGAACCCACCAGGGCCACGACGGGGTCCGTGCGCCAGACTACCGGGGCGGCGACGTGGTGCCACGTGAGGTTGAGCGGGTCGAACGAGAAGGAGAGACGCGTGGGAGAGAGCGAGTACAGGAGCGCAGAGTTGGAGCACCGGATGGCGGAGGAGAGCTTCGTCGGCGGCCGGCACGGGTCCAACTCCACCACCTCTATCCAGAGGCCGGAGCGGGGATCAAAGGCGTGGACGGCGGAGGTGCAGCTGGAGCGGCGGCCCTGAGTGTGGACAACGAGCCACGGCTTGGGCCGGTTGAAGTGCTGGAGGGAGGAGGCGACGGCGCGGCTCCACGATCTGGACACGTGCGAGACGGGGACAAGGTCCACAAGCGGCACATGGGACAGCATCAGCTCGAGGACATCGCCGTGAAGGGGACCATCTCCGGCCCCCTCTGCGACGGGGCACCCCTTCTCCCGAAGTTGGATGAATTCTCCGCCGGCGGCATCCATGTCCCGCGCTTCCGAGTTCTCTTCCGCCAGCTTCGATGGAGGATTCTAATTTTATAGGGACAGTGGGGGATTCCTCCCGATAGGTCTCGACTCTCGTCTGTCGAGTGGATCTTTGAATTTATAGATGCAAAGAGACTTTTGGCTCGTGTCTATCTGAACCGACATGCCACCTCAATTGGTTTGTGGCTTTTCGGATGGGCATGCCGAGTGGTGTCTTCTCTTGTCAGGAAGACAAATCCTCTTCTTCTTTTTTTTTTTTTTACATTCATGCGCCCCTCAACTCTTTACTGTACATAGGTTCTATCGAGGGGATGTTCAACAACCAATCCTCGTCGTGGAAATTACATCATGCGTGGTTGGCACTACAATCTTGTAGTGAAAAACATTTGCACATAACCTAATTTTCTATAAACACCAATTATTTTATACCAAATTCAAAATTTCTCATTAATTTAATTTAATTTTTATTTATTTATTGTGATTTTGATCATCCCATTTATATACATCTTCATCAGTGTCATTTTTATTTAAATATCCTTAAAACTCTCTATTGAATATTTATCCTTTCTAAATAATATTATATATTTAAATCTTATAAATAAAAAAATTAATTTTCTTAAAGATTTTAATGGATGGATTGATGAGAATCCGACTTAAGTGAAATAAATAAAGTATTAGACGGTGAAAAAGGGGAACTTCTCTCCATTGATCTTTTTTTTTTTCGGCCAACCGTCAAACCGGTTTGATGCGTTACAGGCGGTGTTTGATTGATACAATGCGAAGGGATTGCAACGAGAGACGTACGGAACTGTTACATTAAAGAGGTGGGATCCACCTCTTAAAATATTCAAAGACGTAAAATCCCAAATGTACCCCTCTGTACAATCCGACGTGGAACACTGTCTTAAAACTTAAAAGGCTCGTTTTTTCCTTGTAATTAAATCATTTCTTCAATTACATCAACAATATGATAATATCATATTTACACATATTTTTCCATCATCAAATAATATATTTTAAATTCAAATATACTTTAGCAGTGTAAAAAAAAAGGGAGTGTCACTTTTTATATAATTTAACTTTACGCTATAATTTAATAATACAATAATTACCATGGCTGTAAGCTCAGAGGACAGCATTTCTTCACTTCACGCAGGTGCAGCACAATAATTTTGCAATAGATTTTTCGCATCTAAAATCGCTGGAGTCTCTTCGAAGACATCCGATGAAATGACAGCCGAGTACGTGCGCTGTAGGTGTGCTGGATCACGAGCCGAAATGTCCGTGCCGTGGCTATTAAAAATTAAAATATCTTAAGGTAAAATGCCCACTCGACGGTCCACGGTGGCCCGCCCTGCCAGCCGGCTCCCGAAGTCAAACAAAAACGGAAAGAGGCAACCCAGCATCCCCATCCCCTAGTGTGTGTCTGTGTGTGTGTATATATATATATTATATATATATATATATCTTTTTCCATTTTCCTCCGCGAATTATTTTCATAATAATTTTTCATCCGAGAGGCCTAAGATGAATACAGATGTTCATTTTCTTTACCAATATAATATAAATTAATTGTAATAATTAAATATTTCTAGTTATTAAATAAGATTTTATGTTTGAATCTTGTAGATGAATATTCACATTAATATAAATAAAATTTTATCATTTAGAAATAATAAATTTGAATTAATAAAAATTAAAAAATATATTAAAAATAAAATAGCTCAAATTGAAAAAGAACAGTAAATTTTTCTTAATTTAATTTTGCGTTTCTCTCCCTCTCTCTTGTTTTCTTTTCTTTCCACTATTTAATAAATGGGAAAACGTAAAATAATATCCTTATATATATATATATATTTATTTATTTATCCATTTTCTTGGGTCGGACGTCCTAATCCTACTATACCACCAACCTCGCCATCCTAATTAATTCAACGACTTAGGTGACTCAATATAATTTCAACCTCTGTATCTCATACTCATATCATTGCACTACATATTCTACCAAAGTTTTTAAAATTGAACCGAATCAAGACTGGTATAGACATAGGTTTATGTATCTGATCAGAGTTCGATTGATTAAATATCATATTTAATAAATAATATTAATGATAAATTTCTATAATATTATAATTTAAATATAATTTATAATAAAACTATTAATATAATCACTGTATTAGTTCAAAATTTAACATAAAATATAAATGTAAATATATTATAATATTTTTATTTTTTTAAATTAAGTGAATTAGTTTTTTCACCAGTTCAATTGAACTCACCAGTCTGACTAATTCAATCAAAAGTTGATATCCTTTAAAGTGTAATTAGATTTTTTTGGAGAATCGAACCCAATGAATAGTAGGTTTCTTGTCGAATTGGCTGGCTTAGTTCGGTTTTAAAAACTATGGATTGCATGATTAATATAAAATCTCTTTACCTGCACGATGTGGTTCCGATAATCTCTCAACGTTAACCTGATAGCTCAAGTCTATCTTTTTATTTTATGACATGGACCACTTGATATTAATTTAAGTTTTATTCAGACTCATACGCCGAAAAATTAAATTAAGTTATTCTAATATAGAAGTATACCCTACTCAAAGCGGAGCCCATCGAATCAAATAATATATTTGCACCTTTGAGCTTACATAGATAGTAGACGTGCAATGACCTGTTGACTCAAAGCTACCCAACTACCCCATTGTTAGGACTGACGTTGATTTCAAATTTTCAACTTTGATGAGCCCCAACTTTTGACTGACTCTGCAACTTCTGACCCATATTAAGCTTGTTTGACGGATCATTGGCACGCCGGGATAGGGTCCCTTAATTGCGGTTTTGTATCCATGTCATCTGAATAGGGACATCCGTATGATTTGGTATTTAAGAGAATGTTGCATATCCACAAACTAATCAGCTTGAATTTGGATTAATCATCATCGGATAGATTTTTATATGATCGATACACCAGTCCAGTCCAGAAAAAAAAAGATATATTTGCGTTTCTTTTGTGATTTTAACACACAGGTCTTGCCCACCATCTTGAGCGGCTGCCCAATTACGGATGGACAAAGTATCTGGGGGCGGTTGCGGTCGCGGTGGCCCGCATCGACAAAGCAACAATATCCAATTCCAGAGGCTGCCCCCGGATTTATCAATTTTTATATGAATAAATATACATACTAGAGGAGGACAAAATGACATTCGGATCGGGCAGGAGGCAGAGGAGCGCCAAGGGGCCGTCCCCCCACCGCGAGGAAAACCGAAGTCGAGACCCCGTGACTCCGAGATGCGGCGGCAAATTGTCCAGTTTTAGGGACATTCGGACGTCCATACGATCCAATGACCTGTTCGTCCGGAAAGCATCGTCCATGTCGGACGAGCTTTCAGCGGCGCCGTGCCCACTTTCGAGCCACGGAATGGAATCGGAAAAATCGAGCGTAGATATCTCTTCCAATTACACACCACCCCACCGGCCGATAACTTTTGTCGAGTGTCAGTCATGAGAAGAATTGTGGAATGGACATTCATTCAATCGCGGGAGGCGCTGCTGGATAAGGAATCATCCAACCACCCCAACTACTTCCTTTGAACTACCTTCCGTTCTCTGGGGGTTCATCTCCGTTTGGATAAGGAATTATTATGAGTACTGATCTAGGAATTGAGGTCCATCGCGCATTAATGCACTGACTCAGTTCTTCCACACGATCGTGTTAGATATTTCGCACAACAAATCTGTTTTTTTTTTTTCTCCCTGTGATTGTTTTCTATGATCGAGAATGTCGTCACTGTCCACGATTTGGTCCCAGAAAATGAACGAGTGAAAAAAAAAGGGGGGGTACTTTACGCATCTGTGACACGTGGCACCAATCGTCCAGAATCACTGTCCGTGTGGTTATGCATCCATTAAATCATTGACTCACTGGTCTATATCATACTACTGCGTGATGGAAGATCTTCCTGGCGGGATTGGGCCTTACCAGTGGAGGCCCAAATATGTATTGGGCTGAAACCCTAAGATTCGGCCCGGAACCGCATGAACATCATTCACCACAACCATTGCCGCCTATGCCACCAGAGAACAGACTCGCCCCGCTGCCACCGTCCACGTCACCTCCACCACCGGCTCACAAGACCAGGAAGTCACCCACCTTCGATGTCCTGAATTTTGGAGCCAGGGGTGATGGAACGACGGATGACACGAAAGTAGTATTTTGATTCTCATTTTTCTTCTCACTCAACAATCTCTCTCAAGTGTACTCTGACATCAACACAGAGACTATCGATTGCAGTTCCTTTCATGAAACGCAGTCATTTTCATTTCATGTCGTGCTCATATGAAAAGCCTGACGCAAATTAATGATTTCCGAGACAAATCTTCAGACTGATACTACATGACCGAGGTTTTTCCTCTTTGTCGTCCTCGATGTCTTTCAGGCATTCCAGTCAACCTGGGCAGCTGCCTGTCAAGCGGAGAGGCATCGCATCGACCATGCTGATTCCGGCAGGTTACGGATTCCTCGTGGGAACCATCTCTTTTCAAGGCCGGCACTGCAGTGAAAACCTTCTATTCCAGGTAACATGGACGACAGGCAAACCCCCACGCTCCTTTACTTCGTGCAAAAATAACACCGGAATCATAATCGAAATATTCGATTACTTTGTCGTGTTTTTTAGGGAGTCCTTCATGTTCTCTTGGCAATAGAATTTTATATTATCAATATTAATTAAAATATATATATATAAACGGAATTAAATTGTAATTTCCGAATTAAATCAAATGGAAATTGAAATTAGTCGTCCGGCTTCCAATTCCTCTTATTTTATCCCTATTTCCATTCCAGTTATGATTCTTGATTGCAGATCAAACGGCATCTATTCTAAGCTATCTTAAAAATGGTGCTGACTATCTGAGTTGGAATCTTGTCTGAGCTAGACGGTACAATCGTCGCCCCGGCAAACCTCGGGAGCTGGGGTAGGGATCTGTTGAATTGGATCGTGTTCAAAAGGCTCACCGGACTCCCGATTCGAGGACATGGAACCATCGAGGGCAGGGGCTCGGGCTGGTGGCACATCTCTGCGTTGTACGATCCCAAAGCCACGAGCGATGATGACGATGAGACTGAACTTATGGACTTATCGCAGGATGACAACTATGACGACGACGACGACGGTGTACAGTTTCCTGATATGCTTCGCACTCTTCCTGGCTTCGTCATATCCCTGAATGAGCACATTTGTTTCTCTTCTCTTCTTCACAGGAAGAACCTTTAGGTATGTTCATGGCAAAAAATGCTCGATCCCTCAAAAGACCGACGGTAAGGAATCGGAAATAGAAACAAAAAAAAAAAAATTTCTGACTGTAACTGTCACCTGCCTACGGCCTACCAAAGCTTCATTTTTTATGGGCGGTGTAGGCACTGAGGATCTACCGGAGCAAAAACACGACTGTCACCGGGATCACGATTCAGAACAGCCCTAAGTTCCACGTAAAGATCATGAACTGCAACGGAGTCAAGGTGCACGACGACGTTTTAGTTGCCTACTCGTTGTCTCCTCCATGGACCCTGGCTGACCTGAACTGACCACTCGTTGCTCCTCGGGCTGGCCTGCCTCTTGCCTCCCCCTTGCACTGTCCCAGCAAGAAATCAATCAAGAACAAAGCTTCTCCATGTTTTCCACTTGATTTCTTGGACCAATTGTTGGACCTGACTTTATCTTGGGTGGATTCGACCATTCACAGTCTGCAAATCCCTTCATATTATATAGCTGAGACGGACATTTTAAAAACCATATTTGCCCGGACATTTTCACGCCTCGATCGTTCCTCTAGAAATACCTCCCCAGCTCAGATGCTCACTCAGGCATTAGGCTAAGCGAGAGATTGGAGATACATGAACGCCATGACGAGGAGATTGGCCTCACTTACGAATCACATCGTCTTGTCGTTCAGCTCGGGCCTGGTTTCATCCATTGTACGCCTTGGAAATGCGGCCGCCTCCTTCTATAGCAGCTACCACCGTGTGCACGGCGAGGTCCAGAGCCCCCCGCCGTCAGGAGGGTCGTGCCCGATGAGTCCAGCAAGGGCTTCACTGACATCATCTACGAGAAGGCCATGGGTGAAGGTATTGCTAAGGTATTCATCCACTCTTGCAGATTTTGCATGTGCAGAGCATGTGAAGTGAACTTATGAGGCGACTTCCAAGCTCCTCCATTGGTGTCATCTCCTTCACCGGAAAGGTACTTTCCTCCTGCATTATCATTAGTTTTGACAAACCCAATATTTCCTTTCCCAACCAAATCCACGCCCCCCCCCCATCAAACTTTTTGAGGCCTTCTGCAGCGTTGGTAACCAGTCCGTGAGGACTAAGACTGGTTACGCTGACCCTGCTGACGTTGGCCGTCTGAATGTCTTGGGACTTACAGATAAAAGCTTAAAACTTTTGGGAAGCCAGTACTGGAATAAAGTGGACTCCGAGTGACCTTCATGACATGCAATCGGATCCATTAAGAAGACGGCTTTATGATCTTGTTTCGCACGTAATTCTTACTGCAATGGGAATCGGAGTCCAGAGCAACTCTTGCGATCCTTTTGGTTATGCCGGACTATTGAAACATAGGATTGCTCTCTGTTCTTGGCATATACATTCTACTACCTCCTTCCAGATATTCGCTCCGTACAGTTCGATTACTTATATCTCCGCAGGTCCAAATTAAGCGCCTGCCAAAGCCCGTCATCGCCATGCTGCACTCCTTTCGCCTCTTTTCTACTGACCACCCATGTTATCAACATAGTTTTTTCTTAACCATTGTTCGATTTATTGTGTACACTGGTCATCTTGCTCTCCCATTAAACCAGGCTGCTGGATGCACTATCGGGGGAGGACTCATTCTTCACATGGTCTGCGATCTTACTGTTGCTGCAGACAATGCTGTACTTGGCCAAACCGGCCCCAAGGTAGTGTGGACAAATCCGATGTGACCTTGCCTTAATTTCCTGCCGTACGGATGCCTTTTTGGTTTTCTTTGTCCAAATTTGCAGTATAACCTCTCTGTTCGCACTTGTTACAGGTCGGAAGCTTCGACGCTGGCTATGGATGTTCCTACCTACCTCTATGACTCTTCTCGTAAGCGTTATAAGTTGAGACTTCATTTTTTATGTCTTCGGGGCGAGAGTACTTCTTGATGGGGGTACAGTATCCATGGAAGTGGTAGGCATAGAAAGCATCGGGCTAATATACTCGCATGTACGTAACAGCTTGATTTTCTGCAGTTTCCTCTCCATTTCTCTCATCTGTGGGACAACGAGGAGGAAATAAGGAACCTAAGGAGTGTTATTTTCCGAAGTTGCTAACCAGTAAACACTATTGCAACAAATGAGGGAGACGTCTTGAATTCAATTCTCTTCTAGCTGCACGAAAGAGAAACATGACATAGCCACTTGGTCTCTAATCAGTATCGGCAGTAAAACCAGAATCGACATGCGCCGGAATAGGTGATGCTACCACATTGGTTTGGCTCGACATGTTGCTGCAATCGTCCGACACGGTCTCAGGTGAAAATCTGAATTTAACTTTTAGAGCTTTTCACTTGATACTTGAGGCAAGTCATTTCACTCGGTGAAAATAGAATTTAGATAAGCTAAAATATTTCTGAATTTAAGGTTATGAAAGAAGATTGCCATAAGTATCTCTCACTGCATCATAATCCTCCGACACAGAGATACAGACATGCTGTATGGCAAATTCTATCTCATGTCCATTCTCCGGCACCAGAAATGCAGCCTAAGTCCTCTGCCAAAGGAAAATTTTACCCGGGATTCACTTGGCAGCCAACAGTCTGCGGTTCCCTAGCTTTGCACTTCTCCGGCGCACCGCCCACCTCTCCTTGATCGCACTTGTCTTATCAAGAGTATCATCAAGATTCTCTTCGGACATTCCCTTCTCTCCATCAGCAGACCTCAGAGCATCGAAATCTCCTCTTATTCTCGCTGCTTCAGCAACCAAGTCATGTATGAGCATCTCGGTAGTTCTGGTAGTTATTCCCCTAAGATACCATGAGATGGGCGGGGGAGGGACCAGGGCAGGTTGGATCAGCTGGTCCAAGCTCACTCTTGAACCAACCCTTCCTTTGCCTCCAGTAAGTGACTTGTAGTCTTCCCATGAGGAAGGTTTAAGTGGAGAGCAGAGATGTTCATCAACAAACAATGGCTCGACTTTCCAGCAACCCTCAAACCTCTTCATGAACCCTGTCTTCAATTGCTCGAACTTCATCTGACACAATAAGATAGAACAATAAGACAAGCTCGCGTTAGCATCTCGGCAACAATGTTATGTTTCTCTTTCCACCACTGAATTCATGTACAAATGATATGAATAGACATCAATTCCTCACCGAGTGATCTGTTCTGTTTTGATCTACAAGAACATGGACCGATATAGTCCCAGACCACCAGAGAAACTTCCATAGGGCTGCCTGCTCTACTTCAACAACCTGCCTTAGACCTTCATCGACCAATACTTTTCTGGATATCACTTCCTAAAATGGACATGAATTCCCAAAATCAAGAGGGAGAAACCCCTGCCTTGAGCCTTGAGTAATCAACAATAAAAGTTCATTGACCGAACTCACCTTGATATTCTTGAACACTCTCTTGTTATCAGGATCAGTCACAATATTGTATACTGCATCCGGTGGTAACCCGATATCAACCTTTACTCTGAGGTTGCAAAGAGACCCTTTAGGTACACTGACCTGTCACAAGCATCAATTAGATCCCTAAACATCCAATTTCATGGTTGATTCCTTGTGTAGGTTTCTCACTTTACAGAAGGAACCAAGCATTTGTACAGAATATCATATCAAACATCCATGAATTCAGTTCTGCATTACACAACTACTTCGACCAATTAATTAGCAGCGAGTGCATGAACTCAAACGATTAACTTTTCCAGCAATTCACCTTAGTCTTTTGTAAGATACAAAAGCCTAATGAGTTAAGATGATAGATTATTTTAAAAAAAAAAAGGCCGCTCCCGATTGATTTCCCTACCTTTATAACTGGAGTCTGATCCATCCAGACTGGATTATCTTTCCAAGCTTGCAGTTGCTTCTCCAAATTGACATCAAAATCACTTGTTGACAGTACTTTCTCCTTTGTTGGAAAGAAGCCAGGCAGACTGCCTCCCCCATTATTCTTTCTGAGCATCTTAAGCCGTGACTATCATAAAAGAATAATGGGAGGACATCAGTCTAACAGAAACCCAAATATCAAAGACACATTCAAAACTCTAGGATTACCGACCTTTACACAGTCCTGAAGCTTATGAGGAAGCCGTGTAAAGAATGAATGATCAAGCACCTTTCTGGGGGGATTTCTGTTCTTGCTGCTCATTTCTATGTGGGTTTTTGTCAGCTCTGTCTCTCACATTTGAATGCCGCTGAACCCTTAGGAGTCTCACAAAGTTTGAGATGATCTTTCAGTTCTCACAGTTGTCCTTGACCGTCACAAACTGCAGCAGAGAAGTGTCCTTTTCCAATCAGTGGAGGGGAAGCAAGATATCCAAAACACAAACGCATTATCACTAGAGCCAGCAATATCACAGATAGCCACCGTGGGTCTTCCAGTTCATACAACCACCAGACAACAAATTAGAGTCTTTGGAAAAGAAGTCATGCAATTCCAACTGACTGTACCGCACAAAGCATAATGCTAGAAACAAAATCAACCTGGTGAACAACGGAACGGGACTGAAGGTTACTCACTCCATGACCATCAGCTCAAAAGGTAGGGAGCTAGTTGTAGTGTCCAATTCAGGCTCTTCATATATGAATCTACACTAAAGTTTTAATTAGTGCAATTCGTGAATCAGAGAGACAATCGGAAGAAGAACAGAGAGTTTATATCCAATGCTCTCAACCACTTGCATGAATCCATTCTGAACTATAAACTACTCCTGTAAAAAAAAACTTGTGATGAAATGCCCAGTCCTGCTCCTGCCCAAATTCTACCAATTGAAACATCCGAATGTTTCCCTAAATCATCTTTTTAACTCAAAAGTCATCACAGTACAGACTGACCCGACACATCAAACTCCACTTCACAAGTACCCAAACTGCCGACAAAATCCAAATACTTCACCATCTCCACCCAAAAAAAATAGCCAGAAACGACAAAGAAGCACAGCAGAAATCGAAACTCTTCGCAATCGGAAGAATCCGAGAAGAGAGAGAGAGGAGAGAGAGAGAGAGAGATCCGGATTACCTGAAATCGGCTTTCACCGTATCGCTAGAGAAGGAGACGATCTTAATAGCTAGAGGAGGGGAGGAGGAGCACTTCCGTGTGAACGGTTCATTTAGCGGCCTCTCGCCGGCGAAAGGACAATATTGCTTTCTCCTCGCATTCCGTTCTGATCGCCTACCAGCTTACGGGGCTCCTCCGTAGTCACGGCAACTTTGGTGGTCCTCCTTTTTCCTCTTTGGCGAAATTAGACGGTTACTCATCCCCACGGTCACACTCGTCCACAAACACGTGGAGCTCGTGGATAATCGGGTATCGTACGGCCGCTCGGATCTGACCGTTGAATTTTCTTTTCCTTTTTCTTTTTTATTTTTACAAATAAGAGAACGAAAAAGCCATTAATTCACGCACGTGACACTTCAATTTTCGCTCGAGTTCGTAGGCACGTATAATAATTAATTGTCAGCGAAAGAATTTGCAGCAGGCAATGTAAATTGACATAATAATTCGAATTTAAAATAATAAAAGAGCGTTAATTCCGAGATTGAGGGTACTCGAAGAAAATAGCACAGACGCTTTTTATTCATTACCATTGGAACTCTGGTCACACGGTACAACCACGACCGTCGATATTAACCTTCAAGCGGATCCAGCAATCCGCTTCACCGACAACTGACGGCCCGTCACAAACTTAGGAAGACGCAGACATAAAACATTAGCCAATAGAAAGCCAAAACCACACTCAAGCTTTACGACACACGTCCCCGTCGCACACCCAGCCCTCGCAATGCTCCTCTGCCTTCTGACTTGCCGCCTCCTCCAGCTTCTTCACATGGTCCTCGGTGAACGGGTAGGCGTCGGGGCCGTGTTCCATTATCAGGGCCCTGGCCTCCGTCGTGACAGTGCGGCCTGTGGGACCGAGAGCGACCACTGTCGGTATCCCTTGGACCTTGAACTTGCGAGACAGAGAAGACTTCCTCGGGTCCCCGAAGGGAAGCGCCAGCCACGGCATTCCTGAGAAGAAATCGTCGAAAGAAGCTTGGTCCCGGTCACTGGAAATGAAGATCACTTCAAAGGGGTGGCCCTCGGACTTGATCTTGTGGTATGCTTCAATCAGCTTTGGGAGAAAAGCACGGCAGGGAGGACACCAGTGAGCCGAGAAGTAGAGGAGGACGTTCTTCCCGACAAGATCAGCCACCGGAACCTGAAATTTAAGGTGATTCAGAGAGTCTTCAGCTGCTACTGTTTGGTTATGTTATGCATAAAAAAACGAGGAAATATGTGCAATAAAATTGTTGGATTACCTTAGCCCCTTCTTTGCCAATAACAAAATCTAGATTCTCCGAAACTAAAATCGACTCCAAGGTCTGAGCTTCAGCTTTTGCCTTCTCTATCTCGGCGAGCTCTGCAAACTTCTCGGGTGTGAATGGATAAGCCAAAAGCCCATGTTCTTCAACTGCTTCAGCGACATTAGGATGAAGTGTTTTCCCGTCACTCCCAATGATCACCAGTGTGGGCAGAGTCTCAAGCTCGAAGTACCGAGTTAGCTTCTCACAGGTCTTGTCCTTAACCGGCAAGGAGAGCCACGGCATCCTCTTGAAGCTTTCGTTAAAAGGCTCCTCATCTCTCTCGAGAGGGACCAAAACAACCTCAAAATTCTCCCCCTTAGCCTTCAATTCTTCATACAGCTTGAGCAGCTTGGGGGTGAAATCAACACAAGACTCGTCTGAAGAGAGCGAGAAGTAAATCCCAACAACCTTGCCCTCGAGAGCTGAAACGGGCACCTACAGTCACGCATACATAACATAAATAAGATGGCTGAAATATATATCTTTAGTTCTCTAGTTCTCCATGGATAGATAGCAATTACAGCTCACTGCTCTATTTCATGAATACAAAGCGGAGCTTTCATCTTTTGTTGAGAAACAAGTCATCTCAACGTGCTGACTGAAACTTAAAACCCAATTTCCCGTGCTTTTCAGGAAATGGAGAACTCTTAGTACCAGAAAAATTTTACCTTGCTCCCATCAGAAGAAAGCACAAAGTCACGCGAGGTACGGACAAGAATCGTTTCCAAGGTCTGATTCTTCCGTGCATCTTCTTCCTTATCTTTCAATTCCTTGATCCTCTCCAAAGTGAAAGGGTAAGCTTCAACACCATACTCCCCAACGATCTCAACTCCTCCGTCAGAGGCAACCCTCCCAGCTTCATCAATGATCACTAGGTGAGGTATTCCACTCACCTGGAATAGCTCATCCAGGCTACGCCGTTTCTCCGAATCAGTAAACGGTATAGCGAGCCACGGCATCTTCGAGAAGTACTTGCTGAAGGCCTCATCACCTTGGTCATCGGAGACAAATACAACCTCGAAATCTCCCTTTGCCCGGAGTTTTTCATATGCTTCCACTAAGACAGGGGTAAACCGTTGGCATGGGCCACACCAGGAAGCCGAGAAGTACAGCCCAAGCTTCTTGCTTTTCAAGGTGTCAATCTTCACCTAGAAGAAAAAAAACGAAAAAGAGCAGTCAGCAACTACTTGGATTAACATATCGTGATGACGAACAGAGTATATCCGATTTGACAAAGTCAACCACAGGTTGACTCTCACAGTACCCTTGGAGCTAAAAATCAACGAAAACCATATGCAAAATAATCTTCCAAACCCTGAGAGATGAAAGATCAATTGCCCATTTGCGTTTAATTCACCAACACAATTGCATCAGTACTCTTAAGAATTACGGAGCAACAGAGGAACCCCAGCAGGGGTAAAAAAAAGATACAGGGATAAACTGAAATAAAAGGGCTGTAACCCCTGGGGACATCGCCAGAGCAGGTAAGGACAGAAACCAGAGTAAGAAGAGGACATAGTCACCAGATCACCGTTGTTCCTGAGCAGGTAGTCCCTTTCCGGAGAAGACAGGAGGGAGATGATGTCGTGGACCTCCTTGTTCATCGCCTCAACTGTGTTCTCTTCCTCCATAACTTCCACCTCGAGCTACTCACAGTATGACTTAACAGAGCAGAGACCGTTGAGCGGTGAAGGTATAATGAGAAGAAGGATGCCCAGTGGGGAAGGCATTTTATAACCTCCATGGGCAGCCTACGACGTTGTCGTCGGTGACTCTGGAAACTTCGGCACGTGAGAACTACGTCACGACTCACCGTATCCTAGTCACCCTAAAACGTCATCGTCTATCCAGAGAGCGCGTGGGGTGGGGTGGAACAAGAGTAATTTGCCAGAAGGGAGAGGAAGATAATTTTTTTAACTATTTAATTATATTATTTCTCTCTCTCTCTTTTTTTTTTACATATTCAACCTCAATTTGTGAGTTCCAGGAGGTGGATGGAAGCGAAACTTTTACCAAATTTCCCATTCAGCCCTTTTTAAAATAAGCAAACCAAACAGCCTAAAATTTTCGTATCCTTTCAGCTTTTCCCTTCGTTCACCTCCTTTCACCCTGAACTAAACAATTTAATATTCTTTTTCAAAATATTTTTGTTAAATGATCGTACCCATAAACATGTCATGCGGTACAATCGCTATATATGGATAAGATACGCGCTCACCCTATGTGGTCGGGCGATCGTGTCGCGGTTTAAACTCGGGTCACCATCTAATCCCGTGTCAGTTCTCCTCATGCAAAGTTGGGACACCAAAAAAGGGAAGAAGCAAAACGGAAAGGACAGAGCGATCTCTTACCCTCAGCGACTCGTCTGAAAATTTGGCACTGTCCACATTGCGCATCACGGGAGGAATCTCCGGGGACAGGGCGGTGACAGTTAAATTACAATAACTGAATATTCAGACGTCAATTATCCAGATTAATTGTTGGTATTTTAATTGCTTATGTGAAATAAACTGATTGATTTTTTTTTTACCAATATTATGAAGCTAATGATTGTGATGAATAATGAAATCTTATTCTACGGAAAATGAAAAAAAAAATCTTATCTTGATAAATTAGATATAAAAATTTAATCCGAATTAGAATATAATCAAAATCAGGACACCAAAACAACTCCCTCCAAGCCTTTTTTTTTTTTTTCCTTGGATAAAATGTGGTTCTGGCATGTTTATCTGTAAGGTATATTATATATATATATATAATCACGAAATATTTTACTATTTTGCCTGCAATGTGCGTGATACTCAATGCCCACCCAAATATACATGACATTGACTGGTTCTTCTTTTTCTCACGAAGTGTACGAGTGCACACGTGGCGGCTTACGTAAGAGTCCCACGCCTGCGTCACGATCGGTGTCGTCACACCAGTGACGGACGGAATTTTCAGCGGCCTGTTCATACATGACATAGTTATTTCATGAGCAAATCATTGGATATCATATGCAAGGGAGCATTAACAGTCACATAAATTTTTTAAAAAATATTATATGAGATTTTTTTTCTATGGTGCCTAAAAATTTCAAGCATGAATTCAGTATACTCCATATTATCATGTCTGTATATAATAATAATAGTAATAATAGTAATAATAATAGTAATAATAGAGTTTCATCTAGTTAGATCTGGCCATACTGGTCATGAGCCAGCATGAATTGCGGATTTACATGAGGAAAAGAAAAGAGAATCGAGGCAGGATCGTTAGGGATCGCACCTCAAAGTGACTGTGTGACGCGTCTCCAAGTCACGGTCACATGAACTACGATGCTTCTTGTCCACTTCCTCTCCTCGGTGGACAAAAGGACGGGGCGTAGATTTCAAGGTCGCCCCAATAGTAATATCTTATCTGCTGTCCAATGAGGAAGAGAGCCTTCGAGGGGAAGGTGATTGATTGATGTGGAGAGGATCGTGATCCCACGAGCTATCCGCCCACAGGTATTCCGACGGACTATATATACTAAATCAACTAGACTTAATCTTATATATTTTAAATAATTTATTTTTATTATTTTCTTATATTTTAATACGGTTTTTATTTGATTTTGATTTAATTTGACTTATATTTAATTTATTAATTTTTTAAATATTTTAAAAAAACATATCAAACTGGTTAACTGGACCATAAAATCTATTTAAAATAATTTGATTAGATAATTATGTAATATGGTTATACAATGAGCGAAACCAGGAGTATTCCTAGTTTGAGTTCACAAGCCATTGGGCTCCAACATTTCACTGGAAGGCAGACGGCCCACTCTGTAAGAAGCCCATCATGAAATGGGAATTTACAAAAAAGAAAAAAAATGGGAATTCTCAGTATAAGATGATTATTGAGTAGCTCGGAATTAGGGTTGTCCCGACTGCACTGCCAAAAGGATCGGAGTAGGCCTGAGAAGGACGTTAGCTGGGCCAAGCTTGGAAATATCCGGGTAAAACTGAATATGTATGGGGCGGGGGTGGGTCGGCCGACAGAGGTAATCCGAGGGACGGCTGGCATTGGGAGTAGGGGGAGACGGACGAGTCCTGTAGCCTATTCATTAGTCGAGGGTAATTTCGGAAATAAGCGGATCTCGACGAATTCGGGCAGTCGGCCCTAGGGAGGTGGAGGAGAGCAGTGATCATTGCGAGCGCAGTTACGAGGCCCGGCTTCTCGAGCGGACCCACCTCATCCGTTGGATCAATCAGATCAACGGCCCTGGTTGGTTCCACGGTATTACGACTCGGCGTCTTCAGTCAAAAAAAACCGCCACTGCCACCCTCTCTGCCAGTATCAGATTCCTACTGGTGACTGATATTGAGAGAGAAAGATTTAGAGAGAGAGAGAGAGAGAGAGAAGTTTGTTATGTCCCAAGTTCGAACCCATGTGCTTCGATTTCAGAGTCTGTTATAAGGAGGCAGGCTAGCACAGCTAGAGTTGATCCGATCGATGGCGGTTGCTTCCTTCGCCGCGGCAGAAGATCAGCAGGCTAGGCTCCAATCGGAGATGGACACGAGAGCTCTGAATCGAGCTGTGGAGTGGCTCAGGCCCTTCGTGGAAACGATGGGGTGGGAGTATGTCGTCGTCTGGAAGATCGCTGATGATCCTTCAAGGTACGGCAACGCAATGCATGCATCCGACGGGCAATCTGTCCAATCTGACGAGTTCTTCGACTGGAAACAATTCATGGCGGTCCGAGTTTTCACTAGAATTTTCCCGGAGTTTCACTGAGTCGATGAATCTCACTTGGTCGTTGTTTGGACATTCCTGTTGTTTTTCATTTTACAGGTTCATCGAATGGATTGGGTGCTGCTGCAGCGGGTTTATGTGCAAAAATGTGAAAGAGGAGAAGGAATCGTACGCGCCTCTAGCTCCACTCTGCAGGGACGGCTGCTGTAAGCATTATGTGCGGACCCGAGCCTGTGAGACACTGTCCCGGTTGCCTTCCCTCATGCCTCTGTATTCCGGGTAAAGCTGTTGAATCTCTGCTTGTATACTGCGATTTCCTTTTTCTGTTGATTTTATTGTCGAAAGACCGGGGACGTTGCTGAAGTTCGATTTGTGCCGCCAGGCTTCATGGAGAAGTCGTGATTGCAAATGAGCACCGATGGATCAGCCCCACAATCCTCTCTACTTCAAACTCTTCGCCCGTGAGTTATAAGTTGACCTATTTGATGAATCTTTGTTGGTGTTTGGATCAAATTATAGAATCTAGTCTTATTTGATGAGATTTCCTCGTATGTAAAGGCAGCATTTAAAGCAGCCGTTTTGTTAGTTCACTGAACAAGAGCATGATCTTCAGCTTATTACACTAACAAAATTTCTCTGGCAGGAGTCAACGGGGACCCAGGTTCTGATCCCTGTGGCGGGAGGCATTATCGAGCTCTATAACACTAAAATTGTGAGGAATTTTGGTTCAATATTATGTCTGCGTGAAAGCATCCAATTGATAGATGGATTTCTACTGATAGCTCTAGGCTGCTGTAACTGTAACTTGACTATCAGGTACCAGAGGAGCCTAAGATCCTGGAGCTCATTACGAGTCAGTGTCAATTGTTCTCCAACCAAGAATCCATGATGACTAGCCTCGATGGGCTATTCCTTGAAAACTACTCGAGCAACTCTTTGGTTCAGATTCTTACACCGACTTCAGCCCATTTGCCCCAGCTTCTCGCATCAGGGGCCCTGTCTAGGGTGCATTGCTCCAGCTATGAGGGTTCATCGAGCAGCTCAGACCCATCAAATGAGAACATGCCTATTGAATCTCTCCAAAGTAGAGACGTCCAGAAATTTATCAGGCAGCAGACTTTCTCAGGCATCAACCATAAGGAAAATATTCTTAAAACAAGTTGCAGGTCACGAGAAGGAGAAAGTGGATCAAAGAATTTGCTAGCCGAGCGGAGAAGAAGGAATAAGATTAAGGAGAGGCTCTTTGCACTACGTGCTATTGTCCCAAAGATATCCAAAGTTCGTTGGTCACCCTCGTGGACACGAGTTTCATTTGGGATTCACCTATCCTTCCACCAAATTGATTTAAGGATAGCTCTTTCAATTATGTTCCCGCTTTTTGACGCGCCAATGGAGATTTCTTCATTAAATGAGCTTTTTGAGTTAAATGCTTTCTGGCATTGGATTTTTCATTCCAGCCCGAACTATTGCATGACAGATTGCTCTACCAACAATATTGAGTCTCATGTAAGCGTGGAATTTTGATTCCTTCTGTTTCTTCATTTAATGGCAGATGGACAGGGCAGCAATTCTCGTTGATGCCATGGACTACATACAGGAGCTGAAGGAGGAGATAAAAAGCCTCCAGGATGAACTGAAGAAAATGGAGGAAGAAGACTGCCAATTGATGATTAGAGAAACAAAGATCCCGAAGTTGAATGTAAACAATAGATTCAATGCTAAATCCCCCATTACCAGGGAGCATGGAGATCATTCTTGTCTGGGGGTCCTACACGAGAAAGAAGTGAGACGACTGGACCTTTATTCCTCCAATGCTCCGTATCATGCTATAGGAATGACATAATGTTACTTTTAGGTCCAAGTCGAGGTGAAACAGATTGGAAACAGAGCTCTTCTAGTCAGGATATTGTGCGAAAGGACAACAGGATGGTTTTCAAGGTTGATGGAGGTTCTTTGTTCTCTAGGACTTATCATTCTCGATGCTAACGTCACGACACTCAACAAGAAGGCTCTCACCATTCTCAGGCTCGAGGTATACTAGACAAACATGGTGAATAGGAATGTATGTGACATCAGTCCGATGCATTTCCTTGGGAAATGAATACCATTTATCAATGATATCCATATCTAGTTAGATTTTTAGTTTCCTCTATCGATCGAGTCCCTTTTTTTCTTTTTTAAAGTCATATCGTATCAGAATTTACAATCATTGTCATCTTCCTTTTCAGGCACAGAAGGACGTCTACCCGAAGAAGTTGAAGGACTCGTTGATAAAGGTAGCTACTTCATGATTCCTTAGAACAAATACTGGGAGACGGTGCAGCAAGCAGACATGCACGATAGAAGAAGTAAGTGAGATCAGGTCTCTTGTGAAGTCAATTATGCAGTGTACATCCACTTTATCAGGTATTCTATTTCACCAAGTTACAAATGCAGACTATATGACTCTTTTGTTTCCTTTTTCATCGGATTAAAATAACCTTTTCACACAGTTTTGTTAAACAATATTGCGTTCTGCAGTGTATCATGATTACATTTCATATCTTACATTTTCCAGCCAAAAAAAAAAACATTTTTTGTGGGCCATATGTGGGAAGACGGTTGGTCCTTAACTAGCAAGTAAAAATTCAATGGAAGAGGACATCTAAAATGAGATATCAGTCGATTTCTATAAGCAGGAGGTGTTAAAAATAATAGGTCCTTTGCCCCCATTTACAACTTGGAGAAGATATGTTTTTCGAAACTGACATACTTCGTTTTCTTTCTTTTTCAATAAATAATTTCATGTTTATTTTATTGAGGAGAGATTGGCCAACTGAAAAACAAGTTGTTTAAGTAACTGGGGAGGTTGGGATCTGTAGGAGAAGATGCGGGTGATGCTCAGGAGCTTCGGTCCCTATCACGGTTAAATTTTTTTTTATTGTTAAGAATTGATCATGAGAATGGCTGATTTTCTTTTCTTCTTTATTAAGATTTCATCACCAACCATATCAAGTTTGAGATATTGACGTTGACTCTGCATTCCCATTGAGTAATTTACCATTTTATCCCGTTGAAGTTTATAAAGTCTGAAGTACGATCCATCGAATTGTGATAAAGCAGAAGCTAGGAGGATAGGATGCCGTAGTAATGGGCATTTGGTTGGATGCAAGATCAGTCCATGTAATTGCATGACTTACAGTATTTTTTTTAATAATAAAATTCACTAAAATTTAATATCACCTGAGCCTAAAAATTTTTGTAGTGTAGACATGAATATGTATCTGCTCTAGGACAGCTTTAACACGGGAAGGAGCGCTTTGACCCAATTCTTTCATTTGAATATGTCTTTTCAAACTGGAAGCTTTTGACCTTCCAACTGCGAACACATTTTCATCCCATCTCAACGGCTGAGAGGGCAGCCATCTCATGGAGTATTTGACTTTGACTTCTCGTTGGGCGTCCGGCTTGCTTCTAGATCCTCGGCCATCGCGAGCGATCCTGGAAATCCCCCGGTTGAGGACACGTGTGCCGTGATTGAGCCGAGACCAGGAGACTCCGCTCCCATTCATGGAATTACAAATATATATGAATTCGAACAAAATCTTGCAAAGAATAACCAAGTGATAATATATGATTATATCTCGTAATTTTATGAGATGAATATATATTATGATTACTACTTAAATCCTCTCTATTCAAATTATTGCTGTCTAGTTGGTATTTTCCAGTGCTGTACATTTATTAAGTAATCACGGTTGCTCTTTTTTTTTTTTTTAATTTTCCAACAATTTAATAATCAGAGTTCACACCACACGCTATTTTACGTGTCTCACGAATCTTCTCGCTCGGGTCCCCCTGACCGCCCCTATATAATTACCCGGCCAACGAACATGTACGCAGATCGCCTACACTACTACCTATCTTCTCCCATCAAACCACGTCCTACGTAATTACAGTTGCCTGCTATAGAAGAAGAAGAAGAAGAAGAAGAAGAAGATAATGATGATGATGTCGTCCGTTGATAATCGTGATGGCTTTGGTTTCCGGTACAGGAGCGAGTACGAAGAGTTTAGCAGCCAGGTGAGGGAGGCCAATTTCATCGGCAAGGTCCGAATAGACGGTCCCGACGATGGATTTCAGCGGAGAGATTCTTGCGAGTCGGATGTTTCCGATCAGCGACGCGAGGAGGAAGAAGAAGATGACGAAGAAGAGTTGGAGTTTTCATTTGCTTCCGTGAATCCGGACGGCTCCCCGATTTCGGCCGACGACGTTTTCCAGGACGGCCAGATCCGTCCAGTCTATCCGCTTTTCGGCCGGAGTCTCCTCTTCGATGGTTCTCAGGATGAAACTCAGAAGACTACCGAGGAGGCGTCCACTTCGCGACCGCCGCTGAAGAAGCTGTTCGTGGAGATGGCCGAGCCGGACGAGCTGGACGGGGTGGACGAGGGAACGTACTGCGTCTGGAACGGAAAGAACGTGAAGGAAGCGGCGTCGCGGGAGGTCTGCCGGAAGAGCAACTCCACCGGGTCCTCGAGGCTGTGGCGGTTCAGGGACCTGGTCCGCCGGAGCAGCAGCGACGGGAAGGACGCTTTCGTGCTCCTGGGCACGCACCGGGTCCACGGTGGTGGCGGGAAAGTCCACCAGGAGAATAAGGGCGAGGAAGCCAGCAATGAGAAGGCTGAAAGGACTGCCGCGGGCAAGGAGGGAAAGGCGAAGTCGAAGGAGACGGTGACGGCAGCGAAGGGGCTGACGGCGCACGAGAAGCATTACGTGAGGAGTAGAGCTGCCAAGCAGAGCGACAGACGGAAGTCGTACCTGCCGTACCGGCAGGATCTCGTCGGACTCGGGTTCTTCGCGAACGTTAGCGGCATGAGCCGGAACGTACATCCGTTCTAGGCAATTTCTTCCTCCGTTTTATATTGGGGGTGTAATTATTAGCTAATTGATTTTTTAATTGAATTTCTCATGCGTCAATTTTGTAAATTAATTGCCATTAATCTATCTTCGCGGTCTTGCATATTGTTCCTCGTACTTTCTTCTGTAGCTGGTAAGCAACATCGGTTTAGGCTACGTTACTGCCACAGTGCCCACCGTCGAGTCTGTACGTTGGTCATAATAAATGAGTTAGATGGCCGCCCAGCCACGTTCCATATCGAATTCATAAAGGGTGCATTTGCTCTAGCTTATTGCCGCCCAATCACTCTCGCGCATATCTAAATGACATGCAGCATGAACGTCTTCCTTCAAGGCCATACTGAATAGAGATTAGATCACAGAATTATAACCATCTGATCAAATTCGCACTCGCCAACACACTGCCATGCCTTGAGTTCTAAGTCCCCAAAGCGTTAACTCATTATAACTTCAGTTTTTAGATACAACAATCGCCAACCTTACCCACAGAAGACACAAAGAAAGAATCGATCACGATCGATACGCTTAAATCCCAACTCATGCAGCATAAACATAGTAGTAGTAGTAGTAGTAGTAGTAGTAGACGTAGTCATTGATTTTTAGCTAAACATCGAACGAGACAGGAGAACTCTTTACGAGACGGAGAACCTTCGCCTCCTCGGCTTCGTGATGTCCTCTGCGTCCTCGATATTGGAGGTGTCCTTCGACCCGTGACGGAAAGGGTTCAGCTTCCCTAGGGTCTTCGACACAGAGGAGAAGAAAGTTGGCCGCCGGGTCCCGGACGACTTGTGGTGGTGGCTCATGGATGTGGTGGTGCCCTGGCCCTTGTTCATGTCCGAGATGTACATCTTCATCTTCATGAGCTCCGACCTCAGCTCCTCGTTCTCCTTTATGAGTGACGCATCCGCCTGCAGCTGGCTCCGAGTCGTCAGGGCGTCTGCCGGGTTGCTCCGGTCATCCGCTCCGCTCCTCAGCTTGAGCTGGTCGAAGTAGAGAGCATGGAGGACGATCTGCACGGGGAGCCGCTTGTTCTGGGAGGCGTGGAGCCGAGCCTCGTGGGAGAGCTTCAGCGGGTCCATCACACTGCACACCTTCTCCCTCTCGATCTCATCCAGGTTCGGGTGAGCCTGCAAATATCGACCGAGCCGGCATTGGGAAAACTAGGACTTGGAGATCCATTACAATCAGCCATTAGCAAACGAGTACCACGATTGTCGACATGCTCACCTTCAAGTAGATATCGATAGCCCGGTAGAGATCATCATCGACCTTCCGGGCTCCCTTGGGAATAACGCTTGCAATTCCATTGAACTTCGAGATGCTGAGATCCGTGCAAGTTGCGATCTCACCCAGATACGCATCCACGGTCTTCGCCACCCTCTGCAAGGCGGTGGAACAAGGATCTCTGAAGTCACCACCGTTGAAGACCGCCACGCTCTTCTCCTTCTCCACGAACCCGGCCAGGATCCTCCTCACGCTGTCCAGCTCGAACAGCCTCTCCCCATCGTAGGTGAACGACAGGACAAGGAGGTCGTCCACGGTCACATGCTCGAGGATCGCCGAGATCCTCTTCTCTAGCTCATTCTTGCTGCCCGTGGAGACCTTGAGGAAGATGGCGGAGCGGAGGAGGCAGCACAGGAAGTTTATTGGGAAGGCGGCCTTCTCGTTGGGCAAAAGGGCGACTATTGATTTGAGGAGCTCACACTGCTGGACCCTGACATCGGAGTCTTCAAGGTCCATAGAGGACTTGATCCTGCTAGCAGAGTGATCACGCACGAGATCCCGAAGTGCTCTCTCCGTGTAAGTGATGATTGCACTCGCGATGGTAAGGGACTTTGCACCTCTCTGCTTCATCGCCTTTGTGATCTTGCCGAGGAAGGGTACATCCAATATCGTTAACTCCTCAGCCCACCAGTTTGTTGGGGATCGACTTGGAAAATTCGCCTCGTTACAAGCCTGCAACGGGAGTAGCCTATCAATGTCAATCCATATGAGCTATACAGATCATGAGGTTCAGAAAACTGGGGATAAAATCCATTTTCGAATATAATTTAATCATCTTGTTAAACGAATCACGGAAGAGGAGGTGTCGGGTTTTACTTCATGGTTATATTCCGTGGTCCTGGAAGTTTCGGTTTTCTTACTTTCGTGATATTCCCAGAAGAGGAAGTTTGAAAATGGAAGTTTTTTTTGCCCGTTTTCCAGAAGGGAGTAGAGTTGAGCTCCTACCTTAAGACTAGCCACATCGACACATCTCTGCACGATTTTTAGGTCCTCCGCCGCTGGAAGCAGATCCTCACACGACTTGAGAACGACAATGGCCCCGGAGAGGCTTGTGAGAGCCACCTGGGAGAGGAAATCGTCTGTTCGGCCGGCGAGGTTGTTGTTGCAGTACTGGTCCGTCATCTCGAGGTACTCTGCTGCGCACCGGAGGGCTGCCACGTTGTGCACGGTGATCTCAAAGTTGACCCCGTAGCAGAACTTGGCAGCCTTCTCGAATATCTCAGGCCCGCCTGGGATGTTGGAGAGGTTGATCCTCGTGAGGTCCGTGTCATCCGATTCCACCACGAGTTTCCTTATGTAGTTGCTCTTTGCCACTAGCATGAACTGCAGATAGTTTTACAGAACACATTCAGGATCTATTCTTGCTTCGAAGGTATATCCATATTCCTCGTCTTCATCGTCTCGACGGAAGGGGGAAAAAGAGAGAGAGAAAGAGTGACTAGTTTTACTCATTCATCTAAGTGACATGAATACCAATTGGATGTTCATCACCGAAAACTTTAACAGATTATGAAAACATGAGGAAAAGACCCAAGTGCGGCAAATCCGAACCTTGTGAAGGGAGAAGTTGGCCTCGCCTACTTCGATGATCACATCTGTGGGAATATCTTGAGAGAAAACCCTGCATCGAGAGGGCCGTATCAATATAGAAATGAGGAGCATCAACAAGTATATTCGTACTCATTTTTTGTGAGGGCGTTACGTCGACAGGCAAAGTAACTCACTTACCATTGCCCAGTCCTCTCCAGGGCGATGGAGCGTCTGCCAGCGCTCATGATGGGAGTAGCCATGGCTGACTCTATTTTTCAGGACGAAATCAAATTCAGAACCGAGAATTTGATCTGATTTCCTGACCAACCATTCAAGACGACTCCGTGGGTTCTGAGCCTGACTGCCTCAGCTCGTCCTGAAAATCAACCGTTCCACAAGCAAATAGAGTAGATCATGACCCTCATATTGAGATTCTAGACAAATATTGACACCAGAAGACTAAACATTATAGTGGTTACAATCTAATTACATTCGAGGAAGAAGTCTTAACCGGCATCAGCTGCAACAGCTTCTCTGCCTGAAGACTGGAAGCTACGACTAAAGGACCACGATGGAGATTACTCATGGGAGTTCCACAATACAGGATGCTAACAAGCTCTGCTTAACCCGGTTATGTCCCGGGACAAGCATCAGAAGCTGCTCATTCACATACGCTTTACATCTATAATCGACATTGAACCCAGGTGTTCACCCACATAAATCAACGAGAGGACTCGTGCCAAACCCGGGACGCAAAACTCAGCCCAGTTCTTTCAAGCCAAAATGGATAGTTCCAAACCCATGATGAGATCCCGACTGACCCATCCACGAAAAAACCCGTCATTTAATCGCATGTAAGGGATACATTCCATCGGTGTCTCACCATCAGATCAAGGCAATAGCCCGAAAGCAACAGATTGTAAAGATATCAAATGAAACCGAAGGACTAAACCATCAAAACAAATACACAAAAGGAGAAGAAGACATGGATAAAAGACTCTAACCTGCTCTTGTTGCTATTCCTCCACCCACTCAGGCGCTGCCGAAGTGGATCAAGAGGGAGACAAATGGAGCACTGAGCATATAGCTTTATTGAAGAAGCTGAAAGCAATGGATGGAGTGGGAATTGGAGGGAGTCATTGGAACTCTCGGGCAAGGCATGTGCGAGTGCGTCAGTGAATCGAGTGGCTAGGATCCCTCCAACTAATCCACCGCATAAAATCATGGACTGCGACTGGCCATGTCATCTCGGGCCCCGCCGTCGACTCCACCACGGTCCGAGACTAATTATCATCCATTCAATCCGTCGACATAGGGAGGACTATTTCGGACATCTTCGTATTAAATTGATTGTGATTCATTCCCTCCATCCCAAAAATATAACAACACTTCGTGACCCATGCGTACGCTATGGCTGTGCCCGATCAGCTCTGTTTAAAGCTGACGCGATCACGGTCCATCTTACTCCATTCACACAACCGTTGTTTCACGATTTTCGTGGTCGTATCAGAACATCTTCGTTGGTACCAAATAATCACAATTAGGCAATTCCCCGGTACGATTCTCACCAACACCTACGTGGATATCCCACAGGATAGCTCAGCTCGAGCGGGGCCTCCAAGATGGAATTTATAGCGAATCGGATGTCACCGCGTGGCCCTCCTCGCACCCAACTCTGAGTGATAGGTATCCACCCCGCATTAAATGATACTGTCAACGTGGAGACCGAAACGGCTGAGGGTCGACCAAAGGGTTTATTGGTCTATGGTCCTCCTTAATGGAACGCCCATTAAATTATTACCGAGGAAATGACTACGTATCACCCTCGAACGAGGGGTGACGGTCTGGATTCTCAACCCTAGCTGTAAAATTATTAATGAAAGGTATGTGGACGAGAGGAGCGGATCTCATTTCAATGAAATTCGAAGGTGGGGGGCGGGGGAAAAAAAAGTGAAGAAGGGGACGCTGTCGTATCCGATAACTCATTTCATGGAGCGGGTCCCGCGGACGGATAGCTTTGTCGATCTTGTTGGATCGATGTCCTGAATTTAGATTCATTTTCTCTTCTTTTTTGTAGTCGCTTTTTCGGATTGAACGAACCGGGTGGATGCATCATCGCATTGATCACTAGACATCGTGAGCGCTGAGCGGTGAGCCGATCTATGGGGCTTGACGTTAGTCGCATGCACCAGGGGAACAGCAAGCGGATCGCTGGACTTGCAGGAGGTTATCATGTCTATGTACCTCGACGTTAAATCTATCAGTGGAGGTCACGGTAGATCGATCTGTGGGAGAGATAGAATCGATGCCCATATAGCACGTACTAGACACGCAGCAGGTAACGTTGTCTTTGTACAAATTAACCCGTGGAATTATTGACAAGCTGTGATGGAGTTGAGTTCTTCAATCGGTGGCTGCTATCATTGCGACGTGGTCTCTTACCTAATAACCAAAAATGGTGTTATTAGTTGATGCCGATGGGAGCTTCGACAAGTGGGAAATCTGTCAAACCCTTCTCCGGTTTCCCAGAAACTGTATTGAGCGCCTCTATAATTCCGCGGCAGAACTTTCCCATTGGTACAAATTTTACAGTCACATGATGAGGGCATGGGTCCGCCGGGACACTGTTGACACCCGAGCGAAGCGCCGGAGCATTCACATCCACCCGAAAGGTCATCCTCTTCGAAAATCCCCAAGAATCCATCCCGGTTATGGGTTTCTTCGTCCCATTATATTCCTTCTGTCTTAGTGCTGTGGATGTTCCGGGACTCGAATGTAAATCAGTCATATCCCACTGTCTTGGAACTTTAGAAGAAGAGAACTCTCAAACAACAGCGTTGGACAAGGGAGAGAGTCCTTTCGATTCGTCTCCATCCAAGCACCGTATAAACATGTGTACGGACGTGCCGTCGATTGTGCGGTTGAATTATATCTTCAATCAATAGGGGAGGACATTCAGACGAGTAAGATGTGGTGGAGAGCAGAGCAAAGACTTGGCCTTGGTGACACCCCCCCCCCACACCACCAAAATTGTGGTGGCAAAGCAATTCTAATCTCCAAACAGTACCACTCTCTTTAATGTGGGGTTAAAATCGGTGTGCCCCCCCGTTCAACATTAATTCTGTGACAAGGTTGCATTGGACGAAGCAGCTGGTAACGTCAATTCTACACATTCCATAGCCAACCCACATGGTAGCTTGAACCGAAGAGAAAAAATTAATATGCTGGATCCTTCCAGGACACATCGTGCTGCATATCGTGATTGGCTACGAAGGTAGATGTTTCGATATGTGAACCCCTTTTCGATTTGCAGCTGGTTTGAGCCCGTTGATCCGTGGAAACCAGCGAGAAGGGCGCAAGCCAGAATCTATCACGTCCAATGAAACTTCCCGTTATCTTCGTGACCGACGCATATGCAAATCTTTTGGGCCATACAATTCATAGCTAGCCCTCATTTGCCGTGACTCTCGATGGTCCTAGAGCAGGATGGGCATCACCCGACACGGGTCAGTGGGTTGGTACATGCTTCTATCCAAGCTCGATGGATCAACGGGTCTCAAAAGGGCACAAATAGGACTCATTTTCCTCGAGGCTCTTTGGCACTAGAGAAGGGCGATCATGGCCCATCGCGGGTCAGTGTATTGGCACATTAGTCTCTCCTTACTCGATGAATCTACGGCTCTAAAAGGGCTCGAATATGATTCACAAATTCCATTTTTCTAGCACATGGTAACTCTATTAACTTAGCTCAGCGGAGAAGGAAGACAAGGGCAACCAAGGTCTCTACTCAGAGATACCGGCAGTCTGGAGTACGAGGTTTTAATTACATCAGCGCACGGCTTCTTCCTTTTATCTGCTAATACTTACACTGGTTCTCACAAAGCAAAATGGAGGAAGCTTCGCACTTCAGAGGCCTTCTCATTTTCAGGGAATTGGAGATATAACTACCTTCCCAGCGGCTCTGTTGGTCTCTATGTAAGCAAAAGCCTCTGCAACCTGTGCAAACGAGAATGGTCCTTTTGGGTCCACGACAGGCTTCACTTTCCCGCTCTCCAAGTACGGATTCAGCTTCTTCAGAACCTCCCCATTCGAAGTCACCACGAACCTAAATCCTGGGGGCACAACTGCCCCAGTCAGGGCCACAACACTTCCTCCTTCTTTCACAGTCTTCACCGCCCGGTCACACTGCCCTGTAATACAAAAATGATAGATTATGGAACTACTTACATAGTCACAGTCAAATATCATCCCAAACAATGTCCTCGAATCTAAGCAAATCACTTCTCTAAGGTGGTTACGAAAATTTTTTTTAAGGGACCATGTGTTTGAATGCATAGATAGATCATGAGACTCAACAACCGCAATTTAAATTATGAAAATTAGTTGTAGAGGGTTTTCAAAATACTCGATAAGGTCCGTATCCAACAGCAGTTAGTTGTTGAGAGATATCAGATGCTCTTAAAGCAGCAACAGCAGGATGGTGCATCAAGCCAATTGCCAAAGAGATTCAGGTAAGACTTGGCTCTCTTTCCAAGGACCATGGCATGTCTCATGTTCTATGTATGCAATGTGATTAGATTGTGAACAATAGATTGCTTGATGAGCATCGTAGCATGCACTAATTGCTGTGTTTACAAAAGTGAATTTTGATGAATGCTGAAAAAATGGTTTCTCGATATCAAGCAGGAACTTTCGGACATCAAGGACTCCAGCTTCTTACTTCAGCAAAAGTGTTCTTAACCAAACTTACCGATGGCATCATACACAACATCAAATTTCTCAGGAAGATCTTCAAAGTTCTCCTTGCTGTAATCAATAGCCAAATCAGCGCCCAAGCTCTTCAAGAGTTCCAAATTCGTAGGGCCCGATGTTGCAGCTATTCTTGATGCCCCAAAGACGTGCTTTGCTAGCTGTCTCAGAACATTTTTAACATCTCAGATACCAAAAAGAGGGCCACACCGCTTAGCCACAGACATAAAAGTGTACATGCATATGACAAAACACACCCTAGGCATGATTGAATGTGCAAGTTTTGTTCTTAAAAAATGGAAAGAGGATTAGGGCTTAAATGAATGCCTCTTACGGCTTCAACAAGAGAAATTTGCAGGGGTTAAAATGTAAAAATGACGTCAGATCCATTTAAATGCGTCAAGAATCGGTCATGGAGGACATCCTTTTTTGGCAATCGTATTAATTTGACAAATCTAACTTCTGGTTAATTACCTGAATGACCAGGCTTCCAACTCCTCCGGAGCCATTCAGGACAAGAATGGATTTACCGGCAGAGAACCCAGTCCTCTCAAGGCCCTCATAAGCAGTCTCGATTGCGAGAGGAAGCCCAGCAGCCTGAGCAAAGTCGAGGTTCTTCGGCTTCAGAGCAAGCAGCTTCTCTTCCACTGCTGTGTACTCTGCAAGAGAGCCAAACTGCTTGGGCCCTTCCAATGCCTTCTCATTGATGTTCCCATATACTTCATCCCCCGCCTTCAGATCCTTTACTTGACTCCCAACCTTGACCACCACTCCAGCGACATCATAGCCTGGAACAGTCTGCACAAGGAATAAATTTTAAAGATGATAAACTGGGAACGGTTTAACTACAAGTTTCATTTGGGAGTTTAACCTGTGCAAATATCAATGCATACTCAAGGTTGTTTCTCGCTGTGATATCCAAATCCACTCAGTAAGGAACTTTCCAATTCTAGTAGACACCATGTATCAAAAGTAGTATAGTTTCACCAAACCGCCAGAGACAGCACTTCAAAGGGATATAGAAATAACCCAAAATAGTATGTCAACCATATGGATTTTTCTCCATTTTTTGTCAATATTTGTAAGCAAATATAGTACCAATAAGATTGCTCGGAGGAATGACAAGGTAATACTCAACAGAGTAACGTACTGAAATGATTCTTTTTTTTAAACCATAGAAGTAGAATCATTCTCTCACCACTGTCATTAGGACGGGTTTAAGATTTTCACATTCTCTAATGTAAGCATATCGGCTGCCAAATTAATCAATTCTGAGCCCATGGATCAAGGGCGATCAGAGTAATAACTAATAAACCAAACAATATATTCGTACATCTCATCATGAATTTTCAAAGACAACAACTAACAAGATTGGAACCACACAAGACACTAATATCCCATTCTCTCCTACTTGAGCATACTCTAGCAATGCCGAACAAGTCAACCTTAACCAATGTAAATCTCATTCTCATCGAACTCCTTATAAGCCAGCGTAACAGGAAGTGGAAAGGCAAACACTTATGGTAGCGACTATCAAACTGAGCCAAAGCATCGACGAGAGATTACCGGAAGAGGGGAGTCGGTAGCCTTGAACTTGCCCTGCCGCCTCTTGGCATCGACAGGATTAAGAGCTGCCGCGGCGACCTTAACAAGAACCTGGTCCTCCTTCACCTCCGGCACCGGGACCTTCGGGTCGAACTTCAGCACGTCAACCCCACCATACTCTCCGTACACCCACGCCTTCATCTCGGCCGGCACGGAAGACACTGCAGAGGCCTCAGCGGCCATGGCCTGCGAGCTAGCGGACACCCTTAAGGAAACAGGACGACCTGGTGCTGCTTGCACGCTCGACGGGAGGATTCTCCGCCTGTTTGCCGGGAAAATGGGGAGGGAAGTGTGTGGGGAGAGGCGGTGGCGGTGAGTGAGCGGTGAGGAGAGAGAGTGTAGGAGGTGAGGTGGAGGAGAAGTAGTGGACATGGACGTCATCGTCTCTCGGTTACTCACCAGCCAACTGTCTCTGCTCCTCTGTTTGCTTATCTCTTCCATTTCAGTGCCCCTTTATACTTTCCGTATTTCTTCTGTTTTTTCTTTTTCCCCCCACTTCTTGTGTAATTTTATCTCCGGTACCAAAATTACCATTCTACTTAATTTTAGAACCAAATTATTTTCGTGAATTAAATTTCTCAAAAAAATTAAAATTTTTAGGTGATACTTAAAATCTCATTTGGACATATTTTTTATTTTGGCAAAAAAAAAAAAAGAAAGAAAGAAAAGGGTGAGATGGCTATAATTGTAGGTAGATACACGGCGAGCACGGATACGATTCTTATCGGACGGATGAAAATCCATCGTCCTTCAACGGACTGAACGGCCAAGATCACGATTCAGCTTCTTGATAAGGACCGCCGGACATGTGGAGCGGAGGCGAATCTCTGCAGACACGGTACCGTAGAAAGCTGATCCACCTCTGCACTGCTTCGCTCGTCTCAGGTCTCTTTCCCTTCCTCGGTTTGGATTCCATGTGCGGATTCTTAAGCTAGAGGATCTTGCCGTAATTTTGTGTCGTTGGATGACTGATCGAGCCCTTGGGGATGTGGTTGTTAATCTAAGTCGTCAATTTCCGGGATCGAATGCTTTCAAGTCTGATTTCTCTTTTTGTTGTTGAATCGTTTGAAATTGTAGGATGATATGCACTGTATATCATTGATATACTTTATATTATTGATTGCCGAGAGAAAGCAGCGATTTTTGCTCTGATCGAGTTATTCACATTCTTCTGATGTTTTATCATCGCCTGCCTAATGTTCAAGTTTCTGTATTGGCTCATTTTGTGATTTAATTACCTTGCATGGCGATCTGCATGAAATTATGGCTTGGATCTCTTCATTCTCGTAAAAGTAAGTTTTTGGAAGAAGGAGGTTTCTGATTTTTCATGGGCTGCCTTACGGCTATCACATATTGTAGTACGGGGAGAAGTCTTTGAAATCTCAGTATATGCCTATATGGTCCATGTATGCGTAAGAAGAAGGTTAGGAAAGTGATTTTTAGATCTCCTTTCACATCTTGGCTTGTTGAAGTCTTAAAGTTTTGCATGTTTGTCCAGTGAAAGGCAAAGGGATGGATTCTAGAAACATGATCATCTGTAGCATATGCTTCCTGATATGGAAGATGCTCATGTCAATCTACATTGACCATAGCGCTTTGCTTGATATCTCTGAATGTTTGTAGTATATACGTCAGTGTTTGTGAAATAATATGAATATGCAGCTTGTTTTAGCTGCCACGATTTAATAAGTTTCCGTCTCTGCAGTTTTCCTGACTGTCTCTGTGATAAAGCATGCTTTAGCTCTAGAAAGTAAATTATCTTGCTATACCTTATTTGCTTTATGAGATTCCGAATTTTATACATCTGTGACTTGTTCATTGTGCTACCAAGCAGTCATCTATGACTCGGATGAAGATGGAATATTTTTCTGAAATTTATTTTTTCAGCTTTACTTAATTCTGAGAGTTAGCGATGCTGCTTAGAATTGGTGAACTCTGCCCTCTTTTGTTTCTTCTAATTAAGCAGCTTATTGTTCAATGAGAATGTTATTTTCTACTAATTGAACAGTTTCTGTTGTTTATTAGAAAGCTGAAATGGCCGAACTATCAAAACCAGAACTCAAGACACCCTTGGTGAAGAAAATTTCTGATCTTCGCCCCCTTGAGTCTGGGATCACTCTCACTGTCAAGGTTGTTGATGCCAAAATGGTAGCACCAAAGGGTCGCCAAGCTCGAATTTCTGAATGTTTGGTTGGTGATGAGACGGGAATGATCATTTTTGTGGCTAGAAATGATCAAGGTACACCATTTCTCTTAGTTTTCTCTTATGATGCACATTATGTTTTACAATTTCTATATTTGTGGATATTTTTCTTTCCAATTTTATGGCATTTCATGTTTTGTCATAGGCACATCATGAATAGGTGCAATGAGTGTGGCTTAATGTCTCAAGGCACTTATTCTCTTCTGATAACCTTATGTATGGAAAACATTGACTAATTTGTGGGCAGAGAGAAGCAGTTTTTTAGTTTCTTATATATTGCATAAAGCAAGGTAGTTTCTAGTCAGACCTGGTTAGAAGAACAACAAATATCATTAGCTAGCCTCTAGTGAAATCAACTATATATTCTGGTATGAAGCTTAGTTATTGGATCTGTCCTTGCACAGAAAGATAAATGGGAATGATTTTTTCACGTTAATTGTTAGAGGCTAAAAGAGAGTCTCTATGAATCCTAACAGAGGTTGATTTGTGCTTCCTTAAAATGGACCTTACTTTTTCTTGTGGCCTTTCTTTGTTGGAGCACTTATAAAGCTCTTTTTAGTGGTAAACTGTTTGACTTAAAATTAATATTGAGGAAGCTATGAATGCACTGTGATCCTAATTGGACGTGCTTGCCTGAACATCAACAGTGAACAGGAAAAAGGGAGGAGAACAAGGACGAAGGAAAGAATATTAGTATGGTAACTAGGAGAAAACTGGGTGTGCATATTTGGACCCGAGTTGATCCAGTTTCGTGGATGATTCTGTTCTTGCATTCAGCCTCTGTATTAGTCTGACAGTATTTTCTGACTAACTAGTTTTGGATTTAGAGAAGGATGTTATTTGTTCTATTGTCTAATTGAGGAGATGAATGTGCACACTGCTTCCGTAGAGGAGCAAGAATTGAGTGATAATATGTTAGGTGCTCATGCATCAGTTGCACAGTCAGGCTCACTTTCTTGATTTGCTTCTTGGTTGTATTGCATGGAAGTTTTTTCTAAGGATTTCCTCCAGTGGAATAGTGGGCAAGACTTAAAAACATTAAGAGGGGTAAGGTCCATGTGTAGATCAAGGGTAGAATAGCAACTGACATCATTTATTGGCTCACGATCAGACATGGTGAATTTTCATTCCTCTTGTTTTTCTTAGACACAGTCAATTCTTAGTGAAATTTCCCTTATGTTTCTATTAAAATGCTAGTGCCATGTTGGGCTCCAGAAAAAGGTTATCTGACTAGCGTGTTTTCCTTGTTCAGTTGACCGAATGAAGGAGGGCAGCACTCTAATCCTACAAAATGCCAAAATCGAGATGTACAGAGGATCAATGAGGCTAGCCGTGGACAGGTGGGGTCACATCGAAGCCTCTGAGCCTGCCAGCTTCGCTGTGAAGGAAGACAGCAACCTATCCCTGATCGAATTCGAGATGGTGAATGTGGTCGAATAGACTATCCTGGTGCACTCTTTGGCTACCTCGGGCATTTCTGGCCCTCATAACGGGAAAGCTCCCAATGGCAAGAGGAAAATCCTATCTTTACACAGAAGGTTTCAGGTTAGCGTTGATCTGTGCTTAGGTATAATTTAATTTCTTTTTGTTCTTTGGCAGCCAACCCATTAGATAATCTTTCGAACCGAGTCTCGAATCATGATGATGGCTGTGTATTTTTGAGATATGCACTTCGGATTTCTCTCTGTTATTTAATGGAAGTGACCGTTCAAGTATTTGTATTGGTTCGGTTCGGTTCAGTTACAGTGTCATCTTCTGGTAAAATATATAGTAAGATTGATACTTCCTTCATGGGCCAACAAGTTTCAGCCTTCTCAGAAGAATTTGTCCCTTACAGCATTGTTGGCCCATAAAAGAGGAACCTAAAGGTAGGCCCGCTGGATATCACAGGGTCCTTGGGGAAGTTCCAACTACCATTGTTACGCTACTACATTTACAATGCTTCATAAATTGACAGGTGAGAACAGAACTGTCTACCCTGATCAAAACTCGGTGAATTAGAGCCATCATCGTAGGTCGCGATCATTCGAACCTGATGTCGTATCTAGGCATTCTCAAAAATGCTGTCGATTGCCACGAAACCCATGTCGATTTACCCCTCACGGGGTCCGCCTGGGGAATTCTTGAAAACCCACTGCAGGCAGAGGTATTAGGTTCAAATGTCGGCTTCCTCGCTCCACAGGGGGCATTTGGTGGAGGCAGAGTTACCAGCGGCTGGGGTCGCATGCCAAAAACTAGACGCGTCAATTACAAAAGCCAAAGTGGCTGAATTGAATACCGATACGCTCATCACGGGATGTTTCCAGCTGTCCGAATCCAAAACACACACAGCATCCATGCAACAGAACGGAATCTGCTGATGCATGTTATTCCGGCTGCAACTGATGCATAAACAACGTAAGACCAAACAGATTTTGGGCGGAAGGGAAGCTTCCTTTTTTAACTTGCCCTCTTCGCTCCATCAACCTTAAAACTGTTCACATACTCTGATCTGATCTAGTGACTAGCCATATGCTCTGTTTCCCTCATCATGGATCGAATTTCCTTCTACGGCACAACAAACCAAAGGATGAACATGAGGTTCTTGGCTCAATCCTGTCGGTCCTCCCTCTTTTAGCCCATCTCGATCGTGAATCTCACCCGCGATCCCTCATGCTTTTTTTTTTCTCTGATAAGCACAAAGTCAACAATGGCACGGCATTAATGGCATCCATCGAATCGATGAACTGGGCACACAGTTCATGATATGGGCATTCATGAACTTTCGTGCATGTCATGTCCTGCTACTGAAGACACAGAAACTCGTGGTAATTATGGAAGCTCGGTCAGGCCCGAGAAAGGGATAGATAGGTCTCATCACTTTCAAAGATTTCATTGTCGCTGAGTTTGGTAAATCAATTGTAAAGGGATGATAACACCCTGAATGCCTCCCTTTTTGCAACGTTTATAAATGGCAAAGTGGATTGTGATGATAAGAATCGTATCTCTTTATCAGGGAAAGCTCAGTATGAATCGCATTTAATTTGTGCCTCACCCTTTTGTTGGCTCCCTTTAGTGCTTTACATGGCCATTTGCCAAAGCATGGAATGTGATACTCAATAAGGCTGGGTCCTGGTATGATTACGATGCAGATTAATTCTTATATTGGAGCGTCTCAACATCGCACCATCATACGTGTATGGGCCCTCGCTGAGCTGTTACTGGAATGTCTGTTCTTATGGTATAATCGGCTGTTGGGAACCAAGAAAGGCTGGTTGAGGGCAGAACGAAGTCAACATCTCGAGTCTGAACTTTAGCTTAAAAGGAACTGTGAAAGGCTTCCTAGCTCTATTAGCTCAAGGTTCTTGTACATATGATATGAAACTCTGTGATTGTATATATATGTATATATATATATATATTTGAAGCCACCCGCTGTAGGAGATTTAAGTGAAAGGAACATCAAAGTCCACTTGGATATATATAAAAACTGAGGGAGTGCATTATTTGATGAGGCTTATCTTAAAATGGGACGGTGGCCCGGGATTGCGTAAATGAGGAGGTTGCCTTCAGAGTAGAGTATATTGAAGGTGGTTGGTTGTATATCGAACACTGGTGAGGAACATGTCACATGTCTGATAACGAAACAATATGAAAACGAAAACACCAAACAAACCAGTGGAAGGAAGATGCATCATATCCATGTGTAACTCAAGGATATCCATTGCACATGAAGATATTTTAATCGGGTGTCTGGAAGCAAAGGGATTGGCCATTACGATCGCTCGACGTCATATGGATGTAAGAAGAGGAGAAGGAAACAGATAATGGCGTGACCTGTTTTGATGAAGAAAGCTGCACGATGGGAGAGAGATGCTCATGATTACATAAAGAATTGTTCATTGGTTAGCGAGTGGATCTCTTCTCGATTCAGTTTTCTGCATTCCTTTATTGAGGCCAACTTTTCGAAGTGGATTCCTTCTCTCTATCTTCGAACGTATGATTGTGCCGGGTTTTCTTTTTCTAGTAAGTGCAGCAGCAATGAGAGTACATCTGGGGCCGATCACTCCGAGAACATGGAATTTAAATGGTTATCCTTCGCCTGTCCCAGCCCCGACTGCATATCTGTACAGTGTTTGGCATGAAAGAGATGCTCAAGTCCAGTCCATCGATGCTACATTCAACCTTTGCTGATCGTGGGCATGGCTAAAACTCTGAGAGATTTCTCTTTCGGTTGTTGAAACACAAGAGTAGCGAGTCAAAGTACATATACAAAGTTCTTGGGCCTGAAGTATGCATCTGGAAAGATTGCTTCTCCCGGAGTAGGATTCTCATCTACCAACAGTCCTTCATATATCTTTATTACTTTTATGCAGACATCGATATATACACCAATTATCCAAAAGACGGTCGTTCCGGGTCATTCAGGAGACAACAAACTTGTGTTAGCACGAAGTTGAGAAGTGAAGATGCGATGGTGAAGAGAACAGCGTTGGTCCGAAACTAAACTCGATTTGTTTATATGATTAATGTGGGCTGATTGGACTTATCTGCGTAGTGCGAGGAGGAGGAAGTTGTTTGTCTTGTCGTGCTGAGCCGTTCCAATAGAAGTGCCATGTGATGCCTTCATGTGTAGGTTTTCCTCTGTGGGTGGTGGCCACCATGAAAGGAGGTGGTTGAGCTTATGTGGATACCGAAATATCCATATGGCAATAGTCTTCTTACCTTTTACTTAGTCGGCTACGTTCCAACCTATATGTTTAATAGGGTTAGATATTAAATGAAGTATATGCGATGGAGAGAGAGAGAGAGAGAGAGAGAGAGAGAGAGAGAGGAAGAGGACTAATGAGGCGATCATTCCTTGTTGCCATTCGCCACCTTGGAACTTCACTGTCTATCCAGCTTGTCCTTCTCCTCGATGCTCCTCTCTCCGACACGGGCGCTCCCGAGAACCTTCCCGGATTACCACCAAATAGACTCTCACCAGAGCCGATGGAAAAACAAGAGGAGGATCGATGTGTTTGTGCACGTTCTCATTCTCGGGCATTATTCTTAAATTTTGTCCACGACCATCAGTACTGTCTGCTCCGCTCCAAGAGATCAGTCTCCGTGGAATCGAGTCAGAGCCTGTCAGGCTGCAACCACTGGCCGACTTAAAAATGGTCAAGATTCCTCACCTCCCCCACGTTTTTCTTCCATCCAACTCACAAGAGAGATTCAGGACCGTATCACTGTCACATGCTTGTTCAAATGGGAAATCCATTCATTGAGCCGAATATCATCGCAATCTCAAAGCCTCAATGGTTTCAACTTTGAACTGAACGGGCTCCGTGACAGCGGATGGAACATCGTGAATTACGATTTCTTTATGGCAGAAACCCGCCCGATAAAGGACTAGAACATGCATATGCTTTTTTCTCGGTGATGAGTGAGTGAGTGAGTGCATCACAGTGCGCTTTCAAGATGATAAATTTGGTGCGGGAGAAAGTGGGCATCTCTCACTTTCAAATTGGCAGCTTTTTTTTTTTGTTTCGTTTTGTTTTTTTTTTCCTTTCCTTTCCAGTTCTTATTTATAAAAGGGAGAGACGGATAACAACTGAACAAGAACAACTTACTAAGATACTCAGCTGCAAACTCCAGGCCTACGCACACATATTTATACATATAGTTTTTTTCTTTTTGGTGTATACTATATGCATAACCAACCGGCTACTATTGCGGTCTCGGTCCTCCACAGAATCTTTCTAGAAAGCAATAAATTTAGACATCGTGGACCGAACTCAGAAGATACATGGTCTTCCATTCCCTCAAGACAGTCTTATACTGTGGTAGTCTGACACGAAAGGTCCAAGATTCGAGTTTCGTAGACGCTGAGAATCAATTGCCGTGAGAGTTTTGCAAACCTTCTGGTGGATTAACCCGTGCTCGAACCTGAACGGGCGAGCGACTGTCAGATTTCTGAAATACCACCGAAGGGTTCTTCTGCATGGAGAAGTTGGCGGTGCATGCGGAGGTAACACGTGATTTCCGGTTTAAAGACAGGGAGTTGCATTCTTCTTTAATGCAAATCAACACCGAGAAGGTTGACAATTTGACTGGCTCTCTTGATAATAACTGGTTAGATGAACCCACAAAAACCTTGCTTCTGTCGGCCGAACATGAACGAACAGACATCACCAGTTCACTCAGATCTTGTACTCCTGCACATGCAGCATAAAATATGATTCTCTCTAATGACTGTCTCGAGCACCAACCGGAGAGACAAGGGTCAGAAGCTTCAGAAGAACATACATAAACAATTTTTTCCCCTCTCTTTTTTATTGATAAATAATCTTTCCACTATTTTTTTTTGACTGTTTTTCGGTTAGTAAATGGAGAACATAGGACCATAGATTAGGGTCAAGCTGGCTTGTGGATATTAAAGAAATTGTCTTCATGTGGGTCAAGTAGAAAAGACCTTCAACGACTTACACTCTCTGCTGCTGCTGCTGCTCTGATCTTGCCACGTAAAATACGAGTCCCCTACCCTCTTCAATCCCCGCGTAGGCCTTTGATTTCCATGTGCCCGCAAGACTGGAAAGTTGCCTTCTCTTTTTCTTTTTCTTTTTTTTAATCCTCCAAAACAAAAAATAAAAAAGAAACAAATCATTTAATTTTATATTTCAATTTACTTAAACATCGTGAAACCATTTAAGAAATTATCACATTTTTTGAAATTCTATAAAATACATATGGTTTCAATTTAATATATTTATAAATAATATTTAATAATTTGTTCACAAAAACTATAAATGTGAACGGCATTAATTATTTTAATTAGTGGTTGCTGAGATGGTAATGATACGACATGTTATGCGTGATTTTCCATCTTTGCATATTTATAAAAAAAAAATTCTTTAACCCGATGATATGTCGGTGATAATTTAACATCTTTTTTTTTTACTATTTTTGTAAGTTGTCATGTATCATAGGGGAAAAACATATGTATGTATCACATTAGAGGTGAATGGATAAAATTAATACTTATGCTATTTTGTGAATAAAATCTCAAACATTATATATAAATGAATAAAGATTGAAAATCGTGTATATTTTTGAGAAAATAGAAAAATATCATAATTCTTCTAACAAGTTTTCTGAAATGGCATTATCAATTAAGAATATAATAATAAATTTGAAATAAAATTTCGACCAATGAGTCAAAAGATTGGAGGTGGTAATAATAATTTGATGTATTTGTTGTCATTCATACGAAGAATATTCATGAATTTAAAGTAAATACAAGGGAAAAAATTTATTGAAACGGGTTATAATTTAGAATTAAATTAGTGATTCTCTCGTTAGGCTCATAAATATATTGTCCAATGATCGAATCCTAAATTATGAGGATTAAGAAATTTTTTTTCAAGAATTATGATCCGATCGTAAATTAACCTCTAATTACATTTAAATTGATTTGAAAATATTAGAGGTGTAAGGGCGGTCGGGGAGACCACGCTCGGTGGGTGAAGGGACACGAGGCAGGGATTCCAACGCGGCTTTGAAAAAAATCAGTTTCTAGTTCTCCGCGAACTACGACAACTGCTGTTGCAGAACTCGTGCCCGGCAGCACAGCAAAATAGGAAGTCTTAGTTAGGAATAATTACCTTTTTATATTGTCAAAATCTCTAATAATTCCTTCGTGCATTTAATTTATCCCCCCACAAAATGGAAGACAGAAATGCATGAGAACCTTTGAGGTGCCTTAATTATTTATTTTTGACGCCTTAATTAAGCATTCCTAGATAATGTTATAATCATAATCGAGTCTTGACGTCATAATTTATCTTCAGTATTTGCTTAATTATGATGAGTTAACTACTCAAAAATAACATAGTGTTGATTGTATAATTCATCAAAAAAATAGGGGAAAAAAACATTAAGGTTGAGTATTCTTGCAAACTCCTCCGTGGCCTATCCTAGAACTCATTCCAACTCGGGATCTTAAATTGGGCAATGATTTTATCTGATCTCGTGTTATTAATACGGCGGTGGGATGTACATTTATGCAGTGGATCAACTTCAATGCCGTATCTATTGCGTACCAGAAAACCTGGTGTCTGTCGACACCTTAATTTCCTGTCCGAGCACCCAAAAAACAAAAAATCACTGCTTTGTGAATCTAGTTGGTCACTTCCTCGACAGACGTGCGTCCAGTGATCGAATCGGGGAAGCGGCCCCAAATTTGCGGAAATTTATGTATAATTTTTTTTGGGGTTAATTTTATCCTTATTTTTATTAAAATAAAAACATTTCACCCTTCTTGATATTTAACCCGCCTCCACAATTTTGTATTTTCCTTGAATTTCTTATGAATTTCGTCCTCGTTTTTGGATGATACATAAATTCTGCATTTCCAATAAGTGAATTCTCTCTTCTTCTTTGAGTTTCAAACTAATGGAAATTTGATGTGAATTAATTCACTAAAAATATAGCTCTTTTTAATTTATCAACATCTTCGATTATGGGTATAGATCATAATTTGTTCGTGTGCACCACCGCTAATAAACCATATGTCTGATGCATTCAGCATTAGTTTTACATTTGAATTCAATCTACTACAGCAGCGATGACACCTGGTCTTATTATAGTTTTTAAAATTTTATTTTCGAGAGTTTCCTTGAAGGAGAGGTAGGGAAAATTACATGGCTCAAGAGCATGCCAAAAATAATAACTCTTGGACCACCACCACCACCCCACCCCTCCCTTTCGCTGCTCTCTATTCGGGCATGTGCAGGGTTTGAGTGAGAACGTAAGCAAAGTGATGAGCCTCAGCCAGCCTCATGATGGACCGAACATCGGAGCACGTTGTCGGGGGTGGTGGTCCAGAGACATCATCGCTGCCGTACTCGTGGGGCTGTCCCTTCCCCTTCCCTCGGCAGCACAAGGCTGGTCTCCGCTGGACCCGCGACTTACCGATCATTCGCGGCTCGCAGGAGAAGCCTCTCCTCTGCTCTGCTCTGCGGGCATGTTTGTCTGGTTCTAATCTCCTTGGAGATAAAAGCGAGGACGAAAACGTTAGGTCACCCTCCCCAAACAATAATTATTGTACGACCCTTTTTTCCTCGATTATAATAAAAATTATGATATTAAAAATGCATAAGAGTAAACTCTTATAAAATGGAAGTTGAATTTAATTTTTTTTAATTATTATCGTATAATATTGAATTTAATTGTGAGTTTAAGTAAAATGTCAGATTATTTAAAAATTAATGATTGAATTCATAAAATTAATACAATGTTTTACAATTTCATCCTAAGTCAAATCGGGTTGCCTTTATGTGGAGCGTGTGCTCTCGTGGAGGCAAATTTCTGGAATGCCACACCACCTTGGGAGTTTAGATCGATGGAAATTTAATTATTTCAGTAGCGGGCGAGAGAGAGAGAGAGAGAGATTAATTATTTTTCTCTAGCGCGATTTCAAATAATGAACGCTATTAATGCTCGACAAACTACGAACAATAATGCAGCATGATTGTTGCATGTGTGTGGGAGATGCTCATTCAGCGGACTCCCAATGCCACTCTCCCCGACGCAATTAATAAAGAGCCTCTCTAATTATAAATAATTGGAGCTAAGATGCTACTCAGACACGAATATATATATATATATATATATATATATACATATACGGTTATAATCTCCATAATTTTAATTTTTTTAAGCGAATTGTTGCTTTTCAAACTTAAATTAATCTGAATTTATAAATTTATTATTAGTATCAAGCGATAAATAGCAATGGATAGATAAATAGATAAAAGAGCTTAAACCCTAATGGGTATTGAAGAGAGCGACTATTCCTTATCAATTTTTTGATGCTCGATCGTTATCTTCTAGAAGATGGAGAGTATGCCTCGGAGAACAATAAGAGAGAGCATCTGGTGCTTATAATGCACATCCATTAAAACAACGTCAAGAACACCAAGGGTGTAAAAATGCTACTGATTCCACTATTAAAAGTTAAAATTTTCTAATAAATGAATGAAATGAAATTATATTTATGATATTGAAATTTAGTGTAATGATATCATTCTCGATTTCGCGTATAAAATTTCATGTTTATCTCTCATATAATAAATTACATGTACCATTTCATTATCATCTCCTTTTGTTCATTTTCTAAACAAGTTAAAAGGGACCGCTCCTTTAGAACTATTGCTTAAGAATTTCTCAATTCCATATCCAGATCAGAACTCACCCGATGGGAAGTACACTCCAATTGCCCTCTATTTTCCCATTCCCCAGTCCCTAATCCTTGATTGTACATGTCATGGAACTCTTTCTTAACAGATTTAATAACCTTGACTGCTCCCTCCCTATCGATGTCTCCCTTCCATCTCGAAAACAACATGAGATACTAGAGTGGCACAACGTGAATGTTCATTGACATGGAAACGTATACATATGTGTGTCTGCTGGATCTGGTCCTGCTGCATATACACCAACACTTACCGGTTCAGGAAACCTTGCTCTGTAGAGTAGAGGCCGCATTAATCACATCGGGGGAGCTAATAAATATACCAAAGGAAAGAAAGGAGAAAGCTGCACTCTCGCAAAGTTCCTTTCACTCACACCACCAAACTTGTTGCGCTTCCCATTCCAGTGCAAAGGTGTCGTACTTGAATGCAACGGGAATAGGGTTTAGCATATGAGTCTTACCCATCTGCCATGAAACAGATCATGAGATTCATGCGCACCCAGAACAGCCATGCATCCAGAGAACAATCGTCACACTCGGGTCGGTGATGTTACTAAGAAACGCTCTTCAAAACCATCGCCCACAATGGTTACGATCAAATATTACAGGCTTTTGTTCATCTCATACCGGGCACGTATAAAAATCTGGTGTAATCGGTCGGGGGATCCCGGGATGCTGGGCCGCAGCACGGGCACACACGGCGAACCGGAGGTTGCAACTGGGGGGAAAATTATAAAAATGCCCACCGGATTGAGTTGTAATTACCGGGGCTGTGCCACGGTCACGAGCTCGTTACTGTTGCTGGGCAATTGGGAAGTGCAAGTCTTGTTTACGATTTGCCAATGGCCATTCTTTATTAATAATTCGACCTGCAGGAGGCCACGGAGCCACGAAAGGACTCTGAAAATTGGAATTTGATAATTAATCGGGAAATAAATATATAAATAAACACAATTCGTGACATATATGTAAAAACAAAATATACGAGTGAGGCGGCTCACGCGTCATAATCTATCTGAAAAGAGACGTACTGGCCAATGAGAGGCGCCCACGTGGTGGACCACTGAGCCACATCACTGCTGTCGTAGTCGTAGTCGTAGTCGCAGTCGCAGTCGTCGCTGCTCAGCCCAGCAAAATTCACCGTGACAGTGATACAGAAGGGGGAGAGACATGAAAATAAGAAATACTAAATTAAATTCGGACTTTTGACGTAAAAAAAATTATAATCGAACAAGCTTTATATCATTATCTGATTGTGTTTTAATCCTACATTAATAAGTACTAAGTGTTAATAAATTAAGCATATATGTCTTTAACATGTACTTTTTTTGCTAATTTTTTAAATGTATTATTGAATGAATAAATATAAATCAATACCGGACTGACATATTAAAGTTAATTGTCCTGGGAAATTTATGTCCGTCACATGACGCGTTTCCTATTCCTTCGGCTGCACTTTTCCTAACATGTTGTCCATGCGGAGCATCAGCACGTCCTATCAATCCATGGCTTCCTTCTCCTTCTTCTTCTTCTTCTTCTCCTCCTTTTTGTCCTTTTTTTTTTATCCTTTTAAATATGGTAGCCGTGATCCATCTATGGCTGTTTCAACCCCTAGCACCCGATCTAACCACTGACTATGCACACTTTCTTGGATCATCGGGAATTGGGGTTTATATATACATTTACATGTATATATATATATAATCTAATTTTTGGACAACTATGATGATCTCCTTCACCATACTCTTACTAAGGTGTAGGTTCATCGAAATTTCAGTTGTACATGACTGTTAAACCTATTGCAACATTATACTAATTACAATTTGACGCTGGGACAGCTAAAGTACAACAATCAACTTCCGAAAGGCTTGGCTGGCATCAATAAGATGTAAACCGGGAGTATATTACCCAATTTCCCTACAATATAGTACATTACAACCCATGAAAATGTTGATGCGCTCTGAAATCTTCATTACAAACTTAGAAGGCATTAACTAGATCATATAAGGTTTTAATAAACCCTAAAAAAAGAAAATAAAGATATAACCGTACATGTATTATTAGTGATGACGTGATTATATGATACTCGTGATAGCAAGATGTAATGTCAATCCAAACCCATTTTAGATTAAATTACTCCACCGAATATCCCTTACGAAATTGATCGTTTGATGTGGATTTCATTCTCTTTCTGGCATTTTGAAAAAGGCTTAATTAGAACCAACGAGCTAAAAGGGGATGATGCAATCGGTCCTTTTCCCCACTCTCGATGGAGCTTTCACGTATACTCTCTCGGCGTCTCTCTGCACATTCATTTTTTGCCCTTTCCAAGATGGAATTCAATGTTCATATAGCGAGTGCAAGCTTGGTAGATTTAAATGCATTAATTAGACAACGAAAATGATTGGACTTTTTTTCTTCTTCCTTTCCCTTTTTCAAATGGCACAGCTTGCTCTATATGCAAGTATAATTAGTTTATTTATTATTTATATTCGAGTAAATTGATTATCAATTAAAAATATTTTCACTTAGTTAAGGTAATTTTTTTTAAGTCAATCCAACGTTTTCATGGAGATGAGCTGGTTTGCCACTTTCATGGCCAGTAGATACTCTGGGTTGCCAGCTATCTGGCCGAGACTCCAAGATTCAGTAAGAAAATCGACTCAAGGGTGGTAGTTTGGATCGATCCTTTAGTATTAAGTGATCAAGGAGAAGGAATGACCAAAATGGGAGAGAATTAGCTTGGGTATCACAAGGGTGGGGAGAAGTTTATTTGTTTAGAGCAGGCGTAATATTTCATATCTGTGCCATTATCATAATATGGAGTGGATTAATACAATGAGATTTACCATGAATAATCGATGTCTTGGATGATCGTAGGGGGATCCATTCAGATAAGGGACCATCGGCTATTAAACTATCTCAGTTAATGTATATTAGTTAGAGATAATTCTTTATTTCATGACAAGTATTAAAGGTCACATATTTAGTAGATGAGAACCGCGCGGAAAGGTCTGCATGTGAAACTATGCATATGAACAAGATCATGAAAATGAACCATCTGATATACTAGAGGGTGCATCCATTGTCTTCCCCTAATAGAATCGTACCAACCATCAGATGTAACCGACTTGTTATCTCTATAGCAGCAAGTGTGATGGTGATGATGATGAGAACAATTGGCATAACCAAGAAGAATCCAACTAAATTAGTACTCTCTTTTTTTGTAATTGAAAATTATCAAGATAATGTGACTTTTTTTTTTTTGCTATAAATAAGATATACGAGATTAAAGGAATATAGAATGAGGAGGAAATTAAAGGATGTGAAATTGGATCTCAGATTTTTTTTTTTTTATCATCATCATCTGCATGGACTGCACCATGATGCCTTGCTCGACAGCTGAATTTGCATATTGTCTTAGCAGGCTTCCATTGATTGATTCAGAGAGCTTGTATTCAAAATCCTCAACTCAACCTTCTCTCTCTCTCTCTCTCTGGGCCTTCTTTTCTTTTGTTGGGTCTTATAAATTAGGTGGCTCAGGCAGGGCACAGCTCAGCCACAAACATTCCACCTTCTCTCTCCTGAAAATTTTGCCAAAGACAACTCAACCTCATGAGCTCTCCATCGTTCTTCCTCCTCCTCTTCATCTGCTCTCTCGCTGTAATCTTACTTCTCTTCATTCATCCTCTTTTCAGTGCTCTCACCACTGAGAAACTCATTCCGTTGGTCTTGTTTTGGCAATGCAGGTGGCTTGCGCCGGGGTCGGAGGGAGCTCGGAAGCTGATGACACCAACCCCTTCTCCCCCAAGGCCTCACTGATCCGCTACTGGAACAAGCAGATCCGCAACAATGCTCCCAAGCCCTCCTTCCTCATGTCCAAGGCTTCCCCGCTCAATGCCGTGGACGCCGCCGCCTTCTCCAAGCTCGCTGCCCGGAACGCCCTCTCCAACCACCTCCCCTCCTTCTGCGCCGCCGCCGGCCTTCTCTGCTTTCCTGACATGTCGCCGAGCCTCGAGCAGCACAACAAGGATTCCAACTTCGCCGTCTACACCAACAGGAACTTCAGCAACTACGGGAACGAGAGACTCGGGGGGATAGACTCGTTTAAGAACTACTCTGACGGCGAGAATGTTCCCATCGACACATTCCGGCGTTACAGCCGCAATGCCGCGGGCCACAACGACAAGTTCGACAGCTACGGCCCTGACGGCAATGTGGTAGACCAGAGATTCAACAGCTACGGAGTCGGAGCCACCGGCGGCACGGGTGAATTCAAGAACTACAACAGAGAGGTGGGTCGATCTAACAAACTCAGTTACTCTCTCGGCTAAGATTTTCTTCTGTATCGAAATGGGTACTGAAATTTGGGCTTCGGGCTTCCGTATTGATGCAATTGGAGGTGAATGTGAATTAATTTTCAGGTCAATGTCCCGAATCTTAACTTCAATAACTACGGGGCGGACGGGAACGGGAGAGCGCATAAATTCTCGAGCTACACCGACAGTACGAACTCCGGCAGCGAGAAGTTCTCTAGCTACGGCCGGAACGAGAACGGCTCACCAAACGAGTTCAAGAACTACGCCACCGACTCGAACGTGATCGGGTCTGATTTCTCCGGATACGGAGAAGGGGCCAACGGCGCCAACGACTCCTTCGCCAATTACGGCGTCAATGGGAACGTGCCCGAGAACACCTTCAAGACCTATGGCAGTGGGGGCAACGGGGCCATCGACAGCTTCGCCAATTACCGGGATCAGTCCAACGTTGGAGATGACAGCTTCCAGTCGTACGCGAAGAACTCAAACTCGGCGAAGGTCAATTTCGCGAACTACGGTAAGTCCTTCAACGAGGGCACCGACAAGTTCTCCCTCTACGGCCAGCGAGCTCAGGGCCAGTCGATCGGCTTCAAGGTCTATGGAGTCAACAACACGTTCAAGGATTACGCGAAGAAATCCGAGGTGTCGTTCGCGAGCTACACGAGCCGGAGCGAGGCTCAGGCGGCCGCGGCGGAGGCGATGAAGGCCAGTGGCAGTAGGGTAAATAGGTGGGTTGAACCGGGCAAATTTTTCCGCGAGAGCATGCTGAAGAAAGGCATTCTCATGCCGATGCCCGACATTAGAGATAAGATGCCCCGAAGGTCATTTCTTCCCCGCACCATATCCTCCAAATTGCCCTTCTCGTCCTCTAAGCTTGCTGAGCTGAAGCAGATATTCCACGCGGCCGACAACTCATCCATGGAGTCGATGATTGTCGCGGCCCTCGAGGAGTGCGAGCGGGCCCCGAGCCGCGGCGAGACAAAGCGCTGCGTGGGCTCCATCGAGGATATGGTAGACTTTGCCACCTCTGTGCTGGGCCAGGACGTGGTCGTCCGAACCACGGACAACGTGTCTGGGTCCGGCAAGGAAATCCTGATCGGTCAGGTGAAGGGAATCAACGGCGGGAAGGTGACCCAGTCGGTGTCGTGCCACCAAAGCCTATTCCCTTACCTGCTCTACTACTGCCACTCGGTGCCAAAGGTCCGAGTCTACGAGGCGGATCTGCTCGACCCGAGCTCCAAGGCGACCATCAACCATGGGGTCGCCATCTGCCACCTGGATACGTCCGCGTGGAGCCCAACACACGGGGCGTTCCTAGCGCTGGGGTATGGGCCGGGTCGGATCGAAGTCTGCCACTGGATATTCGAAAGCGATATGACCTGGGCGAGAGCCGACTGATCCCCCAACATGGGCTCGAGCCCGCAGCTAAGAAAGGTTAGCCGCTGGTTCGACCCCGGATCTTGTTCAATTGTTGATCTTCAATCCCCTCACCAAGACAGCTATGGTAATTTAATTTTTTTTTTCCCTTAGTTTCTGTTTTATTTATAGGTTTTCTTTAATTTTGTCCTACTATCACTTTTACCATTATAAAGGAAAGGTCATCGTGTCGAAAAGATGTAATACTCCTCACAGTACAATGCATCAATCGACAGCTCCATTAATTTCTTTCTACAATCCTATCTCAAAACTTGACTAGAAACTCAATCGTTCAACCAACGGATGTCCCCCCACCCTCCTCTTACCGTAATGTTTTTGGGGGGGTGGGAGACCGTGCTTGGTGGGTTCCTGAATGATTGGAGCCATGAGGTGAATAATGGACGAGGCAAAATACCCATCTTCTGGACCTGTGTAGGAGAGCAGGTTGCTCTTTGAATGAATGTACTGTGGCCTGCGTTGCTTGCTCTGTACCATTTTGTCCGCGTCTTGTGGACTCTGAAGTAGAAGAGGTGCCGCCGAAGCAAGCCGAGGGACCCTTACCTAGGACAGAAACAATGAGTTGAAAATAACCCTTCAAGGCTCGTGGATTAAATGTAACTAAAATTTATGTAGTATTATTTATCAACTTATCAATGGGTATGATTCGGATATCCCATGTACCCAATAACAATATATAATTGTAAGCCCGGTTTCAGTCTCTCACAGAATTTGTCAAAGAACTTGTTTGGGGGAAGAGGAACTTGTGGTGGAAAAAAGGAGGTGGGGTGGTCCAGGTACCAGCCAAAGCCTGCTGGGGGCGTTTTTATTATTTGGGGAAGGTCACGAGCGGTTGTTATGGTGGACAATAGCTCATCGAACATTTCGCATTCGACATCTGCAAAATGGTCTTATTAAATTCAGAAAAAGGGCAACTCCTACCAGCTCCATCCGGCTGCCGGGTTTTGATGACTGTGATGTTCGATCAAAGGACTGAAGGAGAGAGAGGAGAATTGAGACAAACTTTGAGTAGTTTTGGTCCAGGGTGATGCCCTGTGCAATCAAGCTTGTGAGATCAATAGTGAAACTACTGAGTAGACTTTTGGGGAATTCACGTGGGAAATGCTCTCAAGTGAAACTGGTTGGAGGTAACAACGAGAGCTGGAGACAAGAAGAGGTCTCTCCTGCTTTTACTGTTTGACATTTTTACCTCTTTTTTCCTGATGGGGTTTAGTATCGCGTACGTTCGGTGCCCACTAAAATTTTGACTTCCCACTCATAAATATCTCGAGGGCATAATTATTAAAAGAGGAAAAACAATAGGGGATTCTAATTGTCGAGGCCGCTTTCATCTGTTCTCCCACCTTCAGACACATCAAAGATCAAAAAGAAAACGAAGGACTGAAATTCTGTGCCGAAATCGCAGACTTTTAGGCTTTTCAGGGTAAAAAATTATTCGGTAAAATCACTTAAAGAGGAAGACGAAGAAGAAAGAGAAGATGATTCTATGTCAATCGGATCCAATGAAGGCCAAGATAATGAGCGAGGAGCCAACGCGTGGAACTTCATCAGCGCTCCTCCAATCAGCAGTCAACAGATCACTCTGACCACTTTAATGCAACTTGGTCAGATTCAATGATCATGGTGGGGGAGGCGATTGAATTAAGGGGTCTTCTCCTGCCCTGGCATCCCAAGTGCTGGAGTTGAGGGATTGACGTAACCCTTCTCGCCCGTCCACAACCTGTTTTTCTTGGGCAGTCGTCACCCAAATCGATCTCACCCATAGGGTATCAACTTTCTAGAGTGTCGGTAATTCGAGCACATAAACACCAAAAATATACAAAATACGTTAGTTTTGCCTTGTATAGAATTTGGTGAAGGGTCAAATCATTTCCTTGGCCTTATTCCTTTGGTCACTAACAAAGTGGTTAGAGTGTGATCAAGAATTAGAATCTCCATGTCACTCAAATCTCCTATCAACTATAATCTTATACTCAGGATAGCAGGCGACTCACGTTCAACGCTGGCCGGATCCCTTATCCCGGATGCTTCGAGTGTCGGCATCTTCATCAGAAAAATTAGAGCCGGTGTCCCATCGTCGTTGAAGCACGGCGGATGACCGGCGGATTCCCCGTCTCGGGAGAACCATGCACCGTGGATTAACATTACGTGCCATGAGATCATACAAAAAGCCATGAGCATTATTATTCTTTTCTTTTAAATAAATTGAATGAAATTCATTGAATTTTTTTATTGTCTTTGTTTTTATTTTTATTTTTATTTGTGGGGATGGGGAAAGAGAACATGGGAAGAGACGCAGTGGGGGCTGAGGCCACAGTGGGAGGAACGCGTTTTCCTTCTTAGTCACGCGGGCACGGGATTTCGTTCTCTCCCCGACAACTGCTCCTGAACGCGGCTTTCTCTTCTACACACACACACACATATATATATATATACACATATATGCATAATATATTATTATATACGATTATCCACCACGGAAGAACCAGGAAAAAAAATTGTACATCCTAAATTCCAGTTTTTATACGAAAGCATTCATTGCACCGAGAGGTTTACCCCTTCCTATGATCCGGTTTGAACATGGATTACGCGCCGTCCGATGAATGTCCGCAAGTTAATTAGATTCCATATCACGACGGCGGATAAGTTAATGATCTATGTATAATAGCTAAACAGAAGAGACGGTGGAAAGCACTAACTTCTAAAGCAAGGAGTTGCACATGTATCAATTACTTCTTTCAAGTTGCACCTGGCACATAAGATAAATAAGATAAATAAGATAAATAACGTATATACGGGATAATTCTGATATTTCATCATATAATATGAGAAAATATAATTGAAATAAGTACTATAAATAAGCTAGGTGCTAACCCATGATTGTGGTTACCATTATATGTTTCTGATTGTACTGACGTGATCGATTGTCACTCATCGTGCCGTTACGAACTATGAGATGGGATAAGTTAAGATTTTGTCGCTTGCGAGACCATTCGAATGCTTGCGAAGGAGAGTGCAAGGCATTAACTTATCGCAAGAGACGACACGGGCCTTGAATTATGGGCCATGCGAGAATGTGGGCTTTGATCTAGGCCCGGCCCAATAATCAGCACCCCCAACCTTCCGTTTCATGGGGGGACTCCTCCAGTGATGAAGTGAGCTTGCAGAAGTTAGTAGTTGCACGTTTGCAACCTCGCCGGTGGTCCTCGACGCCACGGCCGATCTCGCCGGATGCTGGTAGCATCCAGGGCGAAATTTGAACATGATGAGAAAGATTGAGGATCAAAAGTAGATTAATAATGTGGGATGGATGCGAACAAAATGTAAAAGATTGAGGACCGGAACTAGTTTTTTCATAAATTGAGAGACGGCGATGCCGAACACGATAACAGAACGCGCTTTTTGGCGCGGCACGTCGCATCGCCTTTCTTCGGTTCTGTGTCTTGCCCGCTTCCTTGGGAATGGAATAAAACCAAAAACCACTGTTACTTCTTCTGTGTTTGTGTGTGTGTTTGGGAAGAACTCTGCCTTGAAATCTGTGGCTCAGAACGAAGAGGCGATGGAAGCCTGTCCGGACGGCTGGCATTGGAGCTTCTCCGGTGCCTCCTCCTTCGTGGACAGGCGATCATCGAAGCATGTCCACGACAACGTGCACGGAAACATCTACCTAGATTCTGTATCTTCTCGAGCCCTTCCTCTTCCGTCCGGACTCAACTTCGCTTTTCTCCGCCGGATCATTTGCTTGTCTGCCTTGCGTTCCTTCATATTGATTGCCAGTTTTAGCTTGTTTCGGCCATCACGGTTCGGTGGATTAGATATTGAGCTGCGATTTTCTGGCGCTCGTTACGTAGACAGATTATATAGCAGTTGATGTAGTTAGGATATAGAGTCTGAGAGACATTTTGAATTTGCTTTAGATTTTGACTTGTCGGTAGGTGTCTCAAGCACAAGCCTTATGCTTTCATCTGCGTCGTCCTTTTGTTGGGTAGTTTCGCTTGCATCAGAAGCTTGCCTGGGTGTCGTAGTAGTTAAGCTGCTGTATGCCGAAGTTTTACTGGTGAATAAAAGTGATGAACTCTTCTCCTTAGTTCTATTCTCTACTCCGCTTGAGCTTTTAGGTCTGTACTCAGATAATTCAATCAATCTTTCTTCATTTCTGTCTCCTTTAGCTCTCTGCTTCTGCCTGCCGATTCAACAGTTGTATCACGGTGTTGACTTGTCTGTATGCCATACTTGGGTCTATTTCTTTCCTACAGTTTGCGAGATTCCATCGCTTTTGATAATGCTGAAGCCATCTAACCCTTGAATTCTTCATATTTTTATCTTACGAATTATCTTCAAATTTTTGGATCAATAATTTTTGTGGCATAAGACTGATGATCAGAAATTAATTTGATTTTAATTTCCTTCCTACTCTGCAGCTTTCCCTGAAGTTCATTGACACAGAGCAGTTTCAGAGGCGAGTTTTAATCGATACATGAATAGTTTCTTTGTGCCTATTTAGTTGATATGGTAGCTATCTGCTGATTGTTTTCTCATATTTTTGCAGGCTTCGCGATCTAAAGCAACTAGGTTAGTTTTGATCCTGCTTTTATGGAATATGAGGTGGCTTTTTTGTTGTGACTAACAAAAATTGGATTCATTTTATTTATCAACTATCACGTAAGATAACAAGAGCGACAATCTACCTCTTTCTGAAGGTAGAGATAATCTAATCTTTGAAGTTCATATCAAGATCTTTGCTCATGCAATGCTGTGTAAGTTGTATTACATGCCACATGTTGTCACAACCGTTTGACTTTTTGCTGGTTTGCACATTAGAAAGGAAACATGGGAAATATTTTAGGAAATTTTAGGATTTTTTCCCTAAGTAACGACTTGTTAGTCTGGCTTATTTCTTTGGGCTGCGTTTCACAAGGCTATGATACGTAATCGAAAAAACTCACACTTGTACACAGGCATAGTTCACATGGTCTACCCTGGGGCTGTACATTCTCGGTTTGAGCATTCACTGGGGGTATATTGGTTAGCTGGAGAAGCTGTTCACACGATTAAAGTTCATCAAGTAGGTTTGCTAAGTTCTCCTGGTTTGATCTACATGTGGGTGATCCTGTGTGCGACAGCAATTCCATGGTCGTAATTCATAATGTAGGGCCTGGAACTTGGTATGGAGCGCTTTGACCTGAAGACTGTAAAACTTGCTGGTACTTGACTTTACTAAGGCCGTCAACAACGCATGCATATATGCGATACCATCACATTTTTTGGTTAATTAAGGAAAAAAGTAGGGTACATATATGGATTTTGCCTTTATACACTAATCAGAATTTGATGATATCTGTATGAGGTACATTCAGGTATTAAAGAAATTTTCAACTTTACCTGTTATGCAAACATGCTCGGTTGAAATCTCTCTCTCATATCATATGTCTGCTTGTTCATCTAGGACTACTCCATGATGTAGGCCATGGGCCATTTAGCCACATGTTTGAGAATGCATTACTCCCCCAAATTCTTCATGGATCTAAATGGTATTCCTCTGCTACTTCTGGTAGAAGACCACCAACTAGAGGATGATCTATGGAAGGCTTTAACATTCCCTGCTATTCTGATTTTCTTGAAATTGCCATTTAAATCATCAATCATGATGATTATTTATTGCAATTACATTTTAGAATTAGTACTTCCATGCAATAATCAGCTAAGCCACCTAATATTAGTTACTCTCCTCTTTGTTATAAAGTTCTTGGGATGCTTGGCTTGACAGGTTATATGATGGACTATTTTATGTACCCATGTCTGTGCTCTACTAAACTTAAATTGCAGATGACAAGATTAAGATAAATATGTCTCTAGGCATTGTTGGATACAATAATTAATGCCAAAATGAAGAAAGTAGTTTGCTGAGCAGTATGTATCTGTTTAATTTTACCCTTGACAATGCCGCCACTTGTATGTTAATTTCTACAAGTAAGAGAGTTTGAACATTTGAGTTTTCCATTACTGTTTGGATTTTCAGTAGATGTATGCTTTCAATCATTTCCTCCTTTTCTCCTATTTTGCATTCAGAACCAGTGCTCACAAACTTCATTTTTATATTACTACTGCACTTTGTGACTTGTGCATATTTCTATGACTTTCAGATTTAGGTTTAATGTTTAAATTTCATTGCTGTTTTCTTGGGATGTGCTTTCTACCCTGGATCCATTGTCTGGTCTATTCCACTGTGGAGGAAACTTTCTACTGTTTTGTCAACCCTGTACCGTGTAGTAAGTAATTGCTTCATAATGAAAAGTGCGTTTGATTACATGTCAGGTCCCATGAGGATATGTCAATGAGAATGGTAGATTACATAGTTGATGAGCACAACATTGATATTGGTCCAGGATGCCTCAAGAAAGTAAAGGTTGCATTTCTAATCCTGTGTTCATTTGATTTTAGGCTTCTTTTCTAAAAAATGCATCCTGAAAGGTCCTTTCTTAGCCATTGCAGTAGCATATTTTTAGATGAAACATGCAATTTCTCCAATTTTTCCATTGCAATAAATATACTTTACTCTTCTTCCTAGCCTCGTTCTAATTTTGCTCCAGTTAAACCTTCAAAAAGCGTGGCATTTGAATGAAATATCCCATGCAGTATATGGAGCTTGCTGATGTCTTGGCTCATCCCATTTTTCTTGGCAGGAGATGATTGTTGCTTCTGAGCATTTCCCTCTTAGCGTAAGTAACCTTTTTCTTTTTTCTTATTGAGGTCTCAGCATCTCCTTCCAGGTGTCTCTTCGGTTCACTAACCCTAGCACCTATACGATTCTTATTTTCTACCTTGTAGAATGTGAAGGACAAGAAATTCTTGTATGATATTGTTGCAAATGGGAGAAATGGAGTTGATGTTGACAAGTATGTAACTATATGTGCAGTATGCTTTCATCAACCTTTTCCCTCTTTTTTTAAATTAAAGCAGTAAAAATCATGTGAACAAATACATGTGCAGGTTTGATTACATTCTTCGGGATACTCGTGCCTGTGGTCTGGGCTGTAACTTTCAGTTCCAGAGGTATTGGTTGATATCATCTGTAAATTAACTGTTTACTGCATACTACAAGTGCACAAGAAGCTGAAATCGAATGGAACTTCAATGACCTTAGTTTCACCATTTATTTGAGATTGCACTTTGAAAAGGACCATGCTATCACCCATTTACTGTATAAAACTTACCTGATTATTATTGCCAGATTATAATTCCGTCATACTATCATCCAGGCTAATGGAATCTATGCGAGTCTTGGGCGATGAGATATGCTATCGTGCTAAGGACTGTGAGTACTATTTTGTAATTTTATAGTGACATACTTTCATTGAAGGTGCTTGAAAACTGCATGTGTTGTATTGTCAGATCTCACAATCCACAAGTTGTTTGCTACTCGTGCTGATTTGCATCGAACAGTCTACACCCATGCAAAAGTAAAGGTGCAAATGAGATTTTTTTTTTTTTCCCTACGTTCAGCTCTGGCTTTTGAAAGAAGACCTGTTACTGTAGACACTTATAAGACTGAAAAATGGACCCTGCCAGGCAATTGAGCTCATGCTTGTGGATGCCCTTACAAAGGCAGATAATTTTCTAAGGATTTCATCCTCAATTCAAGAACCAGCTGAATTTTGGAAGGTTTTGTAGCCTTTACGTTTTTGTTTTCTCCTCCATTTGTTGACACCAATGTCTGTGAAGTTGATACCATCCACCTTTTGTTAAACACGCAGTTGGATGACTCAATAGTAAAAACCATTGAAACAACTGTGGACCAAGAGGTCAAGGAATCAAGAGATCTGATACGGCGAATCAGGAGAAGAGACTTGTATAGGGTATGAAGATATGTTACAGTTTCGGTTTCAGTTTCGAAGACCTCATTATGATTAGCACCCTCGTTAGATAGAATGCGATAGCCACTTATATTGATTTCTCTGGTTTTTGCAGTTCTGCAACGAGTTTTCTGTTCCAAAAGACTCACTTGACCACTTCAAGCCCATCACTCCTCAGGATATTGTTTGTTCTCAGGTTGAAAATTCATGCAATCTGTCACAATTTGACGTGCTCCCTGCCCTGACATATTAATGATTTCCTTCCCTGCAATAATATGTAAGAAATCAGGCAGTGTTAGTCTTAAAGAAGAAGATGTGGCTGTGAGCAATGTGAAGATAGATTTAACCCGGGGAAGAAATAACCCTCTCCAAAGGTACTCTATTCTGCTCCGAAACGTACCTTATTTTGAAAAAAAAAACATAATTGCCAATTCATGGATTCACATCACTGGTTGCTGATCATTGACTTTGCTGCCCGCTCTACGGTTATCTACGATTCGACCATGGCGTTCTCTTTCATGTCCGTCATGTCCAGCATCAGCTTTTTCGAGGTACTTAAAAATTACTACTACCCTTCCGAATTTGCTTGTCGATTTGCTATACTACACTAGTGGCTAAACAATTCTAATCTTGTTTGGATTTAACTAAGTAGGGGAGTTAACATAGAACAGAAGTTTTTATGGATCGAAAAGCCCAGATATGCACTAGATAGAGTTATCGTGCTCGGGCCAAATCTGCAGGCTGGGTGCGATTTCGTAACATTGTGTCACTGCTCCTCGCCTGCAGTGATACTCTGCCTTCACCAATTATCTTTTTTCCCCCTGATTGAATTCTAGTCCGCAAGAAGCTCGCATGGAGGAGAGAGCTCACAGTTTCTGGATCTTGTCAGGACTTTGAGAGCGCGGAAAAATTCATGATACGGGACGATCGCATCAGTCACTTGTTGCCTACATTCTATCAGGACATGATCGTGCGGGTGTACTCGAAGAGACCTGAACTGGTACAAAGAGAACGAGAGCGGCACGACCGTCTATGCCTTACCTTCACTTTCTCCCTCAATCTAAAGAATGGTGTTTTGTTGTTGTTGTTGCCTTCAATAGGTGGAAGCTGTTTCTGAGGCCTTCGAGAACCTCCAACTGAAGATGTTCGGGATAAAACCACAAGTGCACCCGACACCCGAGAAAAAGAAACGCCGGTCGGATGCTATGGGTACGTACTTACCATAAGATCAGGCGAGCACTAACATAAAATGAACCAAAGTGAATGAGATCATCACCTGGCTACTGCTGAAATTCCCTTGCCGAATGGCATTGCCTGCATTACCCTACCCTTATCGCGCCCTTGCAGAGTGGGCTTCTGACCTAGTTTCTATATAATCAACCATGTGTTCTACTACTGGCCACTTCCCAATGTCTCCATTGGGATCTTTCAGGGCCACGGCACGGGGCTTCGGAATCGAGCATCTGTGATTCTCTTGATCATTTGTAACACTGTTGACCCCAGGGGGAGTTTCTTTCTTCTTCTTCTTTTTTTTTCTTTCTTCTTTTCTAAATGTAGATCAAATCTCTGGATCACACACCACCTGCACTTCAAGCGAACACGACATCCTTCTCTAGATTGGGTCATAGCTTTTAAATGATAAAAGACATTCACGATAAGAGGAGGATACTTGGGCACCAGCCCTAGCGGACCGTCATGATACTCTTGACTTTGCTATGGAATATAAAAAAGTACTGTCCCGATCTTCTTCTCAACCATCTGTGCAGCATTCCAACGACTACTGCACCACTTTGCATCAATCCAGAGGCTTTTCACGCAGGCTCAACCAAAATTCATCGTAATGTGAAGGGTCATAGTTTTCCCCGCTACATTGGCACCTGATCCGTCCTTCACTTGCAACTCGGAGCCGAAACTCTACAAATTGATCCAAAGCCTCCTGTAAAGCTGGCTTGCCATTAGTCTAGTCCAGTCCAGTCCAGTGAGTCTGGATTGAAGGTGAGGCATGACAGAAGACTAAATTGCTCTGGATCAACTTTGTTAGCTCTATACAGGGCAGTGCTGCCAATCAATCAACTTCAATAAAACGATCTTAACACTATTCGATCTTTTCTACGCACTCTGATGGATCACTCTCCGAACGTGGAGAGGAATCTGGAGTCTCAGGATCGCCTGCAACTTTCTTGAGTTCCTTGACGAGCAAGCTGTGGATCTTCGCTCTCAAGCTAGAGGCCTCTTCAGGCCTGAACCACTGCTTCCTGATCTGGATAACAGTACACACGAATAGAACCCAAGACAAGTAGAACCATAAATATCTGAGATTAACGATTAGATTAAAGTAAAACAATTCAATGGAAGGGATGAGTAGTACCATAGCTAAATCCTTCTTCTTTATCCTCGGTGGGGCCTCTTCAATGAAACGCTCCATGAAGTACAGCACGAAGAGACCACAATCATAATCATTCTTTTGTTGAGGCACCTGAAGGGACAGGTCGATGCTTCTATCAGCAAAAGGTTTCTTAAGCAATCCAAGTAACAGAAACATAGATGGCAGTAGAGCCCAAAGGATCATCACCCAGTAATTGAGCATGGACAAAAAGTTGCTCAGTTTAAATTTAATCCATTATTTGTTACTCTTATTGGGAATTAGAGAAAAAAGCGTAATCCAAGTATAGGTTAAAAGTAGAGACATAAGCCAATATATTGATCATAGACTTTGTAAAAAAATGGTTCTGAGAAAACTCACACCTCTTATCAACCATCTAAAATGGAGAATCATTGCTAATCATAACTACCACATCATTTAGTTGAGCCCACAAAGTTGAACTTATGACCTCACATTTGATTGCAAGATGGTCAAAACACCAGATTGACTGAAAATCACCTAATATTATCTAATTTTAATAGATGAAAACTTTCTAAAAAAAGGACAATCATGAATTTGTCATTCCCTTCCCTTCCCTTGAAGAGATTCTTCACATCTCCAGGACACTCAAATTGCTTTCAAAGACAAGATAGACTACCGGCCAGGATGAAATCAAGTTTTCTTTCATCACTGATGTCGGCACAAACAGTTAAAAGAGACATAAGCAAGGATATGCCACATTGAAGCTGTGGCATAGACCTCTGCACTAGGTTAGCGTGAGTGTGAAAATTTTAGTGGCTGTTATTGCAGGAATATGTCCTGGTGAACAAGCAAAACCCCAGCAGGGAACATAGAGAAGTGATTCCCAAATAAAAACTACAGATCAGTTACACGGCAAAGCTGCTGTAGGGCTAACTGATTTCTAACCTTGCAGGTGAATTGTTGCATAAATATATTCTAGAAAAATGTAGTCTCATTAGATGCTAAAACAAATCATTACCGTAATTTTCTTTTCTGAAATCAGATGAGGGAGTGCTTCCCAAACTTCATCTGCTATAGGGAGATCTGGAGTGACTTCTTGCTTCAGATGATTCCATTCTTCTGCTAGAAATCTGTCGACAAGCCATTTGAATGATGAGAGACATATCAAGGCATTACAGTGAATGGATTATAGACATACATTCAAAACATGACACTATTTGGCTTATATTGAAGATAAACCAAACTGCCTTATATATTTAATGAGTTTTATACATTTGCTACAGAAATGAGTTTTATATTGAAAATATGTAAGATAATGACTCTTTATAGATCTTAACATAAAACACACTTTAATAACCCATCAAATGAAAATATGCTGCTGGTGGGGCTTCTAAAAATGAGCAAGGCCAAAAGAACCAGAGAGCCACCTCGCTATGCAGCAAGATGACTTGCTATTTCAGTGGCTTCCCAGTTATTTGGATAAAAGAACCCTTCAATATCAAATATAATGTATCACATTTCAAATCTAATTAATATGCTCCTTATGCAGGTGACTTGATAAATTTTCTATTTTTCAAAATGACATTTTCACCAGCTTAAATAAAAAGTTGCCTAACTATTACCAAATCAACCAATGATTTCCAAGAAACATGTGAAATTTTTGTGAAGGCACCAAAAAAGGCCATTATAGGGACTTCTCAACAAAGTCAGTTCCTTGTTAAATTCTTCTGGTTCTGGAAGCCCTACATTTTCCAAGTATGCACAGGATTCTTCAACTCACCGTCTAATGTTGTCAAAAATAGATTTACTTTGATGAAGTTGTAGAGAATCCAGATGCAGTAGTATTGGTCCTGATCCATCCTCCTTGTCTGGCACACATATTATTGCCAAACTCCAGTGTAGGCTGCACAAAACAGATATATTGAGACAACATTTTAAATATTTATCTATTACCCTTAAGTTTTTCTCATGTGGCTGAAGGAACTTTGCATGGCAACTATTGATGTCATCATTTTCAAAAACAGACCTAAGAAAAGATTATATCAAACAGCAATCTGGACAAACAGGGGACACATAATATCACAGTTATAATAAGCAAAGTTGGAAAGATACTTCAACGAAGCTGTTTCCCTCAAGCAATAGCCTGGTGTAAAATTAGTCTTGACAGTAAGTATTAGGTTTTTGATATCTTAAAATCTCATGCAAAATAGAATCAAGCAAAACTTACTCTTCGTGTATTGGTATAAATACATAAGCCTTCTGAAATATATTCACACCTTTCCACCATCTCCTAAATTTGGTAAATGATGCATCTTTCACATTTCCCTGCACATAAAATGATAACTTACAAGAGAAAGGGCAAACAACGAGGTAATCATGACATGCCAGAAAGGGACATATAAATTACTTCCTTGATCAGTCTTGAGGAAGCAGTACTTTTTTCAAACAAAATTCTTTGAACGGTTATAACTAGCACAGGGTCATATACTGTCCATATATGTCATCAATACTGCAGTTATTGTGGTTGGGGAAAGGAAAATAGTCTCAATAGAAGCAGGCACCTTGCACGACACAGCCTCTTGGAGCTTCTTGTAGAAGTACGTATTGAAAAACAGATAATCACTTATTCCACTACTTGACAGTGATGCTTGAAGCTGTAGATATCTAGGAATTGAACCAGCAACATATTTTGCATCATGAATAGAAAATATTAGATAGTGTAGTTGCAGTTAAATATGCTAGTCAGTGCATCTCAATACATCTTTAAGAAATAACTATTACATTGATGCATAGCCATTTGTCAATACTCACATGATGTAAAAATTCATAATAGGTGAAGTAAGATAGCCTTTGGGTTCAAGGCAGTCTATATCTGTAGAACATATTTCAACAGAGCCTGGATCATCCCTGCAGGAACAGAACAGATGAATGGAAGACACTATCAGCTCATTTCTCAAAAATTTTTTGCACATAATACTCACTTGATATCATCTTTACCTTGATGGGTAATAGATCTTAGTCTCATTCCTGCTGAAACAAGTACCACAAAACATATCATTGTTAAACCAAACTCATAACCATTTAACGAAATCAACTAAGCAGTATATGATGATAGCCATCTAAGTACCATTCAGGACTTTCACTGGCTTCCTCAGCTGTTTCAGTAAGGTGGCATTCTTCTTCATCGTCAAGGACAACTGTATGCTCCTGTTTCCAAAAACAATTTACCAAATCTACATACCCAGTATGGAAACACAATAAAAGGCAGTACACAATCAAGGTAGAACTTAATGATGAACGGTCTCCAGACCCAACAACAGAACACCAAGAGCACCAGCCTTGCATGGAAGTACCACTTGCCCAGTTCACATGCTTAAAGCCTATCTATTATCTAGTTAAGCCCAGGTTCCAAGAAATGGATGATCCATTCACTGTATTCTCATTTCTAATGACTATTTCCTACCATTTTTGGTATAGGGTACTGAATCCAGCACTTTCTAGAATCCTCCACCATCCAGCTCCCATCCATCTACTGAATTAGACATAGGATAATTCATCTTCTAACCTTATGACAAAAAGATAAAAAGAAATTGCAAGTTGCACTTTCATTAAAAAAAAAATGTATCTTGTGGTTATCAAATAGCCAATTCCTTCATGATGTTGCTGTAACTGATGAAGTCAGCAGTTTAAATCATCAAAGCGAAAAGGCTTTATCAAAATTGAGTACATATTCTAAATCACAACTGAAACATCTCCATAAGATGTAGTGATATTTCAGAGGATTTCTTTCGGTTCAACAAATGAAGGGCAACAAAGATACTATGCCTCACTTTCAGAGCTATCGGTTGAACAAGAACTTTGATATCTAGTGTTGTAAAATATTCTAATCTAGTCAAGTGAAGCTGATAAATTCAGATCAATGGAGAAGCCAGCTACCAGGAAATAAGGATTTTCCAAGTAAAGGATGAATGATTATGATGATAATATCATAATTATACATGATTCCACATAAATTGCACCACAATTTATTTTAGTATATATATAAAGGCATCTTAAGAAACTTCAATTTCTGTTGTGAGTAGCTTCTGAATGACATAAAGTATATCTATTTGGTCTATATAGAATCCCATAAAAGAATCTCACTCTTGTTCACAATTAAATGCAATGGAGATTCATCTGCAAACCCAGCAAATAGATAACAGATTTTTTAAAAAAAAGTCAACATACAGGAACATGACAAGCTACAAGAAGGGGATGAGGGACAAGTTAAACTATACCTTCTTGGATTTCAAACCACCAAAAGGTAGAGCATTGAAGTCATCTTTCCTATAAAAAAAACAAAGACAAATATCAAGATAAATATGAGTACAGCATTCATGACAGGACTTTCATGAGTAATAAATTCAATAAGTAACATGAACAATACATCTGTTCTAATATTTCCCAGTAAAACCTCACACGAATATTCACGCCTAACATCAATTCAATATTTCATGAAACATACAAGCAGGACTGCACAGTCCAGTTCAAATACTTGCTGGAAAATGCTTTAGCTCATACATATTATTTATTTTGATCTAATCACTTCACTGGTTAGCAGACACATCCACTGTGCAATTACACAAAGTGAAGATGAAATCGACAATATATTGTGAAGCCTTAATAGATAGGAACTGAAGCCCGACCTGTAGTATAATAGAACAGTACAACATATCAGATGCAAAGATAAATGAGTAGAGGCATATGCACAAGTTCCTGTCTGAATGAGGTACAAAGAAATATCAGGATCATGGATTGCAGCATAAAATGCAAAAGTTATGGGGAGGATAATGAATAAGTTATATCAAGTTAATAATTTTCCCTCAAGCACCTATTCTCAAAATTAATCAATTGTGGAGTCAAACCCAACATTTTGCCTAGAAGTTCAACAAAGCCCACCTGGCACTAGCCCAAACAACAAAAGGTGAAACTGTTAAGAGTGCCACTGATACAAATGAATGGGCTTCAAAAGTAATTTCAGCAACTTGATTGCAGCTTTCACCTCTAAGCGTTTTCTTAATAATGACAGGAAAAATAGACAAGGGGATTAGAGTGAGGCATTGTATTTGTCTCGCAACAGAGAGAATGACAAACATCATCCTCCTTTCACTTTGTGGACAACTGGAGAAAGAGAAACAAGAGGGCTATTGAGAGGTCAGCAGGTAGAAGCCACGTCCAGTTATGTTAGACTATGAAAGTTTTAGCAGAGTTGAGGAAGTGGGCAGGCTTTTATTTTATTTTTTAATCAGTCCAAAGAAATCATAATCACTAGCTTGTTCCTGAAACAAGCACTTTTATGCTTATTGTTCTCCTTATATGCCGATACGTGCTCTATGTTGCTTGGTCCTCATTTTAAAAGGACAGATCCAACCCAAAATTCAAGAGAGAAAGAAGAGGAGGGACTTCTAGCAACACTTTCTGATGCCACATGAGACAGACACACCCTAAACCAACTGCTGCATGGATTAATGTTAACATGCATTTAAACCTAGCAAGGAAACAAAAGCAAAGGAAACTCACACCAACCAGAAGAATAAGCTACCTCTTGTCATGGTGACGGGAAACCAATCCACTAGAGAAAGGAGTAGAAGGTGAGCAAGCTCTTCCCTGTCGATTGTCATTCCTACGATGCTGCTTTCTGTCAAGAGAAACTTGTCTTGATGATGGACTAGGCTTCCTCCTAACAACTGGTGAGAGCTTTCTTTTGAATTTCTTTCTGGACCGCTCACCATGATTCAAGCTGAATGATGCTTCATCAACATCAGCTACCCTACGAGCATTCTGTTAAGAAACATCAAAGATAGAAGGCATACTACTGCATACATCTAGGGAGAGAATAGAGTTCCATACGTTTTCATCCAAAGATACGGAAAATAGCCGGGCAAATGAAGATTGTTTTTGTGATGATGTAGTCTCCTCTGTCAGATCATTGCAAGGACCTGTAAAAGAAAATTAGAAAAAACAACCAGCAGAATAGTTATTTCAGACTATCAGGCAGCAATTCTGCCATCAAAAATGATGATTGCTGAGCCAACAAAATAAAGGCCATGTTGATATCATATTTTCAACATTTACTAGCATACCCCAGAGAGAATAAATAAATGCATTAGACAGTATATTAGCAGAACAACCAGAAAATTACCTTTTAAATTTGGGCTACTTGATGACATGATTGTCACGCATTCATCGACATCCTGCAAAAGTAAAGCAAATCAAACTGCTCAAAATTTACCATGTACTTTAACCATAAAAAAGAAGCACAAAAACTTCACATAAAAAGCAACGCAGGATTTAGCAAATCAATTCAAGAACATGGTCGCATTAGTACAAGTTGATCCAAAGGTTTTAGAGTGCTGGTCATAGCTGCACTTCCCTCAGCCCCACGTAACAACAACTTGGTCAGAAAGGTTCAGCTTCCATGAAAACCAATGCCACGCCCACAGCCCATTGGACCAACATTTACCCCAGAGGACATGTGGTCTGAATACACCAGGGTTTTACACATGCTAAGTAGGTAGTTCTATGAGATTAGAACCTGCAATTCCCGTTATTTGGGAACTTTATCAACAGTGAGAAGCATCCCCAATGCAGGAAGATGGGGATTCCAAGCCATTCTTTACATCAAAATTGGAGGACAAACTTGCATGTCCACCGAGACAAACGTCCTCCAGTTGGGAATATTTTATCAGTCTATCGATCATCTCATGACAGAACAATAAAAAGATCATTCCCTAAATAGCAACAGAAATACTAGAAGCCCTAATGACTGTAAAACCAAGACGATAGTCTAATTTCCTCCATGAAACGAAACAAAATTCGAAGGAAAACAAAATAAAATTGCCAAAGAAAAACCGCAATGAATCAAAGCAACCTCGCCATTCTGATGGAGCTTCCGGCGTCTTCTCTCCTCGAGGAGGCGATCGAGCACGCACCGAAGCTTCGCACCTCCATCAGACAGCTTAGAGCCCACGGTTTGCAGCGTCCTGGACTTGCTGGCGATAGACTCCTCGAGCTTTTGGTCCGACAGGCTCTCGACTTCTGATAAGGCGCTCTGATCGGAGGGGTCCCCGGGGGCAGAGCACTCGACGGGGCTCTGGCCCTCCCTCGCAGTGACGATCAGCTCCGGCACCGGATCATCAGAGTCGGGCAACAGAGCGACCCAGTCGAGGGGAAGCTTCTTTCTGTCCCTCTCCACCTCCCCCATGCGGCCAATGCGTAGGCGGAGGTCTATGGACGGCTGTGCACAGATGAGTCAGAGGTGCCGCCTTGGACTTCAATCAGCTGATCAAGCCCATTGATTACGTTAAAAAAAAAACAAGGATTTTTTCGCCAGATGTATTCTCTCTTCAGTTCTCGCCTGACTGCAACTCTCTACCCCACGGAAAGACGGCATAAAAACCATGCGAGATGGATGATGACGACCCGGCGAATGGCAACACCGTGAATAAGTGTGACATTTGGTGGCAAATTTGCCAATGTACGAGGCTCTCTTTTTTTTTTTTCAGAGTGTAATTTTACACCGTAACTAATTTATCTTGGCCATATACCAATACACCAATGAATAAACCTTGTAATTATAAATTCTATTCACAAAATTCAGATTAAAATTTTACTTGAAATGAAGCACACACCTGTGACTGTAGCAGGCCGTGCCGCAGGCCCGCAGCTTCTGATGGTGAGGAGCCGACACAGTCAGTGAGGGCACTTTTGTAATGACATGAAACCAGGGGGGCATTAAAAATTGTGAATGTGCCCCCGCTCCATATCATGCCATTATGGTACCTAACGTAATATTTGACTGATATAATGACATGGTCTACGACCCGTTTAATGCCCAACCTATACATTTCTTTACATGTGATGCCTGCATTTTGCCAGAGATGTTAAAATAGATTTGATGCAGTCTCGATAACAATGGTGACCGAGCTGGTCAGATCTTCATAAGAGGTCAACTTTACCAATAAACTTCGAGTACCATGAATGGACCTGCAAACAAATTGAACTTGGCAAGGTTCACTCAAAATAGTTTTCTGAAACTTTAGTCAATAGACTGTATGAGAAGATGTGTATATATAGAGAGAGTATGTGCAATTTTTCAACACTATTCATGGACTTGCCTTCTCTTTTGTGAAATAGGATATTTCTAATGATTTAGAGTCTCTCCACACACGTAGTTTTTGTGTGTTGGAGGCGGATATATTGGTCCGACTAAAGGGGGTTCGCTGTTTGCACGATAGTTGAGTTGGCTAACTTATTGGTTGCCAGTTGGAGTACAATCAACTAACCAAACGTGATCAAGTAATCTAACTAAATGATAGTAATTTTTTTATTAAAAGTAATCCTATAAAAAAAATTGTATAAATACAATCTTAAGAATATAAAGGCACATTTTGAGTTTGCACATATTTGATTTGTTACTATTCTAAATCCTTTTATTATTGTGGATTAAGATAATAATCTTAAACTCGCTCGACTATATAATACATTTCATCAAGGATGTTGAATAATCTCAACATTCCCTATATATAAATTATTATTAGTAAATGCTATCACAACTGGTCTAACATTCGCCTGCGTATTCGATAGCCGATTGATGTTGTGCCTACTCCCAATATTTTCAGAGCAAGAAAGAGGGCACCGTCGTAATTTTCCCTCGCATCGACATGGAGAAAAGACCTTTGACGCCATCATAAGAAAATGAACAGCTGTTCTTATTTTTCCTCCTCATTAGTGTTCGAAACTCACTAATACTAACTTATTCAAGTTCAAATTTGACAGCATATTAAATAATAAAACATTCTTAATTAGAAGGAAAAAAAAAACCAAACCCATATTTAATTCCACCTTATTTTAAGATTTGAAAGCAAATATGGAGGCAACATAAACAAATTATAGCCATTTGCCATACGAGCAGCTTGTCAAGCATTATTAATTCCAAGGAGTGAGCTAAAAACTTATTGGTCTCCACGTTGATTTAAAATTTGCCTGCACATTTTGTGACACTTGTGTGTAAATTCATCAACTCTAATGAGGCACTAATAATTCCAGAGTCCCCCATCTTTCAAAAGCCAAGCCCCTATGAACTGTTATGGAAGTACTGCTGGCATATAACGATTCAGTCAACTAGAGGATCTACGATTGCTATCTTCTAATGGCATCCCTATGCTCTCAAGGACTCCTACCATCTCGTAGTGTCAAATGGATCCTCTTCACAATCCTCTTTGTTGCATTCTTATCAAGCCCAAGGGCTAGTTGCGTCCTCAACATCCAACTGACTCCCAAAGACCAAGCTTGTGAAGAATTGACTTGGGGTGGTTTCATAGACTGAAGCTAGTGTGGATCAGTCTTCAATCACTACTTGTATGCTCTAGGGCATCGGGCGAATCTAACAGGGCAGATACTCCTTAATTCGACAAAGCAGAAGGATTGCTTGGTTTACATGGAGTCGGCATACAAGGATGTTTTAGAATGTGGGATGGAGAAGCTGACTAGTGGTGCAAGTGGCTGCTCTGATTATGCAGTTAAGGATGTTAAACTAGTCTTGGAAATAGCTTGAAAAGATTGAAAGAAAGTTGCTGGCTGCTCAATTCTAAAGATGAGAACAATCAAACCTGCAACTTGTGTGTAAAAATGTGGGAAGAGATTGGAAAATTGCTAGAAAACAGAACCGAGTCTAGATCAATTCAAGCGGTTTTATGTCAGTTTGCATTGTTGGTCACATTGATGAGCAATAAGATTGGTGATACAAGGTGGGCCAATGGAGTAGACAACTGCCTTGGATACGAGTAGAATCTTCCATCAAGTAATGTCAAGGGTCCATTTGTTTGGCATAAATTGTTTTCCCAGTAAACATTTTCGGATTTTCCAATCTTATGTGCACCTGATGCCTATAATTGTTTTTCTCTCTTGACTATGATGCGGAGAAAATGATCAAGATGCAAAGGGCGACAAGGAAGTTAAGTCCCAAGCAAGTAATAATCTCATCATCAAGAGACAACGATTCAAGTATCTTGGGATATGCTATTTTTACATATCTTGTTAGGAATTTCATTACATTATTTTTTTTTTTTGAAGGAGCAGTGAAGTGGATTATGATTAGTGAGCTAATTGGGCTTACCGCAATTCTATTCATAGTTGTTGGATATTTTACAGAAAGACGGTCATGAAAAATAGAAAAAGCCCTCCAAAAAGACAAGTAATTGATAAGTCCTCATAAACGAGTCTTCCAAAAAGAAAAGATGGTACTTGCATTTTTGCTAATCCAAAACACCATCTTATATTTTCACTGATCCAAAACAACAATCCTATGACATCTCGTTTCTGATCTATCTGCCATACATTCCACATTTCGCAGTATCAACTGATTTATCATTCAAATAAAAGAGTAGTTTCAAGATATCAATAAAAAGAAGTATATTCTGCTACAAACAACTTTCACCCATCGAACTTCATTGGGCAAGGCATAGTAGGTAAAAGAATTGATTATGACTTGTTTCTACTATCTGTTCCTAATTTGTTATGTGTTTGAAGGTTAATTTGTCGGAAATAAGGGGGAAATGTTTCAAGGTTTTTATTCGATAATGTTGTGTTACATGAAAAGTCTACAAATGAGTGCTCTCAAACGAACAAGATGTGGCAGTCAAACACATAATCAACGATAAGCAAATGGACACCTTTGTGAGAGAGGTCATGAGCCTATCAGAAGTTCGGCACCCAAACCATGTGGCTCTGTTAGGATACTGCGAGAATGAGTTGTGTTATAATGGAAGCCTCTCAAAGTGGCTCTTCAATAAGAAAAACTCTTTATCCTTTTCCATGTTTGTGATATTCGTTATCGTTAGTGTAGTTTGGAAATGTATAACTAATGGAAGGGAGGTTTTCAAACTTTTGCAGGTAAAGGTAAACAGCTCACATGGATCCAAAGGCTCAAGATTGCAATTAACTATGCTTGAGGTCTCCGGTTTCTCCACACCTATCCAAGCGACTGCATTGTTCATCGCACTATCAAGGTATAAATAATATTCTAGCGTGTTTTTCAGTGGATCTTCTCGAGTTTCACCACTTAGTGTTTCTGATAACATATCGTCGATTTGGTTTTGTCATTTGCAACCAACTAACATTTTTATCACTGAAAGCTTTCAAGCAAACCTTTTAGATTTTAGGTTGTCCAAAGTGATTAATGTGGGCCAGTCATTTTGTTAGCTCTGAAGTTAGGGGGACTTTCGACTATATCAATCCCAAATACCAAAGGAACCACCACGTAAATGCTCTAGTATTGTCTATAGTTTTGGGATCGTATTTTTACAGCTACTGTCAGGAAAAAAACGTCATAAATCTCAATCTAGTAAAACTAATTCCTCTCAATCCTATGGTAATATCCAAAAAGCCCTCCATCAAGCTTAATATTGACCTTCTAATCATATTTATGTTGCAAATGTTAGATAGGTCTAAATATTTTCTCAGTTAAGATGGGAGCCATATTCACTATGCTATTTACATATTTTGTATTACAGACTAAAGCCCTTACAAAGGGGAGAAACACGGTGGAATTTGTTTTGCTTGTTCATTGGTGAATGAGTTTTATATATGCGCTTATGTGCTTTGTTCCTTGCTTGGAAAACCAATTTGGAGCCGATTGAAAGTATAAAAGCCTACAAATCTGCGGTTCCTGAAACTTGAATTAACATCAAAATTCATCAACATAACATGAACTTCAATGTCAAAACAATGAAATGAGAAAGGAGTACAATGGGATTATCGCTCAAAACACAAGTTGTTCTATACATGTCACTCCCTCTAGACCAGGCATTACCCTTCACAAAGCAAAACAACAACATTAAGAGGACACAAGTCAGGAATTAGGTTGTTGAATAATATAAATTGAGATAAAAGCCTCCAACAACTTGCTGAGTCAACCTACAGCCTTCATCATCATAGTGATAGGACTATTGGAAAGCGTGAGTCAGAGTTCCTTAAAACTAGGGCATACAATTTTACTCGTGGTTCTTCAATTTGATGTCAAAATAGTGAACCGTAAAAAACCTCTTAAACTGAAGTCCTCTTAATATTTTGAGAAGGTTCCCTCTCTGAGAAGTATGTGCTTTAGGTTGCACTTCCATGCTGACTCCCATGTGCCTGTGCATTTGTAAGCTCAATTCCCTACAGAAAAGGGATAATTCAGCTCCCTATGTTGATGAGTCATGAAGAGGAAGAAAGAAGACATTGTAGATAATCAAAGCATGTATTTTTCAAGATGCGCCAACTGTTCTGATATTGCTATATCATAAGAGCTTGGACCAAGGACCAAATCCATGAAAATCATAGACATCATGACATCTGTCAATGGACACTAGCCATTTTCCACTAAACAATTATCAGGTACTGGCAACAACAAAGTCCATTTATATTTGTGAATCAGGGTACTTGTTTATGATGTTGAAGTTAGATATAAAAAATGGAAGAATAAACCCTGCATAGGTGTAAACACCAGGCTTGATGTTAGCCCAGAGGTAGCACTGCTGATTCCATAATTTTTTTTCCTTAAACCTGAAATTGTCATTGAGTAGTTCATAAGAACAGAAGGTCAGATTGATAGGGTTTATCTGGAAAGCATACATCCCAGGAAGCATGTGATATAAGCTTAAAAAATATGGATTAAATGCGTACCTCTGAGCAACATTTGTTGTGAGTTTGCTCTGAACAATCGATATCCGCAGCTTCCCACATCCTGTTCGACCAAGCATCCCATTACCTTCCCCAACACCATCCCCTAGAAGCGAAACAATATACAGTACAACTTAAGCAATCCAAAGTACACCCAAAAAGCTAAGAACACCGGGGGAAAAACAAATGAAAATAGATATTAAGAGTTATCAGTACTTTCACATGTTCTAGATTCTATAAGCAACCACTTACCTAAAGAACTCTCTTCAAGTATGCCAAATTGGATTCTGTTGCCTAACTTCCTTGCATCTGTAACAACATACCTGAAAAGTATGGTTAATGTTACACAACCTAACAGAAAATATATGTATAGACAAGCCGAGCTAAACCAAGTAAAAGGACAAAATACCTCTCCTTCATCTTCATGAGTTGACAACAACCTCTCTTTCTCTTAGGCCCGCACATGCGGAAAGAGTTGATTTTGCAGCCAAGAGTCTGCAAGCCCACATCCACAAAGGAGGAGGGGCGGATAGGAACACCTCTGTTTGCTCAATATAGCCTACACAAAATTGGGATGTAGCTGTGGAAAAACCTGCTAGAATTTTCTTTTTTGCACCAAGAAGCTGGACATTACAAGTTGTTATCTTAGCCAAGGCACAGAGACCACTTGCCATGCCCATGAGTTTTGCAGCAACAGCACTACCAACAATTGAGGACAGATTAGGGGTGATATATCCCATTCGACTGTCTACAAAATCCAGGACCTTCTTCTTTGCTAAGTCCAGGGCAAGGGCACAATCACATGCTTCTATTGCCTTGTGAAGGACCTCTTCAGGATCCCGCTTGTGGAGAATGTAGTCACAGCGACAACCGTGATAGTAGCTACAGGTAAAAGCCCATCCAAATTGACAAGGGTGAAGTCCATTTCATTTCCTATCTTCTTAACAACTCAAGCATAATCTATAAGGTGAAGAATGAGCGGATTCAAGCTCTGGGAATTTCAAAGGATATTTATCACGAATAAAACTGTGAATTATGATGATCTCATTCTCAATATCAAAGGATAGGGCATCACATCCCACAATTAACTGGTACTCCGGATCATCTTCTAGAATCATCCCTTACATTCGTGTTCTTAGATCCTGTCTGGAGCGCGTGTTCCTGTAATTCTGGAACCACAATGTAATAATTACATCAGGAAAAACACAAACAAGGACAGTAAAAAAAAATGAAGCTACAAATTCAAGTTATTCGACTAAAGTATACCCTCATATCAAAAGTTCAATGAACTGCTAAATCATAAAATTTGCAAAGGGCCATCAAGTGCACTTGCGAATTAACAAAAGTGGATGCATGAAGTAACAAAAGAGGGCCAACTAATGTTTTCATTCAACATGATGACTGACAGCTGCTCTCTTGGAGGCAGCCAAACTGATACTCAATATTTCCAGGACGAAATTTGGGCAAGGCATACCTGCACTATTTCACTTCACCGACGCATAAAGTAGAGTTTGTAAGTGCGCTTACATTAATATCGGCTTCGTTGTCATACAACTCATCCAGGTCTGCGAGGAAAGCATCAGCAAGGGCTGCCTGAAAACCACAGAAGAAAACATGAATATGTGATCGTCTCCGCAGCTCAGTCCAGTAAGAACAAAAGAACCCACCATTTCTACGCGATAAAAATGAGCTGGATGGATGCTCTGGGGAAGGGGGGTGTGGCGGCTGGTGTTAGTGGGAACTCACGGACAAGATAAAACCCTATTTCGAGCAAAAGGGCTCGAGCAAAGAGTCGGACGAATCGAATCGAATCGACATTACTTCACGGAAGCAACGGAGATTGCAGATGGAAGGCGGGAAATCGGCTCCGATGAAGGAGAAGGACTCCACGCCAACCATGAAGATCAACCGACTGAAGGCCTCAGAAGGTTGGGCTTCATGGGCTTCCTTAATGATGCGACCAGTGCAGTGCTTAAAATTGATCCGACCAGGCCCAGTGAAGCATCAATAGTCTCGCATACAATCGGCAACGGGCGAATGTCAGGGGATCGGAGGCCGAGACGGCGCGCGTGATGCCGCGGGAGAGGGAAATCTTTCTAGCGGATCTACCCCCAAAGTGACATCAGCAGATATATCAATAGGATTATTATCGAGGGGAAGTCAATGGGAGTATTAATCATCCCAGTAGCGATTTTATTGAGTATTCCAGGGGATATTTAGTGTTTTTCTGGCGAGATGAGAGGGCAAGGTCGTCGGACTGTTCGGCTTGAGAAAATGAGAGACTGAAAATCCAATTGTAAAGTTTTTTCAGATACTTTTTGACCGCATCCAACTGATTTATGAAAGAATGAAACCACCCATTTGATTTTTTCGGTTTGCTTTTCCGTTTGAACTTACTCAACAGTGCAGTGTAGCGTGGAGGAAATTCACCTCACCCCCCCCCCCGGTAAAGAATTGGAGTTCTGGAATGGTTAATGGAGATCCAAAACCGTACTTTAAAGGATGAAGAAGACACCCTCGATAGAGCGATACAGCTCGCTTATAATTTATCCTGAAAATGTTGAAAAGGGAGACATACAAAAGGGGAGGAGAAATGATCCCAATCAACAAACGCCCCGACACGTATTATTATGGGACGCGGTGTTGGTATACATAGAAACATGGCATGAAACCTCCGACTTTGGATTTGGAAAAAGCTCAACGGCCCGTGCAAGGCGGCAGGCTCGTGGGACGGCCGATCAAAGGTGTCCTGTCTCTTTCATTCTCTTCTTTGAGTAACGTAATGCTCTCATGAAAGTTGGGAGGCGCGGAGAATAAAGTGGCCGGCAAAGTCGTTGATTTCGTCTGAAACGAGATGCGAACGCACCGCCCCAAGCCCCACGGTGGGCTCGTTAATTGGATCTCGATTTCAGGTCAACCACGGGAGGCGATAATCGAATTCTTAGTCCAACATAATTTGACCCTCGTTCATAATCACTTCCTCTACGAAGAATCCCTAACATAATGTTGATTTTACGAGGTTCCAGCATCGGCTCCTGGGACCGTACGTATGAAAAGATCTCGTTAATGAAAATGCAGCTAAAAAGAACCCAAAAAAAGAGGCTGCACGGTTGTTTGTAAAAAAGGTGCCTTGAGACCGACCAAAATTAATGCCCCCATTAACTTGCTGGCATAAAATGATATAAAGTTCATGCTACACTTGATTCTGCGAGTTGTGAGTTCGCATGATAATTAATTATGATATTATATTAGATATCGATTGAATTTATAAGGAAGTTGAAACCGAGTTAATATTATTCATTTTCTTATATTTCAAATTTCTTTCGTGTAGTTAGCATGATTATAGGTAGGTCATGATGCATAATGATGTGTCATGGAAATTGCCATATGGACTAACTTGACCGATCAGCAGATTCTAACCCGATTTCTTAGATTTTTTTGAAGTCGTTTGTATCAATGAGTGATCATAATGAGAGATTGAGGGAAAAAGAAAGAACTGTGAGCCATGGAAGCCCTCTCTCGTCATTAATCGATCTTCGGGAAGTGGAGCTAACCTGGATGCAAGAATCAAACCTAGACTAATGAATAATCTAGGTATACCAGCCAAGCAAAGGACATGTTTGGGACACGAACGCTGAAATTTGAGCAGCATTCTTTGGTGAAATAATCATGCTTCGCCGGTCCGTGATTTTCCACGTACGTTCCAAGCCATGATATTCCTTCCACTGATAATAAAAAATTACAGTTATTCTCTACTAAAGATGATACTGTTTTGGTTGGTACATAGGACATATGACAGATTGGTCGAAGAATGAGGTCCTACCTCAAGCAGAGTGGATGGCACCTGTCCACTCTGTGAGCCTGGACACCCCCATCAGAGTGTGCGTCTATTTGATGGGTGCATTCTCACTCGAATAGCATGGGCGGAACGTAAATTGAAGGTTATTTATCCTTTCACCTCAGATTATATTAACTTCCATTTGGATTTGATCAACTTCTGATCACTAACCTAGCGGTGAGATTAGCAAATTCGAGGAACAGGAAGATCTTCACCTTGGTTGTGCAGAGAGAGCCCCATGACCAGTGGCTTGCAGCAACATCTGCCTCTTTTTGATGCGTTCAACTGCTCTTGGATCCCTAGAAGGTTCAATGATCCTGCCCATGCGTGTTCTCTGTCAAAGAACACTGGTTCTGCATTTTTTTGAAGAAACTGTTAGCTTCATGACTGATATAGCTCCATGTCCAGCAGCTCAGACTAACTAACTAACACTTACTGACCCAAAAACGATGACGTCCTACCAGTCTACCGGACAGGAACTTGGCTCCTTCCACGCCAAATTAATCAGCTCCAAGGCAGGTTTTTCCTTTTCCCCTTCTCGGTCAACAAAGGTGGGGAAGACAGACAATAATAGAGGAATTAGAGGTATTAGAAATGCATCATGAGAAAATAAATTTATTACTATTCAGAATAAATTATCATAGAAAACAAATTTCAAAAGATAATATAGTTCTTAAAAAAATTGGCCATAAAAATAAATCCGCTTGAACTATTAAGATAGTATAAGATGTCAGAAAATCTTAAAATGATACATCAATTAAGTTATTTATCAAAATACTTTTATTTTTATTTTTTGAGAAAAAAACAAACTTTATTTTCTGATGTAATGAAGCATTATCTCCAATCATTAAGCACGACGAAACACTCATCTTACTGACGTTTAAAATTGGAATATCACCTATAATTTGGATACAATATAGTTTTTTTTTCATCAATCATGAATAACTGCAAATGACCCAAGCATTTAGATTTTAGAATTGAAGAAATAATGATCGGTCAAAATCTTTTGCCTCCAGAATTCAAACTAATAGTTCGATTCTTTTTTTCCTAAGGCTTAGGAGGTCACGATTAACTTAAACATTCTAACTTGTTATGATAGTTTTTTTTTCACACTATTTTTATGTTTTAGATTTTTATATACATATATTTTTTACAGTAAAAACAAAACATTGTCTCCGCCGTGTAGAAAAGAAAAGAGAGAGACGTGACCGAAAGCAGAAGCAATAATGACTTTTGCAGGCAATACCAAAAAAAGATTAGGCAGTGGAAAAAGGAAGCCCAGAACAACGCAGCCCTACATTCGATATTATATGTTCTCAACAGTGAATTATATATATATATATATATATCAATAATGAGAAAAAGGACCCTCAAATTTTATTTCAAGACATTTTGACCCCCTAAACTTTCAGTAAACCACAATGACTTGAGGACCTCCCAATAAAAAATTAAAAAAAATAAATCGATAGAAAACTGTGTCATAGTTACATTATACTTCGGTCTGCACAGAGATCCCTGAATTTAGCCTTTGATAGCAGTTCCCCAGCGACAAGATAGATAGAGGTTCTAACTGAGGGTGGAGACGGCATTGTGTCACCCAAGCTTATGTCGGTCGGAAATAGTCGTCAATGAGAATTCGACGGCCTGAGTTAAGTTGGAATCATAATTTTTAAAATCGGATTAGATTAGGAATCGATTAAGGTATTGATTCATGAGTTTATAAGTTAAATCGTGATTTAATAGATCGAACTACATATTTAATAAACTTTATTAATATTATAATATTACAAATAAATTAATATAATATCATAATTTGACAATAATATGTAACAAAAATTAATAATGTATTTATTATATCGACTAAAAGTTTAACATAAAATATAAATATAAATTTAGTAAAATAAATAAATATATTATGACATGTTTGTATTTTTTAAAAATTTTAAATATATTAATTTTTTTTACCGATTCAATTAAATTTACTGATCCAACCGAAAACCGGTTGGTTCAATTAAAGTTGACCGTATTTGAATTATAATTGGTTAATTCTGACAATTAAATTAGATAAATGATTGATTTCTGATTGAATTAATCGAATTGATCAGTTTGGTCAATTTTTAAAACTATGGTTGAATTACCAACCAACCATACTAAACTCCTGACATGGATATAAAAGAGAAGTTAAAACAGAGGTGGCATCCTGATTTGACCGCTTGATGCTCGAGTAAATAATAACTAAGAAAGGGACGGAAGATGATATGCAACCGATAGAAAGAAATAATAATGTTATGATCCGTACATGGAGGAATGATTATTTCAGTCAAACTAGATTTACAGTGCCGATGTTACTTACTTACTCATATTATAATTTATAATTATTTTTAAGACGTAAAATAACAATAATACTTTATTATATTAATCTCTATATCATCCAAAGAAAATCCTACCGGAGAATAGTCGTCGATTTTGCATTCCAGTCAACGGCAACGATACAGTCTACTCATCATTCATAAATAAAAGAAAATTAGGCGATGGAAGGGGGCACACGTGGTCGGTCGTCCTTTCTAGGAAATTGGGGGGGTGGAATTGTTGCAATATTAAAGATCAGGAGGCAAACAATCATGGCCTTCGTAGTTTGGGGGGTTTAGGGTTAATTTCGTAGATAAATTAGAAATAATAAATAAATAAATAATGTCCTCAATTTTCAAACCCTAATGAAGGCCCTATCATTTTCACGTGGAAAAAGGGAGCCCCATAATTTTGTGTACTGTACTTGGCTGGTGGCCGAGTGAAACATCCCGCTTCCCCATGCTTAGATCCTCCTTTTATCTTTCCCACTTTTTTTAATAATATAATTATATATATTCTAATAATTACTCATTAATCCATGTTAAGTGATCAAAATTATAAAATTATTTTACTTATAATATTCAAATATAATAATTTATTTAACAGCAAAATATACTGTCATATAGAATAATTTTGGAAAAGCACAATGAATTTCACCCAAAAAAATAATATGTTTATTATCCTAAAATTGCTCACATTATTCCGCCTATTTTTAAGAGAAAATTATAAAATTTATTTTGTGGGAAAGAGAATATGGCAGTCGCCGTAAATAAACCCCTCGTATTTTTTTTACGTCCAGTTCTAGTAAATAATAATAAATTGCAGATTTAATAAAAGTAATTAATTAATAAAAATTCCTCCCCGCGGTTCAAATCCGGCTGCCCCTGATTTCTGTCTCTTCTCCACGCCACGTAGAAATATTCTATATAAACCCATCTGAAGGCCGGATCTTTAACCGGTGGTCCTCGGTTGCTCGCTCTGACTGCTCTCTCATCGTTAGGTTTTTTTTTGTCGTAGCGGAGTGGGGGCGAGCTTCAGCGACATCCATGGCCGAGGAGACCGGCGTTGTGGCGGCGGATTTGCCCGTGAAGAGGCCGAGGGAAGAGGAGGAGAACGGCGCCGCCGCCGTCGCCGCCGCTGCCACCACCACCATGGAAGTTGACGGCACCAGTAAAGAGCCCGGCTGCATATCGGCCGTTATCCCCGGGTGGTTCTCCGAGATTAGCCCAATGTGGCCCGGTGTGTTCCCTTGTCTCTTCAATCTCAATCTTCTATCGGCTTCTGGATTATGAGTTGTTTTAGTTCCCTGGCGAGAATATGGGTATGTTGAATTTACATTGGTGATGGTTTATAGCCCTGAAGCCGAGTCCTTTAACTCAGTTTTGCTTTCAGTTTCACCATTTTAGACACTGGGGGTATTTTAGTAGCTTACAATCACGGGCATGTTGATTTTTCTGCAACTAAGTGGTGTCCTGATTCAGTGCCTGACGGTTTCCTTTTCTTTAGAGTCTGGGCTTATTGGTTATGTGACTGATAGAATCGTGTGCAGTGTGACTTTGGACTGGTCTTGGTCTATCAGCAGAAAGGAGATGCTTTAATCTCAATTGCAGCTGAAGAATGGAGTGATTTTTATTTTCTATTTTTCTCAGCATCCAAAATACACTCTTTTTTTATGTTTTGATAATTTTAATAGATTATATATTGGGTAAGTATTGCCCATTTTCATATCGAACTGATTTGACAGTGTTTACTTATGTGACAAAGTACCATTTTTCCCTTTCCGGTGGTACAAAATGTCAGGACATATGTCGCAGTACTAAGCTAAAAATTGAATACGTTGCATTGGCTATTGATATCTTGTGTGGTACTTTTCCACTTCGTTTTTAGAAGCACCAATTCTGAAGGTTCTATCCATGTTTTCGAGCATATCATTCTCCATTATAATTTTAAGCCAGGTTTTTTTTTCTCCGTTGCTGAAGATACGACTCAGCAAACCCTCCGGTACTGTACGAGCGCAGAATATATAATGTATTTTGTTTAGAGAAGTTCCTTTGCCTTGTTTTATGAATATTGCCCCACAAATGTCCTTCACTACCGTGTATGCTGTTCCACTTTCTTGTTTCCTCTGATTTCATATGTTAAAACAGAAGAGTTGGTATGTGCAGGAGAAGCTCACTCGCTGAAGGTGGAAAAGATTTTATTCCAAGGGAAATCTGACTACCAAGATGTCATGGTCTTTGAGGTGAGGAACTTTGCGGACAATCTATCAACGCTTTCTTTCCCTTCTGGATATCTCAGAGGTCTGTAGTTGGTTCCTAACTTGTGCAATCGTTTGCCCTTCTTTCCAGTCATCAACATATGGCAAAGTCCTTGTCTTGGATGGTGTAATTCAGATCACCGAGAGAGATGAATGTGCGTACCAAGAAATGATCACTCATCTCCCACTCTGCTCAATTCCAAACCCAAAGAAGGTATATCCATCACTGTTTGAGTATAATCAGATATAGGTTTGTTTATGGACTTTTATCAGCAAATTGATGCAACTGTTTTTATCTCATTTAATCATGTGCCTTCTTCAATTTCCATTCTTCCATTATCAAGTTTTGTCTGTCTTCTTATGGCTTGATATTCTTTTAAAAAAAATTTGTGGCTGGGGGAGCTATTAGAAATAGAGAAACCTGGGTTTTAAATCGACATATTGTAGAATGAATAGAATATGAATGGTAGAGCATTTCTTCACTGGTTTATTGAGGTATGCTGTAGCTAATGCCGCCAGGTATTAAGAAATTGTTTTATATAGGAGAATGGTCTGTGAAGATAATGACACAAATAAGTGGATATTACATACTTGGGGAGAGATTTTGTGGAACGCATCAAGATTTTTTTCCTTGCAATTCCCTCCTACTTACTGTTGGCTTTCTAAAATCATCTTCCATCTTTATGGTTCTCCAGGTACTGGTTATTGGTGGAGGAGATGGAGGTGTACTTCGTGAAGTGGCTCGCCATACTTCTGTTGACCAGATTGATATTTGTGAAATTGATGCCATGGTGGTTGATGTAAGCATTATTGTTACCTTTTCTGTTTGCGCTTCATCTGCTCTGATATGAAACAAAATTGCAAAATACCAACCAATAGTTTTAGAAAAGAAAATGTGCATACCTGGTGAGCAAGTCTTTTGCTTTTGTTGGACTCTGATGCTGTTTGTTTACTTGAAAATCGGGAAATTTCCTTTGTTTAAGCTCTTGATTCAGAGTCTCATGGCGAACTTTTGGCTTATTCCAGGTCTCTAAACGATTCTTCCCTGAGATTGCGGTTGGTTTTGAGGATCCCCGTGTGAATCTCACCGTCGGTGATGGTATACCTTGCTGCAACTTTCTTCGTAACCTTTCATCTACTTCCCCATAGTCATTTCTATGACTTAATATAAGCCCCCTCATTTTCCAGGTGTTGCATTTTTGAAGGCTGTTCCTGAGGGTACTTATGATGCAATCATAGTTGATTCTTCTGATCCAATAGGTAATGATAGTTCTTGAATATATATATAATATATATATATATATATATATTATTTGAAAATCCAAATAGTTAGCTCCTTTCGGTTCCAATTGTAGGTCCAGCACAAGAGCTGTTTGAGAAGCCATTCTTCAAGTCTGTAGCGAATGCCCTGCGTCCAGGAGGAGTTGTGTGTACTCAGGCGGAAAGTATATGGCTCCACATGCACATCATTGAGGATATTGTTGCGAATTGCCGAGAAATCTTCAAGGGCTCTGTTAATTATGCATGGACAACTGTTCCGACATATCCCAGGCATGATATTCCTATTGATACTTCATGTGTTTGTTGCTTCTTCTTTGGGTATTCTGTAGTTGTCTCCAGTTATGTTTTCCCTTTTAGTCACATCACTAGGTTAGGAACATAAGTCTGGTAAAATAGGATTAGCAGGAAGTCCAGAATAATATGCGTTTTAGATGAGAACTATTTGAGCTATTGGCATGAATTTGGGCTAATTCTCATTTCTTGTTACAGTGGGGTGATCGGCTTCATGCTCTGCTCAACAGAGGGGCCTGCTGTGGATTTCAAGCACCCAATCAACCCGATTGACTCAGACGAGAATCTGAGCAAAGCAAACCGGCCTCTGAGGTTCTACAACAGAGAGGTCTGACAATGTTGCTTTCGTCATCCGAAACTTTTGATGCTGCACGGTTCCCACTACTCTCTGTTTTCATCCAACAGAACCCTCATATTTTGTTTTCTTCGTGATCTTTCAGATTCATTCTGCGGCTTTCTGTTTGCCGTCCTTTGCAAAGAAGGTGATCGATTCCAAAACCAAGTGAAGGTATCCCTCACATGGTCTCCGAGTAGAGTCTGAGCTGAGAAGTTGTTTGGAGGGCCATCCTTGTGGAAGGCAATGGTGCGAATCAGCATATGGTTCCATGGAATAATTCAGAGATTTTGGATCTTTTATATTCTATGAGCATCCTTCCATTATGGTGAAGTAGGTTTTTTTCTTTTAATCAATTTATCTATGTTGTTGGACCGTCGAGTCATTTTCTTCCGATGCTGAAAGACCATAGGACAATGTTGGTGGTCGTGGTAATACGAATGGAGCTTGAGCCTCCACTGATGCATCTTTCACTTCCAGCTGCTGCGGCTGCTGCTGCTGCTGTTTCATACCATTTTCAGGTGTGCAACATTAGTTCTCTCGGACCAACAACACGCGCACACGCAAACAGCGATATTTAATATTTATTCAGTGCGCAGTATTTAAAAAAAAAATAAAAGAGTCGTGAAAAAATGATGCATGCAAGGACAGATATTAAAAATGGAAAAAGAAAGGAAAATTACCCGACTAGCTCCGTCAATGCCATGGGTTGAATCTGACCCGACTTGAGATCCTCCCCAGAGCAAGTCGGATCATGCCGGGCCGACTGGGACGGGCCAATGTTAGGATCCCTACAGTAACTGACTCCTTCACGCGGCAGTTGCATGTGGCTGACGTGGCATTATTAAATATTATCTTTTAAGTTGGAAAACCTTAATAAAAATAAAGGAGGAGGACAAGGAATGGGGTTGCTGCGGGGAAGCTGTCACTGTCGGATTCTACCTATCCCTTCCATCTCTCCCTCTCCAAAGTAGAAAGATGGGTTCAAATAATTTGAGGGGCGCCTAATTAAATATATTTTATCCAAAAATAAATAATACATATATACATATATATATATATATATATATTGGTTAAGTAATTTTACTCAATTATACTTGATTTAAGTATAAATACATATAGTAATAAGTTTTAATTGCCCAACTTATAATTAAATTAGTATTTACCTCACAAAATTATATTTTTAAATAGGTAATTCAATGATTAAATTTTAAATTGTTGAGAGAAATTTTGTTAGAAATTCTAGTCCGACCGTAAACTAATTTTAAAATACGTTTTAATTGATCAAAAAATACAATATGATATAAATAAATAAAAAAATTCTGATCAGTTTATTTTTTTTTTGGAGTAAGGTATGATCGATATTCATTTATTTGCAAACTGATGAATCATTCCGACCAGGTATGTGGTGGGAGGATGTTGGCGTGGATGGAGGAGCTTCCCGCTATCGATAGTGCAGTGTCTTGTCTTGTCCGGCGCAACTATCCAATTAAAAGACTCGCAACGAGTTTTACAATTAAGAATGGTATAAAAGTGAGGTATTAAATATATTAAAATTTTTGAGATGTAAGAGAATGAACGTATTATCGTGATTGAATGGATTTCACATGCCTGTATATTTGAGTCGTCTTCCTTCTGACAGTGTTCAGCGCGCCATAACTACTGTCAATTTTCCGCGTTCGTTTATTCTCTTAGACCCGAGCAGAAGCTGGTAGGGAAGAGGAAACCCACAGGAGAAGAATGAAGGAAGAAAGAGTTGGGGATGGGATTGAAGAGGGCAGCGCGAGTGTCAGCGGGAGCGGGGGGGCGGAGTCGAGGTGGGTCGATGGGAGCGAAACGGGGGACTCATCGGATGTAAAATATCCGCCTTCATCGGTTGCCGATGGGGCAGGGGAGGACGGCGAGTTCGAAAGGGATGGGTGCGGTTCCCTGAGGAGGAGGTTCCTGAAGAAGCCCAGAAGGGTTAACTCCCTTGACGTTGAGGCGATGGAGGTTGAAGGCGTTCGTCATCACCACTCCAAGGTAGCGGCTTGACTAGCACTTCTCTCCTATTTCTGTTTATTAGTGGGTGCAGGTTGAAAATTTGCTGTGGTGGAGGCAGATCCACTTTGCCACTTTATCAAGGATGCGTTGCTTTTCCGAGTCCAAGGGACTTCGTTTACCATGTCGAAGTTATTCTAGTCTTGACCCCTTTTAGGAAGTGGGGTTTGAGTATTTCATATTAGGACTTAGGAGGCCGTGCTTGACCAGTAGACTTCCCCTTGCTGATGTATTTTCGCTTGATGTATTTGAAGATTTTGGTCTGTGTACATTCTGCATTTCGAAAATGCTTTGCACCAGCTGATTCTCCGCTAGAATGTGTTATTATTCAATATATTGGGAATCGGCATATGTACTGGTTTCAGGATAGCTACATATCTCATCACGAGCAGTAAGAGATTCTCTGTCATCCTGTGGCCAATATAGTGAGAACAGCTGATGTATTAAAAATGTTTTTGCGATATTTGAGGGTGTTTGATACTGGTAATCAAAGTTCTATTGCCTCGTCAAACATTCATCCTAGCATAGGTTATGTGAAATTACCTCATGTTGACACACTGTTGCTTTTGAATCAGGACCTTCCTACATGGCAGACTCTTGCATTAGCATTTCAAACACTGGGCGTGGTATATGGTGACATGGGCACGAGCCCTTTATATGTATTTGCTGATGTCTTTAGCAGGGTCCCCATTGAATCAGATGTAGATGTCCTTGGGGCACTCTCACTTGTCATGTACACAATCGCCCTTATTCCTCTAGCAAAATATGTCTTTGTGGTATTGAAAGCCAACGATAATGGGGAAGGTATGGAGGATTTTATCGCCTTGATTTTCAATATTATCTTTACTGAGGGGTTGCCCATGTTGCAGAAAAGTAGCATTTCCTTTTGCTTTTAAGTATTCTTTTAGGAATATTTTGTCACATTGAGATGATTCTTTTATCGGTGAACGGATATTAGAAGGAAGAAATTTCTTGAAAACTATTTGGCAAGTAAATCCTGAATCTGATAAATTATTTTGGTTGATTTGGGGGGAGATTAATAGAAAAACTGTTGATAGGGTCAATCTCTTAAGATGTTGAACAAGGGCGGTAAATTTCTTGTATTAGTGGGTTTTAATATGGGTTTTCATGTGCTTCTGGACATCCTAAACTCTCTATCAAGATTGTGTGATCTTTTCACATATCTCTTGTTCTTTCTTTGAATATGTGTGCCATTTGCACGTATGAGCTGCCTTATGAATGTTCTTCTATCTTTTCTTTTCCTGATGGGAAAATAACATGGGGCATAAAAATATCAGTTCTTGATGGAATTGACAAGACTGATTATTTCCCACAAGAAAAAGAAGCCATGGATTGCTAGCTTCTGGCTCTTCCAGTTATATTGACAAGTTGAATTTCTGCTTTCTAGGAGGAACATTTGCTCTGTACTCATTGATTTGCAGATATGCAAACGTCAGCGTTTTGCCTAATCGTCAGCCTGCTGATGAGCGTATCTCGAGTTTTAGGCTCAAATTGCCAACTCCAGAATTGGAGAGAGCCCTAACGATAAAGGAAACTCTTGAGAGGACATCCTCATTGCGAACGATTCTCTTGCTACTGGTTCTGATGGGAACATCAATGGTAATAGGAGATGGTATTCTTACTCCAGCAATTTCAGGTATCTAAGTTATATCTGCATGTGATTTGATCTTATATATTTTTGCCATATTTTAAATGAGCGACTCCTTACTGTCCTTTGAGAACCCTTTTTTTTCTCAATAAATAGTTCGACATGCTGGTCTGAACAAATTAAAGCCAAAAAGACGTGAAAATCTGGCCACTATAAAGCTTACTTATATGCTTCTTGTTGCAGTGATGTCAGCCGTGAGTGGGCTGCATGGTGAAATAAAAGGATTTGGTGAAAGTGAGTATCTTTTTATTGTATACGTCATATAGGCTTGTTATCTTAGAATTCTGTGGAAAACAAATGAGGGATGAATTTGTTAAAATAATGTCAACAAAGGGGAATTGCTGCAATAGCTCATGTCTTCTCTTTGACAATAGTTTGTAAGAGTGGATATGTTTCCATATAAAATGTCTTGAGTTCTATAATTTTCAGTCTTTGCATTCTTAAAAAAATAAAGAAAAGAATTGCAAATGGTGTTATATTGCACTAAGATTCAAACTGGTTCTTGTCCATTTTATTTTTCTGTTAAGCTGCTGCTTTTGGGCCTATGTTCTTCTGCTGTAGTTCTTTACTCTAACAGTGAGTGACAACATTGTCAATGACATCTCGCAAACATCTGTCTACAGATGCTGTGGTTATTGTCTCAATCATTATCCTTGTGGGCCTATTCAGCATACAGCAGTTTGGGACTGGCAAAATGAGCTTCCTTTTTGCCCCAATCCTTGCTCTGTGGTTCTTTTGCCTCGGATCCATTGGACTGTACAATCTCATTAAGCATGATATAACCGTCCTAAGGGCTGTGAATCCTGCTTATATCTATTACTTCTTCAGAAAGAATAGTGGAAGTGCATGGTCTGCCCTTGGTGGTTGTGTTCTTTGCATCACAGGTACAAGACTGTCCTTTACCATTGCTAACAGCATAAATTAAGAGAGAAATTTGTTTCTTTATGTTTATTTTGTTCAAAACTTTCAAATGGTTTCAAGTTCTCAGGGGATTGAATTTCTCTGGGCAATCCATTGGTATTTTGAAAAAGAATTTCAAGATTACCTTTTAAAGCTTTCTGTTTTTTGGAACTCTTAATTGAAATTTTGGAACTCTTAATTGAAATGCTCGTCAAGAGTTCCTTCTTCTCCTCTATATTCTGATGCAAATTACTGGGAGAAGATGATGAACAAATGTCGATCTGTTATTTCAGGAGCAGAGGCAATGTTTGCTGATTTGGGTCATTTTTCTGTGCGTGCAATACAGGTTTTTTTTCTTAATCTGCATACCCCTAGTATATGTAGCCGAAAGATGGTTGTTTTCCTCTATAATTTAAAGTCTCTTACTCTACTAAGTTTCTTGATGCTTCTGTAGGTAGCCTTCAGCTGTGTGGTATTCCCGTGCCTCCTCTTGGCTTACATGGGCCAAGCCGCCTATTTGATGCAGTTCCCAGAATCGGCTCCGAGAATATTCTATGACTCTGTGCCACGTAATGTTTCCATTCTTATAATTCTTCAATACTGGCCCAGATATTGACCTGTCAGTTAATGGTTTGCTGACTTGCATTCCGCTAACTGAACTGGTTGAACCATGATTTCTCACGTATTTGCTTTTTTGGTTTTTCAAAATTTCCATGGAACAAAGCTTTCTTCTTCTTCTTCTTCTTCTTCTCTCTCTCTCTCTCTCTCTTTTTACTCTAGGCTCCCCAGTTGCAATGTCCTACAAGGATATAGAGTATATTCTTAACTTAAAATTTTCGATGTTTACTAATCAGGTTCCATCACTCTAGTGTATATTTCCTACTTGTGTCCAGAAGTTGCAAAGTTTTCTACTCAGTGAATATTTTGAAACGGAAAAGGAAAACACTAATTTTGAGGGGACACGCTTAGCCGTAGGGTTGCAGCTGTCTATTCCCAGCAATTCTACTGGTTCTTGGCAGGTTTCTGTTTAGGTCTTTGCAGTCCTATGGACTGGATAGGATTCTTTTTTCTGGTCCTGTTCCGTTTTGGTTTTGGGGAGAAACTGCCTCTCTCGAGGTCCAAAGTTATATTTATTTAATTTTTTTTTTTTTTATGAATCTCCTTCAACAGTTGTAGCTTGTGAAAATTTGCAGGTGCTCTATTCTGGCCTGTGTTTGTGATAGCTACATTCTCAGCCATGATTGCGAGCCAAGCTATGATATCGGCCACATTCTCGTGTGTGAAACAATCTATGGCTCTTGGGTGCTTCCCAAGGCTGAAGATAGTTCACACCTCAAGAAGGCTTATGGGCCAGATCTATATTCCTGTGATCAACTGGTTCCTCATGGTCATGTGCGTAATTGTAGTTGCCATATTTCAAAGCACCACTGATATTGCTAATGCCTATGGTAAAGCATCTCTCTTCTTCTGATGGTCATTTTTTCCCCTTATATATTTCATTGCCCATCTTGGTCTTGCATGTAATTTAGCTAAGCTCGACCGAGATTAAACAAGCTGTGAAAGTTATCTCGGGCTTATCAAGCATCATTTTTCATGTCCAACTTTGCTTGAAGTCATGTCCGGTGGACTCAGCTTGGTTCCCCATGATGACTTGCAAATGAGAACGAGCTTAACCTTGGTAAAGCTTGAGATCCATCTAGCTCTAGTCAAGCTCTTCCTGGAGTCTAGTTTGGTAATTGGAATAATTGGAAAGTAGGGATTATAATTTCATGCTTACGCCTGAGTTTCATTTTTCCATTGATGTCGTTTGTTCTTCTATCGTTGTAGGCATAGCTGAAGTTGGTGTGATGATAGTAAGCACGACCCTTGTGACGCTCGTGATGCTGCTAATATGGCAGACGAACTTATTCCTGGCCCTATGCTTTCCGCTGATGTTTGGGTCGGTGGAGCTTGTGTACTTGTCTGCAGTGTTATCGAAGATCAAACAGGGCGGTTGGCTTCCTCTGGCATTCGCATCAACCTTCCTGTGCGTCATGTACACGTGGAACTATGGGAGCGTGCTCAAGTACCGGAGCGAGATGAGGGAGAAGATCTCCATGGACCTCATGCTCGAGCTGGGCTCCACCCTCGGGACGGTGCGTGTCCCGGGCATCGGTCTGCTGTACAACGAGCTCGTCCAGGGGATTCCCTCGATCTTTGGGCAGTTCCTCTCGAGCCTCCCTGCGATCCACTCGACAATTGTGTTCGTCTGCATCAAGTATGTTCCCATCCCGGTGGTCCCACAGGAGGAGAGGTTCCTCTTCCGGAGGGTATGCCCAAAGGACTACCACATGTTCCGGTGCGTTGCCCGCTATGGGTACAAGGATGTCAGGAAGGAGGATCACGGTGCATTCGAGCAGCTACTGGTTGAGAGCCTGGAGAAGTTCCTCCGCCGGGAGGCTGAGGACACTGCCCTCGAGGATGCCCTCCACGATCTTGAGCTGGACAGTGCATCGGTGCGGCCCATGAACAGGGGGGCTGCCACCAGGGATGAGTCTGATGAGCTCCAGGCGCCGCTCATCCAGGGGAGTCGGCTCGAGAGATCGGAGACCTCAGCCTCTGAGGAAGGGGCCACCGTGCTGCCACCGAGCATCATGGCATCGTTGTCGCAGGAGGACCCGGGGCTTGAGTACGAGCTCTCGGCCCTAAGGGAAGCGATGGACTCTGGTTTCACGTACCTGCTCGCCCACGGGGATGTGAGGGCGAGGAAGGAATCGTGGTTCTTCAAGAAGCTCGTCATAAACTACTTCTACGCATTCCTCCGGAGGAACTGCAGAGCTGGGGCGGCCAACATGAGTGTGCCTCACATGAACATCCTCCAAGCCGGGATCACTTACATGGTCTGACTAGACCATGTATGTGACCCCATTTTAAGTTCAATAGGGCATATGCGACCCTAAAATGGTGTAGCAATCCTGTCTTGTGTGCCAGTTGGGTGCATTTTGGAAACCAGTTGGTCCACTTACCAAGTGAGCGGAATCAAACCTATAATAAATTGCCTTCCTTTGCATTGTTTTTATGCAGTTCTCATAGCTCTGGATGCCATGCGGTTCTGTATCAGCAGTATGGTGCCTGATTACGGCGATCGCCACCTCCCAATTCGACTTCCTGTGGATCAATTTCTGCTCCCTAGCAGCAATTGAAGAACTTGCAAACAAAGTCCTTATTTAAGTATAATTTGACCCAATGAGGTAGATGTCCCCGAGAGATATTTTGTCTCTCTTTTTTAAAGTGTCCACTCCCAAAAGGAGGATGCACCAGCGTCAGTACCTGTCCGGAAATTCCATCAGAAATTCAATCTTGATGAATATCCCCTGTTTCTTTCCCCCCCTTCAGACTCTCTTCGTGCGTCTGTGCGTCTGTGTGTCGAGAACTTTTTTTTTTTTTTGGTTTTTGGCCAGTTCAGATTCCACCCATAAGAATGAAAGATCCGAATATTAACTTTGGCGGATTTCTTAAGAGATGAAGATTTTTTTATTATAAATTAATAACTATCAAAATGACAAAAGTCTCGACCTTCATGGAGCCTGTACTAGTCCGATCAAGATGCTGCCTTCGCTGGAATGATAGGTCGTGGATTCACATTTGGATCATCAAACACGATTCTTGGAATTAATTACATCGAGACAGGGACGGTGCTCCATCGTGATCGCCCGGGCTCATGCCGTTCCGGCGGCACTTCCTTCAATCCGTCGGTAGCCATGTACTACGTCCTACGGTTGGTGTGGCGGTTGTCGGTGGAATCCAAGGAGGAGGACCGCACCATGAAATTGGGCATTGAATTTGGAGGATACTTTTCACATGATGGGAGCGAGCTCAGCTCCCCGACGTCGCACATATTCCTCCTGCCCAAGATATTTCGATTGTGAATCTCACGTACATCCTTTTTCTCCCCCCCCCCCCTTTTTTTTTTTACCAAATGCCCATCGCACTCGCACGTAATGATCGGTCCTTGTCGGGGAGCTTTGCTATTTGCTTGAGCATATTCTTGTTTTATCATCTAGGATGCCGACTGCAATCCAGCCCACTTGACGTGGTGGTTTAGGCCGACTTTTCCACCGAACTGACTCGAGCAACCCGGCCCGACTCCACTCGACATGACTCACCGCCTCCCGACCTCAGTCCCTACACCGAGATACCAGCTCTCTTCGACTCCACCCGGCCGACCGAGTCCCTCGACTCGTGGAGCCATAAGATACGTACGTATAATAATAATAAATAATTTTCCTTAGCTTTTAACATATAATTAAATATTTCCTCATTCTTCCACTGAGTATTAAAAGTTATTACATTTATTTTACATACGAGTAGAAAGTCGTGCGTGAGGCCTACCCTTGCTCATGCTCAGTCTTTTTATTAAAATTATATATATTACGAGTAAGAGAATTTATAATTCAAAAAAAGGTTTTATTTTTCTGATATTTTGTCTATTAAAATTTTCATGGGGGGAAAGAAAATCTTTTTTATTTTTATTTTCCCTAAAGCGGAGCTGTGCCCATCGAGCGGAAAGGACGAAAGCAACATTGCCCTAATTTTTAATATTTAATAATTTGGAAAAGTGTGCTTTCAATGCTAAGCAATGGACTCTGGTGGCGGCCGCAACTTGAAGTTCAATAAAAAAAATAGAAAAATGGAATCCAAACTCCGTGTCAGAGGGATTTCCTCTCCTCCTCCCTGACTTTTCCATATTATTATTTATTATGATACCGAAAGAGCCGATGCACAGTGTCGACTAATTTGTAAGGGTGGTGTTAGGTGACCCACCTGATGGAGCTCTTCCTGTTGATACGCGATACATTATGACCTCGTGGGTCGAACAGAGCGGTGTCGCGGTCTAGACCAAGTCAACAGTTTGAATATAGTGGTGCAATATAATACATTATCGAAATTTCAACGTAATTACCGTTTGTCTATTCGATGCTGGGTCATCACCGAATGTTCAAAATTTTGAACCCGCGAGGTAATCCGGCCAAGAGAGAGAGAGAGAGAGTCGTGAAGAGGAGATGCGCTTGCTCACACCTAATTTATCAATAGTGAGATTCTGATAGGCTATCAAGCCTTGCCGAGCTCCCCGCTTATAAAGGAGAAGAAGGTATCCCTCTTGTCAAAAATTAATACACGCCATCCAGCAGCCATATCTTGTCGGACAAAAAAATAAAATAAAATCTGTCCATATTCTTTTCATATCAAGATTTTCAGTAACATTATAGTATAATATGGCTATGAGATATAAACTCTTCTTCTAATAAGTGATTATATAAATTATTTAAGTGAATAATATAAGATTTTATTTGATATATGAAGATGGAATAGGCTGTATTCCTGTATTCGAAAGAGTCGCGGGAGACAGAGAATGTTTGTGTGGCTGAGGCCGTATGTTTGAAAATAATAATAAAAAGAAAAAGGTTGCATGCCCTGTTGCCGACAAGCTCCCGACCTCCCCCATTTTCCCACTCCTTCTCTTCCTTCGATGGTTAGAACCGGAGGCGTCGTGCTGGCTGGACCTTCTTCTTTGGTGTCTGTCTGTCTGTCTGATGTCGTGCAAATCGTGTACAGCAACCAACTTGTCTCCCTGATTATCTATCTCCATGGCAGGCAGCATCGATCACGCCTCGACTCTCAGCGTATGCTGGTGTACCATGTTACTGTCGTCGTCGTGAGAGGTTAAGATCAATCGGGCTCAGCAAATAATCGATAATCGTCGACAGCACCCATTCGTTTCCGTTCTCATCACCGAGCAAGCACGTGATGGATGATGAAAGCAACCGGACGGAGGGTTTTATGATAATCGGAGCTGTGTATCGGCGAGAAAATTGATGGATAAATGTGTGGATCATGGAGGCCACTTTGCTTATCAATAGGCAGTTGAGCCACAAAAGTTGTTGAATGAATTTAATCAACACGTCCTGCAATTAACACGAGCCCCTTGATTAATGATAAGTGAGTAGCCAAGAAATAAATTTTAATATATATTACTTCCGAGTAAAAAAAAAAATCACCTATTCTAATGCGCGCGCGCACGCATATATATTAAATAATTATTTTATCAATAATATATTATATAACTTATAGTGCCATCTTATTATAATATTTGTATGTACGCCAAAATCTTTGTAACCAGAACAGCCATCCCTGAGTCTTCCTCTCTCTCTCTCTCTCTCTCTCTCTCTCGATTTGTTGAAGAAAGCTCAGCAGCTAAGGCGAAGTCGAAGAAGAAGCTCTCTCTCTCTCTCTCTCTCACGCAAAGCGTTGCCTCTCCGTGTTTCTTTCTCCTTTCGTAGTTAGAGAGCAAGTAAGCCATCGACTATGGCGTTTCGTCTCTTGGGCTGATGGTTGGTGAACTGCCACCAGCTCAAACATTCCCTTTCCTTTCAATTGGCACCGGAAATGGTCTTCTCCAACACTTGACTACCAGCCGCCATGGATCCGGAGACTGGAATGCGCCGGAATCATCCTAAGGTGCGACCGTTCCTGGGCCGGGTTCTCTGTTTCATTCGCGCAATGGTTCGGTTTCATGACCTGAGCTGCGGTTTTGTTGCAGAAGGAATCGTGGAGGACCGTGTTGACTCTCGCCTACCAGAGCCTAGGAGTCGTGTACGGTGACCTGAGCACCTCGCCGCTTTATGTCTACAAGAGCACATTCGCCGAGGACATTAGCCACTCGGACACCAACGAGGAGATTTTCGGCGTTCTGTCGTTCGTGTTCTGGACTCTCACTCTGGTCCCCCTGCTCAAGTACGTTTTCATCGTGCTGAGGGCGGATGATAATGGCGAGGGAGGCACGTTCGCGCTCTACTCGCTGCTCTGTCGACACGCCCGGATCAACTCGCTCCCGAACTGCCAGGTGGCGGATGAGGAGCTCTCTGAGTACAAGAGCGAGGGCGCAAGTCTCTCGCCGAGGACTGGCTTCGGGACTAGACTTAAGTCTAGCTTAGAGAAGCATAAGTTTCTGCAGCGGTTGTTGCTTTTCTTAGCCTTGATCGGGACTTGCATGGTGATTGGCGACGGCGTGCTTACACCAGCGATTTCAGGTACACTGCCGTAATCTTATTTTCATCTACTGTTTCATTTTCTCTGAATTTTGAGGAATTGCAAGCTGTCTCACCCTTTATCAGTTCAGACTTGGGAATTCGCCCAGGCTTGATTACTGTTTTGAATTGATGGAGAGGAAGCACGAAGCAATAGAGAAACAGTTCATCTTTCTCTCTCTCTCTCTCTCTCTTTATTTTCTACACTTTTATTTTAATTATGTAAACTCTAAACATAAATGAGCATCCTCTTGGGGATCATTATAAGAGCAGAACGGAAGAACGAGAACCTTTACTTCTTCCTTTCGTTTTAAGATTAGTCCCCCAGAGTATGTAACAAGGAAAACTTCCCAGAGCCAAATGAAAGACAAGATATTTTTGGTCAGCTTCATTATTCATTATCGGTTTGCTGTATTGGTTGAAACTGAAGTGAAATTGTTTGCAAATGAAACTTTTCCTGTTTCTTAAGTTGGAAATTCTGAATTTTCTTAGTTTGTTTATCTTTGTGTTAGCGAGGAATACTGGGATTAGATGTTGACGGCAGTGCTTTTTATGTGCTGCAGTTTTCTCTGCAGTGTCTGGCCTGGAACTTTCAATGGCTAAACAGCATCACAAATGTAAGATCACCATCTTGTTTTGCTGTTGATATCTTTTCCTTATGGGTATGAAGCTCAGTCTTGTTTTGTTTGTTTGTGGATTATGGTCAGTCGTGACTTTCTTCAATACTTGAAATCTGTGTGCTTATGTTGACGATATCTCTTAGGATAGTTAGTTCAATAACATCTCTGCATGTAGAGCATTTTTTGTTCTATTGGGGGGCTTGTACCTTCTCCAAAACAAAAAAAGGTAAAGCTGTTCAAGTTTTGCGCTTGGTGCTCTCTGTTATTTTCAAGTACGGCAGCATGGATTAGCCAAACGACAAGAAAAGGAAAATAGATGTGTTGATCGGCATGATCTAACTGTCTAACTTCAAGAATAACTTTTTAAGTCGTCTAATATTCTGTATTCTATACTATAGCGATATCTCCCTACTTGTGATCCACCACTGTCCATCTCTTGGATTAAAGTAGACCTTTATGGATGCCCTTTCTTGACTTCTCTATGACTTGTCTACTGCGACGGCAAAGACCTATCTCTGTAGGCTTGCTGACTTGGACCCCTATGAGCTTGTTAGATGCTGAAGATATCAAAATTTTCATCTACTTTGTCCTGCCTGTTCTCTAGTGGCAAAGGTACTCTGTTAAATGGAAGTGGAGTCATAGCTGAATAGGATACTTCTTCCTAAATTTGGAACTGACATATTCGAACATCTTTTGCTTACAGAGCACGGCACACGGGTCATCTCTGATTAAGGGGTCATGTCCAATGTGACATATTATGTAATACCAGTTGAAGTTTTACCTAGAGTGTTGTATAACATATGAACAAGGTCTTGTCGATAGATAAGTATGCAGGATATTCATCTGCATCCAACTAGTAACAGTATTCACTGGCATTTTGTATCTGTGTTCTTCACGCTACCTAGTAGATACTTTTATATTTAGTCACCTGCACTAGTTGATTCAGGCAATATATTCATCTGGACATCAATAGACAATCGTCTGAGAAAGCCTATCAGGTTTGCCTTAGGTACTATATCTGCCTGGGTTGAGCCTCTCCATTGAAGTTAAAGCTTAAAGCTTTAGGCCCCTATTAATTATTGATCCAATGATTGGCATATCCATTGATCTAGAAAGAGACCCAAAAAATAAAAAACGATGTCAGAGCACAATCAAATTCTAGGCTAGTAAGCTAATAAGAAATGGAGGGGAAATGGCCTCTAATTCATTTGATATTTGGAGATGACAGACCAAATCATGTGTTGTATAACTTTCTCTGAGCGGTAGCAATATTATTCTAGGAATGGATTTCACCAGTCTGTAGTCAATATGTTTTGTTGATCATCAGTAAGCTTTCTTTTCGTTATTTAGCAAGTTAGACTTAACTTTATTTCAAGTTTTCTACTGTATGGTGCTTGCCCTTGAACTTCAATTTGAAACATGAAAATTTGCAGATGTAGAAGTTCCAGTTGCGTGCATCATACTCATTGGCCTATTTGCTCTTCAACATTATGGCACCCATAGGATCGGATTCCTGTTTGCACCTGTGGTCTTGACTTGGCTGTTATGCATCAGCTCTGTCGGCTTGTACAATATTATTCACTGGAATCCTCATGTGTATAAAGCACTGTCTCCCTATTACATGTTCAAGTTTTTGAAGAAAACTCAAAAAGAAGGATGGATGTCCTTGGGTGGGATTTTATTGTGTATAACAGGTGAGTATGGACATAATGATGATGATTTTGTTTTATAATTATTCTAGTGGGAGATTTCATTGTGCTTATAAAACACTTTATTTTCAGGTTCAGAAGCCATGTTTGCTGATCTTGGACACTTCTCACAACTTTCAATCAAGGTAACAAAAGGATCGATCTCTGTATTTTTGTAATGAAAGTCAAGTTGAGCCCAATTTATATCTGGTGCCCCCAAACATATGTACAACTTTCTGGTATTGATAATGCTGAATATACAAAATCGCATTTTGGCCATCAGGCAGGTTCTATTTTTGCTCTTTTGCACATTTTCGGAAAGATCCAAAAATCTTCTAAAGTAGAGTGCCCTTGTTCATTGTGAACGAATTCTTAGTTATTGCCAGTTAAGAAAGAAATCTCAAAAGACGCATCTCATGCTTCCAGCAGCTTACTTGGTTGTTTGGGGTGAGCACCCAGCTTGTTATAAAGTTGCGTGTATAAACATTGTCCTTGAATGCCTTATAGCTCTTCTATTTCTGCGTGCCCAGAATGCATACTTCCTGTCCTCCTCTGTGTTTAGTGGAGCAATTTATTTCTATCATGATATATTGATACTGCCTGCTTCAGAAACTTGGAAGGCAGTGGCTCAATAGGAGCACGGACATATCTCCTTCTATATCTCTATTCTCTAAGTGCCATTCTTTCTGGTAGATCTTACAATTAACCTTTTATCTTGATGATATTCTTCTCTTCAGTAACCAAGAAATGAATTTAACCAGTGTTCGCCTGTCTGCAGGTCGCTTTCACCTTTATAGTATATCCTTCTCTTATTCTTGCATATATGGGGCAGGCAGCCTATCTCTCCACACATCATGAGATGGAGAATGACTATCCAATTGGATTCTATGTATCTGTACCAGGTCAGTTCCTTACTCTCTGGATGTAGACTTTATGACCTACCACCAATAACTTGTTATACAGCTCCCTAAACTGTCAGATTTTCATAACAGAGAAATTGAGATGGCCGGTCCTGGCAGTAGCCATACTTGCTGCAGTCGTGGGAAGCCAAGCGATAATTACGGGGACATTTTCAATAATCAAGCAGTGCTCTGCGCTTGATTGCTTTCCGAGAGTGAAGGTAGTCCACACATCATCAAAATTCCATGGTCAGATTTACATCCCAGAGATAAATTGGATCTTGATGCTCCTGTGCCTGGCAGTCACTATTGGTTTTAGAGACACGAAGAGGATGGGAAATGCGTCAGGTACAGCATTCAGTGTGTCTTCGATAAGTCTACTATATAGTGAGGAGTATTTTTGCTGCTTTCATTTATTTATTTCTGAAAGCAAGAGGAGTGAAAATGCAAATCATAACTTCACCTGCATCTGAATCTCGGAGATTTTAGAGTGAAACAGTTGCTGTAGCCAATCTCTTTTGTACGGCAGGTTTGGCGGTTATCACAGTTATGCTGGTCACAACCTGCTTGATGTCCCTGGTGATGGTTCTCTGCTGGCACCGGAATGTCCTCCTTGCTGTCGCCTTCGTGCTCTTCTTTGGGACGATTGAGGCCCTCTACTTCTCAGCCTCCTTGATCAAGTTCCTTGAGGGAGCCTGGGTGCCGATCGCTCTCTCCTTCATCTTCCTCCTCGTGATATACATTTGGCACTACGGTTCCCTCAGGAAGTATGAGTTTGATATCCAAAACAAGGTCTCCATAAACTGGCTCCTCAGCCTAAGTCCGAGCTTGGGGATTATCCGGGTCCGTGGAATCGGCCTCATCCATACCGACCTCGTGACAGGGATCCCTGGTATTTTCTCCCACTTTGTGACCAACCTTCCGGCGTTCCACCAGGTTCTCGTCTTCCTTTGCGTCAAATCCGTCCCGGTCCCTCACGTGGGGCCCGAGGAAAGGTTCCTTATTGGCCGGATCGGACCCAGGGAGTGTAGGATCTACCGATGCATCGTCCGATACGGTTACAGGGACTTCCACAGGGATGATGTGGAGTTCGAGAAGGAACTCGTTTGCAGCATAGCGGAGTTCATACGCTGCGAGAGCGTGGGGACTTGCAGCAGTGGCACAACCGCAACCACAAGCGCAGGCAACAAAGACTACGGAGATCTGAGAGTCATTGGAACTTGCTCGACCAACGCGGAGGCCACCGTCCAGATTAGCGAGGACGAGGTCGGCATGGAAGTAACGCTACCATCTCTGCAGAAGAAGAGGGTGAGGTTTGCGGTCCCCGAGAGCCCGAAGATGGATGCCGACTCGGTGGGGGAGCTGAGGGAACTAACGCAGGCTCGGGAGGCCGGCATAGCCTACATTCTAGGCCACTCGTACGTGAGGGCGAAGCGTGGGTCGGGGTTGGTCAAGAGGCTCGCGATCAACGTGCTGTACAATTTTCTGAGCCGGAACTGCCGGGCACCGGCGTATGCCCTGAGCATGCCTCACGCATCGACGATCGAAGTAGGCATGGTCTGCGATCTCTGACCTCTTTGGTAGCCGGCCTACACTGTAGTCTTAGTTTAATTTAGCTCAAAAGGAAAAAAGGTTGTTCCGTCCACGTAAAACTGTTACAGAACCAGAAGAGGAGGGCGAGAGGACAGAGAGAATTAGCAGATAGCCAGATGAACGGACCAAAACATTGTACTTATTTATTGTTAAATTCTACTTTCTTTTATTTTTGGGGGGAAGAAAATATATAAAAGGAAATAGATGAATTTCAAGAAACACTGGTTGGGCCTTGTCTACCCGCAGGAAACGGAGTTGTACCTCCCACCTACCGAGGCTTTAGGGGTCCAATCAAATTTTAGGTACTAGTAGGTTACTTATCATATTTATTTCTATACGTTAGAAAAATAAATAAATCAATGAATCAAGACACGGAACGTGGCTGGTGGACCCCACTGCGGAGCTACGTGTCAAGAGGAGGACGGCACTGGTGGATGGACGAGGAAAATTGAAGTGGAGAAGGTGGGGGGCCATGGCACCATCGCAGGCAGATTGATCCTTCAATTCTTCCTTTTTTTTTATGCCCCCGCGAAAAAATAATTATTAATAACAATAACACAAAATTTCCCTGTCGGTCTTATCTGCCTAGGGCCTAACCTTATCCAGTAGAACGCCGAAAACCCCAACCAGCACCTTGACTTGCCGCTTAATTACTCCCCTGCCACTGGATCAGAGTACTCTCGATTTAATTAAAAGGAATGCCCGCTAATAAATAATCCATGAATCCGATGTCACTGTGATTGCTCAGGACGAAACTGGAAAGATAAATATTGCGACGCTCTTCCCCTGATCATCGGTCCCCACCCCCACCCCCGCCTACCCTTCCCTGTGAATCGACAGCTGTCTCTAACGCACCTGCCACTTTCCGTCGTTTGGATTTTATGCTCGTCGATGAGGCCGTTGATTATACTAGTACGAGTGTGATTAATTTGAGTGGTTTGAGTCTCACTCTCTCTGTCTCTCCTAAATCTCCGTGCTTGTGATTCTGCGCTGGCTTCGCCGACAGCTGGATTGCCACTGATGCCGCCTTCCCTTTCCCCTCCGTAATAAATTCGCAATCCACTAGGAAAGTTTAATTTTGAATCGAGTTGGTGGTGAGTTTATTGGGTTTTCTTTTCTTTTCTTTTTATTAGTACAATCAAACTAATATTTATAAGTATCATAATTACTGTCAACTTTAAAATAAAAAATTTTAATATAAATTTTTTAATAAAATCCGAATTTAAAATCTGATTTAAAAACAGCCAGTCACATTATTTGACTATTTCTTAACGAGGATAGAGAGAGAGAGGGGGAACGATGGTACCGACTGAGTTTGAATCGAGTAGTAAACAGTTCGGTATCGTTTAAGGGATGTCTCTAATTTGAGAATTCGTATACACACATATTTCTCTTGAAAATCTTATCCGTTATACTAAACATGCAATCAGGAATAACTAATAAATTAATTAAATATAATTAAATAAAATACATCATCTCATCACTAACAAAATTCACTTCAATACTATCGTACACGGTAAAAAAAAATAGCGGAAGATAGTGATGATGAACCCGGGGAACCATTATACGATCGGTAGCAACGAGGGGGGATGGTGGGGCCCGCCGTAATTGCTTTTATCCAGACCGTTGCCAGCTCAGATTCATAGGTGCGGTCGAGGCAGCAGCGGCGTGCTGTCCCTTCCCCCGCCCCCGCCGGCCCCCCGGCATTCATTATTATAATTAAATTGGTAATGCCCCTTTTTAAAAAAAATTAATTATAATAATAAATAGAATTTGCGCGTTTCCCTCCCCCCATCCGCATTGCATAGATATCATCATCTTTTTTTTTTTTAATTCCTTGACCAGTATCTTCAAATTAACCAATAAAAAATATCTGAAAAGTTGAGCTCTTTTTAATGGATAAAATCCATCCAAAGATGAGAATTCTGATTTCCTTACTTATTAAATGGAATCTTTCGGGGGAAACTTCAAATTATTTATGGGAAAATGAATTTTATTTTTCTAGGATTTTATCATTATGAAGATTATCATGCTATCGATTGTGAGTGGTGGTGGAGCCACTCGGTGGTGTGCTCTGAAGCTTTAGAGCTTTATCTTCTTCAATACTTTAATATCACAGCGATAATCACATGTGATTCAATATCATCCCTTCTCATGTGAATTTTGGATATTAATTATTATAAGTAAAACAAATTTATAATAGAGATATTTAACTTCAATAAACTCATATGATTCAGATATGAATTAGGAAACGATAACGTATATTGATATAAGTAATACACATTAAAAAAGAATGTTATAGATATTAATTTTTTAATTATTAATAAAATTAAAAGAATGTTAAATAAGTCTTAAAAGATTCTAGTGAATAATAAATAAAGATAATTATCATATAAAAATGAAAATAATGATATATAATTATTGTATAAAATACCTTATCTGAAGAAATGGGCTGAAAGTTTCGGGAATCTCTGGGGAGAAGAAAAAAAAAAGGAGAATTACGATTGGAATTCTAAATTAACCTTTTTTGATTAAAAAAATGGAGGATAATGTTTTGGCCTAATCTCTCTGCTTATCTACAAGATTTTTTTTCCCGATAAGTACAATCTACAAGATTTGATCGAAGTCATTCTTTATTATTATTTCACATTGTTTATATCCTATTTTTCTTATTTTATATAATTTCTTTTCAACAAAAAGGGAGAAAACCTCGTGATAGTGAGAGGCAAATCAACACTCTATGTTGGTGGAGATAATGTTATTATTATTATTATTGAGTAGGGTATGCAAACCTTATCACTTAAGGGCCCTTGCATAATTATAACAATAATTATATATGTATATATTTTTTATATTATCGATGAGATGCATGTATGCACACGGTGATGGAAAGGAGAGAAAAATAAGTAAGTAAAAGAAAAAAAAAAGTCTCGTTAATGAGTGCTCGACTCGTCACCATTTAAATTCAATATAATATAATGTAGATACGTTTAAAAGAGGAGGGGCATATTAGTCATTTCGCACAGCGACAGATAACCCCGGTTAAAGAACTAACCGTGGTGAAGCTGCTTCAGCCAGCGACTCTAACCCCCACGCTGTATCTCTCTCTTTCCGTTTTCACTGTGATCTTTTCGCTCCCGCTCTGAAATCCGACGCGGCTTTCCATTCTCTTTTCAAACGCCTCCGGCGGGCCCCGTCAGTCATCGACCGGAGCATAACCGAATGATACTCCGCCCTCTCCCTCGCCGGAACGCAGTCTTCTATTGCCTTGTTTTGCTGTTCGGGCCCCGGCGTTAAGCCTGAGGTTACCGGCTCCTCCCTTCGGCGTCGTTTGAGTTTTGCTCATTTTTATCTACGTTTTACCATTTTCTTTTTTTTGGTTGTATCGACATCGTGCTTTAAAGCTATGTCCTTAAGTTTTCCTTTCGCTGGTCGTTGAGTTGCTTCTTTCTAGATTCTCAACGGTGTTTTCTGGTTGCTGTTTCGACGAGTTTCCATGGAAGATGCTGAATTTAGGAAAGGTCGCGTGTTGTTTCATTAACTATTTGTTTTTCCGGCAGAAAAATGGCGTTTCATTAGTCAGGGAGTTTCTTTTTGTGAAGATTTGTGAATTGTGTTTTACATGCCTCGAGGAGTGAATTGTTGATTGTCGTGCCTTACTGATGTAAGGAAGAACTCGTGGGGTACTCCCGAGGCATTTTCCATCTTCGAAATATGTAATAGATCGCGACCGCGTTATTAGTATGTTCAAATTCCTGTCTCAGCGCACAAACGCTATGTTCCTCTGGTGCTCTGTGGCTATTCTAGATGGCGGCCTTGTATTCTGTCCATTATGACATTCTTTTAGCTTTGTTTCGAAGAGCTCCGCCCTCTCGACTTAATCAAACTATTTTCCGGAGTTTTTTTTTTCTTTATGTTGTCTCTGGCCATGACTGTTCTTATTCCCGAAGAAACTGAAGTGATAAGAGTGGATTTGCCATCTGCAGAGACATTATTTTTTTCTATAAGTTGACATTTCCTTTTTACATGTGGAAAATAGGGTGTTGGCAGTTATTGAGAAACGCTGTGTGTACCGTTAATGAAGTTTTGAAAAATGGCAACTTGCAATAATTTCCTGGTCTACAGATGACAGAGTATGGATTGTACGTACGTATAGCCTCGTGACATGTGGAGATTTAGATCTCACCATGGAACAAGTAATAATGGAGTTATTTGAAGGTTGAACTATCTTTAGGCTAAATCTCCATACTCCTCCACAAAAACCATACCCATTTTTCACATGTTTCAGTTATATATGCTCATAATATTGACTCGATCCTGGTGGAGTTGGGAGTGTGGAGAAAATCTGCCTAGTAATAAATAGTTTGTCAATTCTCTTTGAATTTTCATTCCAGAGGATCCTGCTCTGCTTTTCATTCGCCATTTTAAGGTATAACCTCTGGAACGGCTCGAGTTTATACTATCAGTCACTCTTACATTGATCCTTTCCTTCCCAACTGATGTGAATGGAACTGTAAGAGGGACTAGTATGTTTCTATCCTCCTTTGGCTCCTGCCGCCTTGCAAGTTCTTTTGTGAATTATGCTTTTAGTACAATGTCCATGTCAAACTCATGGAAGATGGGAGATGCGGATTATTAACACAGGCTGCACTTGTGTAGACAAAATTTCATGGATGGTATTATTTTCTTAAGAATCATTTCTTTTTTGGCAGTTTTTTCTTTTGGGAAACACTGTTTTTATTGATAAAACTTCGACTAACTATAATTGTACATATTCTTATCTTATCTTTTCTTTTCTTTTCTTTTTTGGGGGGTAGGTTTTACTGTGTCACCATGAACTGTTGAAGATGCTGCGCCTTGATCATCAATGGCATCAAAGTCATATGCAAACTTGTCAGATTTGTCTCCTGATGGGCTCTTGGATATTTCTCCCACTACCTCTGTTCTTCCTCGGGTGATTAGAACACCAGGAGTGATCTCCAATTTTGATGGTTACAGTAGCACTGATGGAGATTCAGATACTGCTTCATCTGGTTTTCGTGAGCGCAAGATCCTGGTGGCAAATATGTTACCCTTGCAAGCAAAGAGGGATCCTCAGACAGGAAAATGGTGTTTCAGTCAAGATGAGGATTCAATATTGCTACAATTAAAGGCTGGATTCTCATCTGACACTGAGATACTCTATGTGGGATCTCTCAAGGTAGAAATTGATGCTGGTGAGCAGGAAGAAGTTGCTAACAGATTGCTGGAGGATTTTAATTGTGTCCCTACATTTCTTCCTCATGATCTTCAGAAAAAATTTTATCTTGGGTTCTGTAAACAGCAGCTGTGGCCACTTTTCCATTATATGCTTCCAATGTGCCCGGACCATGGAGATCGTTTCGACCGTTCTCTCTGGCAGGCGTATGTGTCTGCTAACAAAAGATTTGCAGACAAAGTCATGGAAGTCATCAGTCCTGAGGATGACTATGTCTGGGTTCACGATTATCATCTCATGGTCCTACCGACATTTTTGCGGAAGCGTTTTAATAGAGTTAAGCTTGGATTCTTCCTCCACAGTCCATTTCCTTCATCAGAAATATACCGGACTTTGCCTGTTCGAGCTGAAATCTTAAGAGGATTTCTGAATTGTGATCTTATTGGCTTCCATACATTTGATTATGCCCGTCACTTCCTCTCCTGCTGCAGCAGAATGTTTGGCCTGGACTATGAATCTAAAAGAGGGTATATTGGGCTTGATTACTTTGGTCGGACAGTCTATATTAAGATTTTGCCTGTAGGTGTGCATATGGGTAGGCTTGAATCTGTGCTTGATCTTCCTGCTACATCCGCCAAGATCAAGGAGATTCAAGAGCAGTTCAAAGGACAGAAAGTGATTCTCGGTGTTGATGACATGGACATATTTAAGGGGATCAGTCTGAAATTACTTGCTTTGGAGCAACTCTTGCAGCAGAACACACAGATGCGGAGCAAAGTTGTCCTGGTTCAAATCGTGAATCCTGCAAGGGGCTCTGGGAAAGATGTGCAGGAAGCAAAAAAAGAGACATACTTGACTGCACAGAGGATTAATGAGGTATATGGCTCTGCAAACTATAAACCTGTAATCGTGATTGATCGTATTGTACCCCGTTATGAGAAATCAGCATATTATGCTGTAGCTGAATGTTGCATAGTGAATGCTGTGAGGGATGGGATGAATCTAGTGCCATATGAGTATATAGTCTGCAGTCAAGGAACTCCAAACATGGACAAAGCAATGGATGTAGAAAAGGATGCTGCTCGGACAAGCATGCTTGTTGTGTCTGAATTTATTGGTTGTTCTCCCTCTCTGAGTGGAGCTATAAGGGTTAATCCTTGGGACATTGATGCTGTTTCTGATGCCTTGAGTTTGGCATTAACGATGTGTGATGTTGAGAAGCAAGGGCGGCATGAAAAGCATTACAAGTATGTTAAGACTCACGATGTGGCCTACTGGGCCCGGAGCTTTGCGCAAGATCTAGAGAGAGCATGTCAAGGTCATTACAACAAACGGTACTATGGTATTGGATTGGGACTGGGTTTCAGGGTTGTCTCCCTGTCCCCCAGCTTTCGCAAGTTGGCTACTGAGTGCATTGTGTCTGTATATAAATGCACAAAGAGGAGAGTCATATTTTTGGACTATGATGGCACTCTTGTCCCCAAAACTTCCATCAGCAAAACACCCAGTCCTGAAGTACTCACTGTTCTGAAAGCTCTCAGCAGTGATCTGAGGAACACTGTATTTATAGTCAGCGGGAGGGACAGAGACTCATTGAGTGAGTGGCTGACCTCGTGTGAGATGCTTGGTATAGCTGCTGAGCACGGGTATTTCATCAGGTATTGGTTCTCAAACTATCATAGTGAGCTATTTCCTTTTCCTATGGATATTCTATCTGGATGTTGATTTTTATTTTTTTTTCTTGTCTCAGGTGGAACAGGACAGTCGAATGGGAGACCAGCTCTTTGACTGCTGATCTTGACTGGAAAAACATAGTGGAGCCAGTAATGAAATCATATACGGAGGCAACTGATGGCTCCACCATTGAATATAAGGAGACTGCTCTGGTCTGGCACCATCAGGATGCTGATCCTGACTTCGGTTCATGCCAAGCAAAGGAATTGTTGGATCATCTTGAAAGTGTGCTTGCTAATGAACCTGCAGTTGTTACGAGAGGTCAGCATATTGTTGAAGTCAAGCCTCAGGTAAGAGTATCTTTTTGTTGGTATTGGAAATATACATAAAACTTTGTCGAACTCTTGTTTGCATTTTTAACTTTTGTATAGCTCCAGTACTTTGCTGTTTATAAGTCCTGTCTGTAGGAGAGAATTCCCTGATACGAAACTATGCTGTTCATATGTGTGACACTTTGTTGTTATGTAGGGGGTGAGCAAGGGTTTCGTGACAGAAAAGGTTCTGAACAGGATTACTGACAGCAATGAACCACCCGATTTCGTCCTGTGCATTGGCGATGATCGATCAGATGAGGACATGTTTGAGAGCATACTCGGCACTGTCTCTGCCCCATCCTTCCTTGCAATGCCCGAAATATTTGCCTGTACGGTAGGGCTTAAGCCCAGCAAGGCCAAGTACTACCTTGACGATGTGAGTGATGTTGCGAAGGTCCTTCGGGGCCTCGTCAATGCTTCGTGCCCAAAGGCTCCTAGTCCCTCACAGGCGCAGATTGCTTTTGAGAGCACCATCTGACAGGTTATGCAGGAATGATGAGGTGCAAAAAGTTCGGTACATACAGTGGTACTTTTCTTTTTTTTTTTGTGAGCAAGCTTGTAAAATCCCCTAGAATGAAGGGGTCGGGCCAAGGAAAAGGTACTATTGAGCCCAGAAAATTTGGCTGAGGTTATCGAGGAAGCATGGTAAGGGTGGGTCGGCGGGCGAGTTTTCCTATGGTACATACGGTTTGGGTAATGTTAGTGGTGATGATGATTGACCTGGGTCGTTTGGGGATCGAGTCATGTCTCTATATGGGGTGTGAGTTGTGGATCTCTCTCTATATAGGGTGTGATCTTTTGCAATGTAGAGGGCGCCAGTCACTTGGGATCTGTACAGTCAGTCTATTTCAACTCTGGTTTGTTTCTTTTTCAAATGGGCGATCAAGATTCAACACGGCGTGTCAGACGCGTTAAATCCAGCAACAGTTCCAGTGATCGAGAGATGCCCTGCCTCTTCTTCTCATTAACTGACCACTTCATCTACATGATGCCTTATTTCAGGTAAATCTCGTATAGCCCGATGTTAGCCAGAGCAACTCCAATGATTCAGACCGAATCTGGGATGGGGCGGCGGGGTAGGTTCAGGACGACTACTGGCGGATCTTCGGGCACCACTGAAGAGGCTGCAATTTCGGAACTGCTTGGAGTGAGGTTGGGGAGAGAATCCCAAGATGAAAGGGGCAAAAAGAGAGTGATCCTTATCGCGACTGGAACATCTCATCCGCACCGGAAAAAAAGATGCGATTTTGATGTGCAAAAAACTAAGGACAGGTCATTTCCCACCGTCGACATTCCATTTTGATCTCTCTTTCTCCCCCCTCACTTTCGTGCTGAAGTTAGCGGTATCCAAAGCGTGTCGTCGATATTTTGAGATGCCCGTGTGGTCGGGCGATCGAAATGAAGTTACTTGTCTGTATATAATGCTTGGCAATGGAAGAAGGTACCAGAGACTACTGTGGTGGGGGGTTGGTGTTGTTGGGGTTGTGGTGGGAAACGTCTAGTAAAGTGATACTCTTTATGGAGTTTTATTTTTTTTGAAAAATATATATAGATTCTTTGTATAAAAAAAATCTTTATTAAAAAAAAATGGGGGAAAGGTGGCTCGTGGCATTGTGAGCCTCGTGAGTATAGTTTTTAAATCAGATTGGAAACTGGTGAAGGTATAAATTTATAAGTCGAATCCAGGTTCAATGGGTTAAACTGTATATTTAATAAATAATATTA